>JASVEL010000992.1:0-66065 GCA_032618575.1 Nicotiana noctiflora
CAGGCTCGAAGCATGTCCTCAAGAATCTGAATAGTCCTCTCGGACTGGCTATCCGTCTGAGGATGAAATGCTGTACTCAACTAAACCTAGGTGCCTAACTCCTGCTGAACCGCTCTCCAGAACCGCGAGGTAAACTGCGTACCCCGATCAGAGATAATAGATACTGGCACCCCATGGAGACGAACAATCTCCCTAATGTAAACCTCCGCTAACCTCTCCAACGAGTAGGAGACAGATATTGGAATAAAGTGTGCTGATTTGGTCAGTCTATCAACAATGACCCAAATAGCATCAAATTTCCTCTGAGTCAAAGGAAGTCCAGTAACGAAGTCCATAGTGATCCGCTCCCATTTCCACTCGGGAATTTCAATCCTCTGGAATACACCACCAGGTCTCTGGTGCTCATATTTCACCTGCCGACAATTTAGACACCGAGCGACATACGCAACGATATCTTTCTTCATTCTGCGCCACCAATAGTGTTGCCGTAAGTCCTGGTACATCTTCGCGGCGCCTGGGTGAATAGAATACCGCGAACTGTGGGCCCTCGCTAAGATCAACTCTCGAATTCCTTCGACATTGGGCACACAAACTCGACCCTGCAATTTCAATACCCCATCATCATCTAGATTTACCTGTGTGGCACCTCCCAGCTGTACTGTATCTCTCAACTCACGCAAATGAGGATCATCAAATTGCCTCTCACGGATACGCTCTAATAAGGAAGAACGAGCGACCGTGCAGGCTAGCACCCTGCTAGGCTCAGAAATGTCTAATCTCACGAACCGGTTGGCTAAGGCCTGGACATCTAGAGCTAATGGTCTCCGATTGACCGGAATATATGCAAGACTACCCATGCTGGCATACTTTCTACTCAATGCATCGGCCACCACATTGGCCTTACCTGGGTGATATAATATAGTAACATCATAGTCTTTTAGCAACTCTAACCATCTCCGTTGTCGTAGATTCAACTCCTTCTGTTTGAACAAGTACTGTAGGCTTTTGTGATCAGTGTACACCTCACATGTCACACCATATAGATAATGCCTCCGGATCTTTAAGGCATGAACCACTGCTGCTAATTCAAGATCATGAACTGGATAATTCTTCTCATGTATCTTTAACTGCCTCGAAGCATAAGCGATAACCTTACCATCCTGCATCAATACCGCTCCAAGCCCCTGTACGAGAGGCGTCACAATAAACTGTATAAGGCCCTGTACCCGTAGGTAGTATCAACACCGGTGCGGTGGTCAAGGCTGTCTTGAGCTTCTGAAAGCTCGCCTCACACTCCTCTGACCACTGAAACTGGACACCCTTCTGGGTCAACCCGGTCATCGGGGCTGCAATAGAAGAAAACCCCTCTACAAAACGACGGTAGTAACCTGCTAATCCCAAGAAACTCCGGATCTCTGTCACTGAAGCTGGTCGAGGCCAATTCTGGACTGCCTCAATCTTCTTTGGGTCTACCTGAATACCTTCCACTGATACAATGTGACCCAGAAATGCTACCGAACTCGGCCAGAACTCACATTTAGAAAATTTGGCATATAGCTGGTTATCTTTCACAGTCTGAAGAACCACTCTGAGGTGCTGCTCGTGCTCTTCCTAGCTGCGGGAGTACACCAGGATGTCATCTATGAAGACTATCACGAACAGATCTAAGTAAGGCCTGAATACCCGATTCATCAACTCCATGAATGCTTCTGGGGCATTGGTCAACCCGAAGGACATGACCAAGAACTCATAATGCCCATATCTAGAGCGAAAGGCTGTCTTAGGAATGTCAGCCGCCCTGATCTTCAGCTGATGGTAGCCCGACCTCAAGTCTATCTTAGAGAATACCCTCGCTCCCTGGAGCTGGTCAAACAAATCATCAATCCTCGGCAGTGGATATTTATTTTTGATAGTCACCTTGTTTAGCTGCCGGTAATCAATACACATCCGCATCGAGCCATCCTTCTTCTTTACAAATAATACAGGTGCTCCCCAGGGGGAAACACTGGGCCTGATAAAGCCCTTCTCAAGAAGGTCCTGCAACCGATCTTTCAACTCTTTTAGTTCCGGCGGGGCCATACGATAGGGTGGAATAGAGATGGGTTGAGTGCCCGGTGCCAGATCAATACGGAAATCAATATCCCTGTCGGGTGGCATGTCCGACAGGTTTGAAGGAAAAACCTCAGGAAACTCCCGTACTAGGGGAACTGAATCAATGGAAGGAACTTCTGCGCTGGAATCACGAACATAAGCCAAATAAGCTAGACACCCCTTCTCGACCATACGTCGAGCCTTAACATAAGAAATAACGGTGCGAACGGAGTGGCTTGAGGTACCCTTCCACTCTAATCGGGGTGATTCTGGCAAGGCTAAGGTGACAGTCTTAGCATGACAATCAAGAATAGCATGGTATGGGGACAACCAGTCCATTCCCAATATGACATCAAAATCTACCATATCCAAGAGCAATAGATCAACACGGGTCTCAAGACCCCCAAATATAACTACGCACGAACGATGCACCCGATCGACTACAATGGAGTCACCCACTGGTGTAGCCACATAAACTGGAATATCCAGAGCATAGCTGGGCACAGCCAAATACGGTGCGAAGTAGGAAGACACATAGGAATAGGTAGATCCGGGGTCAAATAATACTGAAGCACCTCTGCCACACACAAGAATAGTACCTGTAATCACAGCATCTGATGCCTCTGCCTCTGGCCTGGCTGGTAAAGCATAGAATCGGGGATCTGCACCTCCCCTCCGAGCTGCGTCTCTAGGACGACCATCAACTGGCTGACCTCTACCTCTAGCTGGATGGTCTCGACCTCTACAGTCTCGACCTCCACCTCTATAATATCTACCCCCGCCTCTGGCTGGCTGGGCAGGCTGAGGGTCAGCTGGGGCCTCGAATCATAGGACGAGGACCCCGCTGCTGAGAGTTGCCCGCTGCTCGAGGGCAATACCTGATAAAATGACCTGGGTCACCACAACCGTAGCAACTCTTAGACTGATAGGGCTGCTGGCCCTGACGACCTGAATGGCCTCCACGAACACTCTGAAGAGGCTGAGCATTAATAGGAGGCTGGTCTCAATAATACCCCCGAGAACCACGATCACATGATCCACCCTGTGAAGCCTGAAGGGCGGAATGAAAAGGCCTGGAAGACTGGCCTCTATCAAAGGATTCTCTGCTACCAGAGGAAGAACCACCAAATCTACCTGAATGACGAGGCCTCTTATCTGAAGAATAACCGCCCCCCCTAGCAAGAGCCATCTCAACTCTGCGTGCTGCATTGGCTGCCTCCTGAAATGATGTGTCACTCCCCACACCCATAGCCATCTGGAGTCTAATCGGCTGATTAAGCCCATCTATAAATCTGCGGACCCTCTCCCGCTCCGTGGGAAGTATCACCACTGCATGACGAGCCAAGTCGATAAATCTCGTCTCATACTGTGTAACTGTCATAGTGCCCTGATGGAGGCGCTCAAACTGCCTCCGAAGTAAATCCCGCTGAGTAGTAGGGAGAAACTTCTCCATAAATAGTTCCGCAAACTGGTCCCATGATAGAGCTGGGGACCCTGCTGGTCGAGTCAGGCAATAATCTCTCCACCAAGTCTTGGCGGATCCTGCAAGTCTGAAAGTACAGAAATCAACTCCGTTTGTCTCCACGATCCCCATAGTCTTGAGAATCTCATGACAACTGAATAAAAAGTCCCGAGGATCCTCTGATGCGGCTCCACTGAATGTAGTGGTAAATAGCTTGGAGAACCGATCAAGCCTCCATAACGAATCGGAAGTCATGGCCGTTCCATCACCGGCATGAGCTGTGGTACCTGACTGAGTGGCCACAGCTGGCTGAATTACTGGTGCCTGAGGCTGAGGAGCTACTGGCTCCGGAGTATGAGCAATAGGAGTCTGGGCCCCTCCTCCAGCCTGAGAAGTGGCTGGGGCAACTGATAATAAACCCGCTCTGGCAATGCTGTCCATGAATCCCGCTATTCTGACCAAAGCATCCCGGAGATCTGGGGTAATTAAAGCCTCTCCTGGGACCTGAGCTGGGCCCACTAGAGCTGCTGGAATCGGAACCTCCTCGTCAATCTCAATATGGGGCTCCACCTCCGGGGTAGCTGCCTGGGGCTGAGCTCTACCCCTACCACGGCCTCTGATACGGCCTCGACCCCTGCCCCTCACAGGAGCTGTCTGGGGCTCAGGCTGCTGGTCAGCGGACGAAGAAGTGCGTGTCCTTACCATCTGCGAAAGGACAAAATAGAAATTCAATCAGTAATTGAGGAACAAGTCGCACGACAAGAAAGAACAAATGAGAGACTCTTTCCTAACTCAATAGACTTTGGAGGACAAGTACGGACGTCTCCGTACCTACCTCTCAAACTCTACTAAGCTTGTTCGTGAGTGGTGAGACCTATGTAACCTAGAGCTCCTGATACCAACTTGTCACGACCCGGATTTTCCCCCAATATCGGGATCGTGATGGCGCCTACTCGTGGTAGCTAGGCAAGCCATTGTATTCATACTATCCTATTTTTAACACAATTTTAATTAAATAAATGCGGAATACTTTATCGAAATGGAAATAATAAATCACAAGGTAAAAAAATCATACTGAAATCCTCTACCCAAGACTTGGAGTCACCAACTCACAAACCACTATGGAATACTACACATAAAAGTCTGAAGGAAATATAACATAATTCTGTTTGTCTCGGAACAATGAGACTACAGCTATTAACATAAATAAAGAAAGAGACGCCGGGCCTGCGGACGTCTGCAAGCTACCTCGGTCTCAAATGTGATCAACTCCCACGCAATCTATTTACTGCTGCTGCTGCTCCTGATCGTAACCTGGACCTGTGCAAAAACGCACAGAAGTGTAGTATCAGCACAACCGACCCCATGTGCTGGTAAGTGCCTGGCCTATCCCGGCGAAGTAGTGACAAGCCTAGGACCAGACACTCACATAAACCTGTGCAATTCAATATATATATATGTGTACCACAAAATAACAAGAAATAATCAAGTAATAACACAATAAGGAACATCTTAAAGAATTCAACAATTAACCACAGTTAATAATTTCACAAAGAAAACAAAGTATAATGTAAACACGAATTATATCACTTCAAGAAATAGCAAGCAATTGCACGGCATCACCCTTCGTGCTTTTACTCTCATCCTCACCAAATAAACAAATAAAGTACACGGCATCACCCTTCGTGCTTTTACTCTCATCCTCACCAAACAAACAAATAAAGTACACGGCATCACCGTTCAATAACAGGGCACGGCATGATCCTTCATCCATAGTACGGCATGATCCTTCGTACATGGTTCAATAACAGGCACGGCATGATCCTTCGTGCATAATCAATAAATAAACATGGCACGGCATTAACCTTCGTGCATAAATAAATAAACATGGCACGGCATCACCCTTCGTGCATTATCACTCTTCCTCACCCAAATAACAATCACAGTTAAGGGGAGAGAAAGAAACAACAATTCATAAATCGTCCCATCAAGGGCAATCAATAATTATCTTCACAACAAGTCCCAACAAGGGAGAACAATAACGATTCACCTGTAATATATCTCAAAATATCATTTTCCAACGACTCACGGTCATACTAGATGCCAGTGTATGGATGCTCGTCACCACAGCTCATACACCGCACTCGATCACATAACACATAACACATAATCCTATTCCCTCAAGCTAGGATAGAACAAACACTTACCTCGAATGCTTATGAATAATTCACCCCGTGGAAATGTCTTTTCCTTTTGAATTTGACTCCAATCCAATCGTATCTATACACAATTGATTTAATATCATCAATTCTACTTAACAAACTAGTTCATATTGCTAAATATGGTTTTTACAACATTCTGCCCGGAATAGTAAAAACCGACCCCCGGCCCACATAATCGAAACTCAAGTTTCGAACCAAAATAATTTCACCCAATCTTCCATGAGTTCAAATATACAAATTGTTCTTAAGTTCGACTCCAAAACGAGGTCTAAATCGCAAATTCTTTGAAAGCCCTAACTATACCCATTTCTCAAATTTTCAACCAATTTATACATGTTTAAGCCTAAGGATTTGATTGATGTTGATGAAAAATGAAGAAAACGAGTTAACAATACTTACCCAATGCACTTTGATGAAGAAATGCCTCAAAAATCGCCTAAAATGCTGTGGAGAAGAGAGTTGAACAGAAATGGGATTTTTATCCCGTTTCTGTTATGTTTTCTGTCTTAAATTCACTGGGCGAAAATTTACTCTATGCGATCGCAGGGCCTGTGATGCGATCGCATAGAAGAAAATAAGGAGACAGCAAAATTGCTCTATGTGATCGCGGAAGACAAATGCGATCGCATAGCAGGAAATGGATGAACTGAAATTACTCTATGCGATCGCAGGGAATGGTACGCGATCGCATAGAAGGAAATTCTGGGCCTCAGTCTTACTCTATGCGATCGCGAGGAATAGTATGCGATCGCATAGGCTCTATTGCGATCGCATAGAAGGATTTTGGGACCTCTAATCTTTGCTCTATGCGATCGCATAGAAGAAAATCTCTGTGCAAAAATTGCAGAGTTTCTGCTGCAATTTCAAGTTCAAAACCATCCCGTTACCTATCCGAAACTCACCCGAGCCCTCGGGGATTCAAACCAAATATGCACACTAACTCAAAAACATCATACGAACTTGCTCGCGCGATCAAATCACCAAAATAACATCAAAATCAAGGAATTTAGCCTTAAATCTCAAGAATTCTTTCAAAATTTCATAACTTCCAAACTTTCCAATTTAAGGCCGAAACACGTCAAACGACGTCCGTTTCCAACCAAACTTTACAAGAAGCGCTTAACCAATATATATGACCTGTACCGGGTGTCGGAACCAAAATACGAGCCCGATACCAGTACTTTTTAATAAAAAATCAGTTTCATTTTCCTTAAACATTTTCAGAAAACAATTTAACAGAAAAATTCTTTTACTGGGGTTGTAGACCTCGGATTTCAATTCCGGACATATGCCCAAGTTCCATATTTTTCTACGGATTTTCTGAAATAGTCAAATCATGGATCCGGGTCCGTTTACCAAAAATGTTGACCAAAGTCAACCATATCAATATTTATATCAAAATTCTTCTACTTTTTCACATATTTCACATATTTCAACATAAATATTTTTCAGCTTTGTGCCCGGACTGTGCACGCAAATCGAGGCAACATAGAATGAGGTTTTCAAGGCCTCAGAAGCTCGAAATGATTAATTAAATAAGTGATGACGCCTTTGGGTCGTCACAAGGGATCAATAACATTCTTCCATCTCGAAGACCCACACACAGAACAATTCTCTGCCTTCTTGTTGTCATTCCAATGTAACATGCAATCGTTAGGGACATGCATGTATTTTTTTCATAATGAAGACCCAAATCTTTTATCATAGTTTTCGCCTTATATAAAGACTAGGGTAACTGAGCAAATGGGAATGCCTCTTTCAGTAAGTCTAGAATATATGTGAAGGCCACATTACTCAACCCATGAATGCACTTTAACAAGTACAACCGAATGGTAAAACTCAATTTTGAGAAATTCTCACACCCCGGATATAACTCTTGTTTCCATTCCTCCACTAATTTGAAAAATTTCTTTGCATCTTCAGATGGTCCCTCCCTCACTCCTTCATCGTGTCTGAAGTCACCCTCAACATTTTTAAAAGTATCATGAAGTAGTCCATCAATATCATCATGCATATCACCTTTATCATCACTACCTCGATGTGGATTATTTCTCGAAAACCCTTCTCCATGAAAAATCCATTTGGTGTATCCTTGAACAAACCCATAAGCAACCAGATGATCCTCCACCACATTTCTATAATGCCAACTACAATTAGCGCACTTTTTACAAGGACATAATATTTCATTTCCTTGGGAAGCTCGTTCAAATGCCTTATCAAGAAAATCATTCACTCCACAGATATACTAATTAGTGGATCTTCGAAGACCCATCCAACTTTTATCTCCATTACTCATTGGATATCCTATAAGATACAATAATAAATCAACAATTAGTAGTTTCTATTCCAATAAGATACAATTGTAGTATTCAAAAGGGACCTATACTAGTAATTTTAGGGACATATACTCGACCACAAGCATCTAAAAAGGACCTCTCAATAGGAAGATTTCATAAAAAATAACAAACAACTTATAAAAATAAAAACAATTGTCCATCGTTTCTAATCCCAAGCTATATCATTTCTTTTATTACCATCGAATGACGCCATTTCAATATTGGATTATAGGAAAAGATTATCCAGTCAATATGCAATTAATTCTAACTCTTTAACTGAAAAAAAGGAGGAAATTTCAGAGCAGAAAAAAAAGAGGAGAAGAAGTGAAGAAGCTCTATGGAATGAAGAAAAGACAGCTTTTCTCAGACTAATCTGTTGAGTGCAGCAACAGTGATAAAAAAATAGAACAAAAAAAAGTAGATGAAGAAGAATAAAAAGGAAGAAAAAACAGAGCAACACATACTCTGTTTTGTTGCAGCAGCAGCAATAAAAAACAGAGCCCAAAAGAAAGAAGAAGAGAAGAAGAAGAAAAGGAAAAAAGAAGAAAAAACAGAGTAACACAGTGTTGGTCTATTCTGTTGCAGCAGCAGCGATTAAAAACATAGCCCAAACAAAGAAAGAACAGAGAAGAAAGAAAAAGAAAGAAGAAAGAAGGAAATTGTTTTCTGGACAGAGTCACAGAACAGAAACTTGAAGAAAGAAGAAAGGAGAAGAAGAAAAGAGATGAAGACAAGCATACCTGATGAAGAACGAAGAAAGGAAATCGGTGGTCTGATCGTAGGTTTACTGTCGACTTGAAAGAGAAAGAGTAAACAAATTGCGAGCCCTAATTTTTTGTTTTAACAGATCGCTGCTACTGCCTTCTTCTTTTCTTTTTTGCAAAAAGCGACGCTACAGGTCACCTCACGCAACAACGGCATAGGCGCTTGCCTTTTTTAAAATGCTACGCCACACTGTAAAATAGTGATGGCAGCTCGCATCGCCTCACCTCACGCTATTAGCGTTGAGGCGAGCGTTATTTACAACACTGTTTACAACCTGTACACATATACCTTTCACCAATAATTTCACATAGCAAAACTATAAAATGAGGAATGCATTCAGATGACAATTCCAAAACCATTTTTTTCACTGGATGTTAGTGTAATCTAGGCAAACAAGGTAGTATCCTTCAACTTCTATTCCATCTTATTCTCAAAATAACTGTGTAGTTTGTGTGCTTATATCTTGAAATATAAAAGAAGACAATATATTATGTACTGAAGAAGATCTATAGAAAGAAAGTCACAGATAGTCATAAACACAAAGGTGAAACATGATATTATGCTACACATATTTCCTATCACAAGCAAGGTACTAAGGCAAGCTAGATCAGCTGTAAGTTAACATTTCAGTTTTTCAACATAAGGAAGACTTAGAGTTGTACCAAAAACTTTCCATTCCTATGCGCAAGATGACAAGCTGTGCGCATAACAACTCAGATTTCAAACAATAAATCTACTGCTTAATGGATAATGTAGAAGGAGAACTCTATTATGCAGGAGTTTAGTCACTCATTTACCATGTTATAATCCATATGGAGAAGAGCATGGAAATGAGAGGTTCACTATGGGGAGGCATCGTGGACATATGCGTAGCAACTAACAAGTTTAGGCAATCTTTTTTGGGTAATTGGTAGCAGTTCTGGAAATGGCAGCTAACAATGCAACTTAGTCTTCAAAAAGCAAACAATTTTGAGTTAAACTAGGCATACATATCAGCGTAACAAGGGTCACTGACACATCAGGAAGGATTCATAAAAGGATCTTAATAAGAAGCATCCAAGCATCGTGCAAATTTGAAGGCAAAAAAGAGGTGACAGAAAGCAATACGACAGTGTGTGGGCATCAATTAATCTGTTAGTTCATTTGCAGAGGGTACAAAGCATTCAGAACGGATATCTGGATAGTGTTTTACAAATAATGGCAATACAACATCAAGGCCTTAAGTTTCATCAAAACAACATAGATACAGTACTTTTTTCTGCAACTAAAGAGCTCTCTTGGCAGGCAACCAAGACTAGCGGTTTTACAAAAAAAAAAAAGAATGAAAGGGAAAACTACTCTAACCTCCAATCTTTCTCAGCTATACCAGCAAGTTCAAGGATGACAATATTCTCTTCACGTAACTAATTTGCAACACCCTGGGGAAAAAAGGTAACAAGGCATAAGATAGTATCTATAAAATGTCAAATAAATGCAGTTGCATATAGTATTCTTCTGGAAGTGAACGTTCACTCCTCACCTAGAATGATGAGCTGCCCACAATATTATTAAGCGGCTTCACTGTGCTCCTCACTTGTTCGTTCCCATGGAACTTCAAATAGATATGTGCATTTGATTGGAAACTCCAAAATAGATACCTGCATTTGCTTAAGCCATTCGAACTAAGCAAAGAATAAATTCGAGGTAAAAGTGATAGGATGTAAAGTTTCTTACAATTTTAGTTTTTTCTCCCATTCACCTATTAATATACAGTGATGCAATGCTAAAAAAACTCAAGAAAAAAATTGACGTACTCCAAAGCAGAAATGAATTTAGCAGCATTCATATCCAGTTCTAGCTCGACAAAACAAAGGAGGAACTTCTTGGAAGTTTCAAACTCAAAAAAGGCAAAAAAATAAAAAAATATGAAACATAAATTCTATTGTTCCTTCACAATATTTACCACAAAATCAACTTTGAATAAAAATTTGGCTCGAAGAATTGAAACCTAGCTTCTAACACACCAATTTTACAAAAACCCCAAATTTTGAGCAATCTTGTGTAAATTTTTTTGCGATAGAATTTTGTGCGGAGCTCTCAAATTTTCACCTAATTTGAGATAAAAGCTTTAAACCACACTAAATTTAAACATCAAACAAAAATTAGAACAAAACATAATGACTTCAAAGAAACACATTTGTGTATTTTGTAAGCTTTTCCAAAAACTTGGTAAATCTAGAGATAGAGAACTATTAAGCCATGGAGGAGGGAGAAACATGCACACCTTTTATGTAAGAAAAACCAGTGCAACGCAACCTCTCTTCTATTGCAGTAGCAACGACAATCAACAAAGCCCAAAAAACAGAAAGAAGAAGAGAAGAAGAAGAAGAAGAAAGAAAAAAGAGAAAAATTCCATGAAGTCACAAAACAAAAACTCAAAGAAAGAAGAAAAGAGATGAATGAACAAGAAGAAAGAAGAAAAGAGATGCAGAGAAGCATACCCGATGAAGAAACTTGAAAAAGAAAGGAAATGGCTGGCCTGCTGTCGACTAGAAGGAGAAAGAGTAAAGAAATAGCGTTCCCTAATATTTGTTTTAACAGATCGCTGCTGCTATATCATTTTTTTCTTTTTTGCAAAAAAACGACGCTACAGCTCGCCACACGCTATAGTGAGTCAGAGGCGCTCGATAATACCATTTTCAGCTTCCTGCAAAAATTTGAGAATACATAAATCAGTTAACTTTGTTCTTTCAGGAGATCAATAATTTGAAGTGTAAAGAACTTTTTCCGGAAGAAAGTGCAAAGAAATTTAAGCAACTGCAAATATTTACATCCTCTGGGTCTGTTGAAATATCAGCAGAGGCCTAATTCTGCAGTTTACTAGCGGATTCAGAATGAACAAAAAACTCTAGTTTCTCAATTCATTCACAAATGTAGCGTTTTACTTCATTTTTTCAGAAAACTAAATTTGTTGTAGCTTGTGGACCTCCTTTTCTGTAAACATAAAACTCTGGAGTGACTACTGATTGTAATATGAACAACTGAATAGGAAAGAAGGTAATCATTGCTTTTCACTTATTTTGCAGATATGCCTCATCCATTGATGCTTTCAGCTACAACAGATTTGTTCCGAGATTTGTGACCCTTTCTCTATGTTTGGAAAGATTAGTTATACTTAGTTTTCTTTTTCTCATCCTATATTTACATCCCTTGGTTTTACATTACTGTTTCAATAATCAATACACGACATTATAGCGACTATCCCACATCGCTTGGAGAGAATGCTCACACCAGAATCGGCGGTTTCAGATCGGAAAAAGGGAAAAGAGAAAAATGTGAAGGCATAGAGTTGTCCATCTCTGTGACCTTCAAGTGCCATAAAACTGGATTGATACTCAACTATACATCTCCTGATGGATTTGTTTGAGTTGAAATTAGTTAATCCCCTAGTGTTACATTTTCAGTAGTCTTCTGTCGTGCCTGCTCAAAGTTCAAGTGAGAAATGGTAGTGATCTTCAAGAAATTGGTTGCCTGCCTATGTTAGTATCACTTCCTAAATAGAGAATATTTTGCAAAGGACCATTGTTTATTGTGAGTGTTGAAAACCTCATATTTCCACGGTTGTGAATCTTTATTTGGAGCTTTAAAAGGAAATTTGAAAATAATCGTATGCTCTATTTAACAAATATAGTAGCTTCTTGAAAGAACAACTATTGTCGCCTATAGACTATAGTGTTAAGTGTTAACCACTATTCTTAATCTTGAATAGTACGCTTCTATTGAGCAAAAATTCGCCTATACCTAGATGAGTTATTGTAACATTGTTATTAGAATCTTTACATTGACAAGCACATTCTATTTGCAATTAAGCCTTGAGAAATAAAAGGATTGTATAGCATGGAGGCCCTGGCAGGCTGAAAATGCGATCCACAGTAAAGCAAATAGAGCAATTCTAATAAGGAGATGAACATCAAATAAAATTCTGGAAGGACAAATGGCTAGGAAACACCACCCTAAGGAATAACTACCCTGCTCTCTTTCAAATGGTTAGTGATCCAGACTCAACAGTACTCGGTCAAAGCAGCCTACAAGCTGGCAGGAACTCACAATGTAATAACTAACCTTGGCCTTGGAAGCTAATATGGACAATCAAGTTGCCACCCAAAGTCATCTGCTTCAACTGGACTGCACTTTATGAGGCTTGTCTGACACAAGACAACTTAGCCAAGAGGAATTTTCAGACTGTCTGGTACTAGTATAAAAATTTGTAAGAAGCTAACAATTACTACACTTTTGTAATTTATGCATCTTCTTGATGCCGGTAATGAAACCAATTACTTCATCAAAAAAAAAAAATTAGAAGTAAATGTTAATTTCCAAAACATACAATGCATACTGAGAGAATTTAAGGACCAAGAATTTAGAATGCTAGCATACTGAAACAACCCCAAGTTTTAGTTGTAACGAAGCAGACAAAAATAGAAACTGTGAATCATACTGTTACATTGAAAAATTCTGTACACCGGATATCTGATAAGGCTGATTAGTCAGCTTTGCAAGAGGACGTTCGAGCGTGCTCATTCGACCTATCGCAGCACATGAAATAGCTGCACAAGCAGCTTCTACTTTTTCTATCGTGCACACTGAAAATGTTCTTGCTAGGTAAAATACAGCATAAACTATACCAACACTGCATTTTCCAATTCCAAAAGTTGTTATATCGGTGCTATTTGTCCCCATTATTTGTACTTTTATGAAGATACTATTAACAAGTTGAATGAGGACCATAAACAAACGCAGGCAGTTGAATGAGGAACATAAACAAATGAAGGCGAGATTAGAATCCAAATGCAAAAAGAATTATAAGCCATACACAAAAAAATTAACGAATTATAAGCCACACACATACATGTAATGCCAAAACGAATGTCATGTATCTTAGAGAGAATTAATGCGAAATGGATATGCAACAAGGGTAAAACAGCACATATTGATTTTCTTAAATTCCTTGGCTAATTGTATCCTAATGTATAACCAGAACACCCATTTTAGAACACAAGATCCAACGAAACAGAAAACAAACACAAAAAGTAAAATCCCCATATATATATACAGCAATTTTCTCCAACTCTACCAACTTTAAATTTATCTATTTATGTTTTAGAATTCTGTCGACCTCAACAATGGAGTTTTGAAGGGTATTTGTAACTTTAATTCCTCCCAAACAGCAGTAAACTCAATATTATTTACAAGATAAACTTCGAATAAAATTTTGGCCCAAAGAATTGAAACCCAATTTCTCAAACTCCAATTTTACTAAGACCCAAATTTTTTTCATCAATTTTTTCCCTAGAAAACACAAATCTTCACCAAATATGAGATACAAACTTCAAACCATACCAAAATTAAAAACCAAACATAAATTAGAACAACAGATAGTAACTTCATAGAAACCGATTTGCGTATTTCGTAATCTTAAAAACATTTGAATAGAAAATCTTGAGATAGGGAACTTATAAGCCACGGAGGAGTGCATGCAGACCTATTGGGGTAGAGAGAATTATTGGTCGAAGCCTTTGCTAGTCAAAATCCTTTGCTGGTCAAAATCTCGCTGGATTTGGAGCTGTTTTTTTTTGCTTTTGAAGAAGCTTCAATGTAGTGCTTTTCTCAATGAACTGAATAGAAAAGCTTTTACATTGACTATCGAATTTGTGGAGACGATTTTCACTCTTGAAGAACCTGGGTTTTTTGTTTTGGTTGATTTTGCTCTTGAAGAAGACACTCCTCTCTTTTCTTTAATTTAATATTTGATATAATGAATAAAAGAAGACACATTACTCTCTTTTAGTTATTGCTTTATATATTTTTTAATTGTAAAAAAAAGCATTCGCGGGTTTTGTGAAATAGTGGAGGGAAATGAAATCCTCACAGAACCGTCCCCGTAGAGTATATTTACAAAACTGTCTCCATAGAGAAGTATTTGGCAACGGTTGTAATACTCATGTGACAGTTTTATTTTAATTCTGTCTTAACAGGCTTAAGCGGCTATTGCGACGGTTGTAACCCTTGCAATAGACTATCTATTGCAAGGGTTATATAACCGTTGCTAAATAACCGATGCAATAGGTTCATTTTCTAGTAGTAGCATACTGCTCCAGAATTCTAATGACTTACCATTATATTATGAACTGAACCCAAACCTTGAACATGCCATTATCAACTTTCCATAACTCATCGCATATACCATACCACACTAACATAACATGGAAACTTCTATCCCTTTCCTAAGCCGCAAACATCAACGCACTCAACTAGTCAAGGACTTTCATGATCCCAAATAGAAGAAAACTCATTACACATTCCAAGCTTCGCATACCAAGAAGAGATACACTCATTTTTAAACCACGGTAAAACACATCACAAACTCTTTCTCCCAATTTCATTGCATAAGTTAAACTGGCAGGACTGAGTCCTTCTACCCACATCGAGCTACGCAACTGCCAGCACTCAAGAGCTTTGTTCCATAATATCTACAAGATTCAATAATTCAAACACATACAAGGAATTAATCGTATCCTTATCATACCATTTCGGTTTATTAACAAGTTGTTGTATTTACCCAATTTCCTTTCTGATTCATCATTAATTTAGTATTAGCCTATACTGTAGCACCACAATACCTCAACCAATGTTACCCTACGAGACTCGTACATAATACCACATGGTCTAAGACCCATAGGCCACTGAATACTCACTCAATGTTTCCCAGAAGTACCACATTCTACAATTCTTTACTTTGAAGAACTTCCTGTGATTTGAATTGGTTATCATTACCTTCCAATACGGTTACATAGAATCCCATCATTCACATAATATAACACAAGTCTTGATCTCTTCTAATGAAACCCCCGTCTTTAGCCACATACACAATCTTAAGACACCTGACTGTTACAAGAAAAATCTTGAACACCGCAAAACCATTCTCGGGCGTCATTCGCCCTTATTCAGCTGTAATTCAACTATCTTATTGAACAGGACCACTCGTGCCTTGTTAGAACTCTAACATCGCAGAACATGATTACATACAGATACAATTAGCTATCTTTCTTTTCTATACACCGAACATTCTTTACCCACGGCAGTTCAAAACATCCTATTATGTCTTCACATCTACGAAGCACCATAACCTTTATCAGAATTTTCCCAACATACTTAGAGTCAGAACCAACATAGCACACAACAGTGCAATCAGTTAATCAATAACAACCTCCCCAACTTGACTCGGAGCCATACATAAAAGCACTGTTAGCCACTCATAGCATTCTCACTCAAATGATGCCACAACGTTATAGTGAGATTAAACTCAAGTCATTTACAATCTTTGGCGGAGACTCGAATCATCAGGAATCTTAACTCTTTTGCAATTCTTGTATTCATTCACACACAACAGTTATGCCTATTCTTAAGGTGACAAAATCTTTTTAAAGTCCCAAATTTTCCAAAAGTTTTGACAGACTTTCCTTTGTAGCTTGGCCTATCCACCTGCCAGAGAATCACCGAAACGATCCTAACAATAAATTTGCAACTCGACACGACATCACAATGCATATCAACAACATTAGTCTCAATACTATACGAATCATATTATCAAAATTGATACATGAACATGCGATGCACCTGCTCAAATCATAACACATATCAAATACCTTTCAATTACACATAAGTATCAGCCTACCTACTACACCTCAATTTAGCATTTCAGTACAATACCTTCCACCAGGATACACATAGCATAATGAATTCAGTCTTCCTAAGTCTGAACTTATTCTACTACACGTAAGGAAATTTACCTTCAAACTAAGAAATATGATAAATATTCACCACGCCTATAGCTAGGGGCTACACAACGGATAACAATAAGAGTCTAAAACCTAACAGCTCATCCATTATCAAGTTGCCATTTCCACAATTCGGGACAATACTGATCATATAGATTTCATAATACCAGCTCGCAAAATCAGCACCTTGGTGCTCAAGCCATAGATAAAGATCTGGCCTCAAGTCCTCCCGACTGGCGCAACATGAACTCACGGAGATTATATCTCGCCCCTTGATCAGTGAATCACAAGCCATCAAGGCAATTATATTACTGAGCGCTCGAGTGCGCATATAGACGTGTGGAAGGAATGTCAAGAATTACATCTCATGCTGAATCAAGTACACATGATAAGAATTCTAAGTATGTGAAGTGTTTCCTAAGGTATGCAGCCTCCCGAGGATAAATACAGGCGTCCTCGTACGGATCCACGAGACTCTACCAACATGCTTAAGACTACTGAGGCCTAGTATCCTAGGCTCTGATACCAACTTGTCACAACCCCCAAAACCCGATCGTGATGGTGCCCGGCACATTGCTAGGCTAGCTCGACCAACCAACTATAACACATAGTTATCAGCTCACACTTTACCCTTTTTAAGCATAAACAATGATAGTATAGTGAAAATAATATCCAACACACCGGGATTAGACATCCCAAAACCAGTATAAACCTCCCACCAAATCAGGAGTCATAAGTCATGAGCCTCTACCAGAATTTTTAAGCTGTGATAGTGTATACAACTGTGCACAAGTGTAGAATAGACTAAGCAAATAAGGAAAAACTGGAGTGTCAGGTCTTACGGACGCTGGCAGCTACCTCGACTGTCCAAATGTAACTCTCGAGCAGCTATAGAATCAGCTCTGCTATGATGTACCTGGATCTGCACACAAGGTGCAGGGAGTAGTGTGAGTACTTCCAACTCAATGGTAATAAGAAAGGGTAAGATACCGAAGGTAAGAAAACCCAATACAACACTAAGCAAGGCTATACAATAATATCCTGCAACAGTTATCAACATGAGCAATATTATAAACCATTAATATCAGCAATCATAATAACAAGTATAGCTAAGTGCAATGCAATGCATGAATATGACCGCTACGGTGTGTAGCCAAATCCATTTGGGTACCCGTGCTCACTATGGGGGTTCAGACTTCAGAGAGGCTCCTACAGCCCAAGCACAATATCTTGATATGCTGCTGGCGTGCATCACGATTCACTACCAGTCAGCTATAATGCAATGCAAGTCTCACAGGCACAGAAATAGTATTTGAAATATTTTTTTATCATTTTCAGTAGAAAACAATGTTTCAGAAATTCCAGAGTTTGGTAAACCATTTTAGTTAGTAATAGCTGAGGACTTGTATAAAATAGCATGCTAATATCATAGAAACAATAGCAACGATCCTCGCAGGATCTCAATAACTGGCTCATAGCCCAAAGACATCCACAGCCATCCAAGTAGGAGGTTCACCACCTAAATAATAGCCAACAACACAGTATAGTATCAACAGGTCGGACTAAGACATAGTCCCCAATCATATTCGACCCCGCACTCATAGGAGAGTACGTGTCTCGCCTCAATACAGTGTCACATAGTGATATACTGGGGTTTCGAACCCCCTGGTCATCACCCACACCTATTACTCACCTCGACTCGGCTCGAAGACTAGTCTGCAATGCCCTTGCCATGAGAATCGGCCTCCACAGGTGTAGAATCTAATCAAAATCAATAGAAATGCATCAAAATAGGCTAAAGGGATATTACCCAATCGAAACAACTTGAATTACACCAACAACCACAAAGTTGCCAAAACCTGACTTTCGGTATGCTACTCGAAAAATTACAAAAGTTATTTTTTCGGAATCAATATCTCAACACGAGTCCATGCATATAATGTTTATCAAAATCGGACTCCGTTTGCCCATTTAAATCGACGATTAACCATAACCCAGGCATAGAGCAAAAATCCCCCATAAATCCTTCCATTTTCAGTGATATAGATGAAGATTCTTGGATAAAATCGTGTATTTAGACCATAAAACTTACCTCCAATGTTTTCCCGATGAAATCCCCTTCAATTCCAGCTACTTCGCTCTCAAAGAACTCAAAAATGGAGGAAATACACTGTTAGTTCACGACTGAAATGTTCTGGTATAAACCCTTTTGTCAGATATTTTAACCCTATGCAATCGCATCCCATAGCTACGATCACATTGAACAAATTTTTAATCTCCATATTTAATGTTATGCGATCACACACCATTACTGTGATCGCATAGAACAATCTTCCAGGCTCCAAATTACTACCATGCGATCGTAGAGAACAAAATTCCAAACATATGCGATCGTAGCCACATCTATGCGATCGCATACAACAACATAGAGGCTCAATTTCATCCTTCTATGCGATCGCAACACACCTATGCGATCGCATAGAGTATCTGTATCCAGTAAATTCCAGCAACCAACAACACTTCTAAAATGCAAGAAATGGTCCGATCGGACCCCCAAATTCACCCCGAGGCTCCCGGGACCCCAATGAAAACCTCCAACCTACTCCAAAACACGATACAAACTTGTTCCAATCATTAAAACACAACCTTAAAGACGGAAATCATCGAATCGAGGCGGATTCAAGCCTAAGTTTCATTTAAAACTTCCGAAACTTACATTCTATCAAAAACCCGACCAAACGATATCCGAATGACCTAAAAGTTTATAAACTCCCGGATCAAAATTTGGAATGACCTGAAAATTTGGAATTTCATTCCGACTCCTGAATCAAAATCTCACCTATCGATCGGATTTCGCCAAAATTCCATTTTAGCCAATTCAAGCCTATTTCTACACCGGACCTTCAAATTTAATTCCGATTGCTCTCCTAAGTCAAAAATCACCTCCCGAAGCTAACCAAATCATCAGAATTTGATTCCGAGCTCTTAACCACATAGTCAACTTCGGGTTGACTTTTCATAAACAAGCTTCACTCAAAAGGCTATATGGCTCATTTTAAACCAGAATCATTCCCAATTCACCCGATAGACTCTAACACAGATATAGAAACATGAGACAAATAAATGAGGGGGTAACGGGGTGGTAATTCTCGTGACGACGGGTCGGGTCATCACATGACTCATCTATGAAGTCCATCAGCAAGTTAGCCTGTTTTTCTTTGGATAAATATTTTATCTTTTCTTTAAGGTGTAGAATACTTACCTCATGTTCATCTTCAGACTCTTTGTTGGCCAAAACAGCTTGCACATCTTCAGCTTCATTTTCTGAGTCCTCATATGAATTTTCTCCCCATGCAGCAACCATGGCTTTGGTTGATCCCTTGTTCCTTATTGGTTGAACTTGTTCCTTCTTCTTGTTTCTTCTTTCAGCTCTTTCTTTCTTCCATTCAATCTCCCATTGTGGACAATTTCTGATGTGGTGATCAGTTTTCCCACACTTGTAGCAACCTTCATTGGATTGTTTCTCTAGAACTCTAGGTTTGCTGAATGTTGTACTTTTTGAAGTACCCTTTCCTCTCATGAGGAATTTCTTGAAATCTCTGGTTATCATAGCCATCTCCTCATCTTCAAGATCTGATCCTTCTGAAAGTCTGAGAGACAGACTTCTTTATTTCTTAGGAGCATCCATTTTCATTGTTTGCCTTCTTAGTTCATAGGCATTGAGGTTTCCAATTAGTTCATCTAGCTTTAGGGTAGCAATGTTCTTTGATTCCCGAATAGTAGTGATTTTACTTTCCTAGGAGATTGGCGTAACCCTAGTTAGGATTTTTGCCACCATGTCTTCTTCCAGAATAACCCTTCCAAGAGACCCTAGTTCATTAGTCAGTGTAGTGAACCTGGTATACATTTTTTGAATAGTTTCTCCTTCCTTCATAGTGAAGTTTTCATATTGAGAATACAGTAGAGTTCCTCTTGATCTCTTTACCTGAGGTGTTCCTTTATGAGCCACTTGTAGGGTGTCCCATATTTCTTTTGAAGTGCCACAGCCTTGAATCCTAATGTACTCATCAGCACCCAATCCACATACCAACCATTTCTTGGCTTTAGCATTTTTCTCCCATTTCCATAGTTCCTCAACAGTACAATCTACTCTTGTCGTTGGAACATCTACTCCTTCAGCATTATTCTTGCTTGTAACTAAATGACTATCATTGATGATATCCCAAAGCTCATAATCATCTCCTATGATATGATCCCTCATTTCTATTTTTCCACCAAGAGTAGTAGAGGCCATTGAAGAGAGGAGGCCTGGCTGTGGATTTCCCTTCCCAGTTCCTAGGTGGAGCACTCATGTTGATCATTCCTAAGGAGTTAACCTCTTCAAGGATAACCTGCTCTGATACCAATTGATGTTCTATAGGTCAATACCACACGGGGGGGGGGGGGTTGATTTGTGTGGTACCTAATTTTTGCACTAGAAGAATCTGGTTTTTCTAGGTGTTCTAACTACAGCAATTTGCGTAATAATAAATGCTGAAACTGAAGTACACAGAGATTTTTACATGGAAAACACCAGACTTAAATGGTGAAAACCACGACCTACTACTCAGTAGAATTTTCCCAAACTCCACTAAAATCACTGAGCCAAAAACTGCATTTACAAAGACACTTTGTAAACCTAAGGATTAACTCTAATCCCAGTGTAGCACACAACCTCAACTGTTGCGACACCTTCAAGTTCTAACTTGATTACTCAATGTACCTATTACAATTGATTCTATAAAAGCTAAAAGGTACAATATGAAAAACCTACTACAATTGAGATAGACTTTGAATAAACACAATGATGAAACTTGTTCTTCTATCTTAGTTCATGTAGCTTCAGATGTGCACACTTGTATCTCGCATATATTGCTTGCAAAATAGACTTGATTCTTTTTGCTCTCAAATATGCTTTTGTTTCTGCTTATGTGCACTCTATAAAAGAGAACAACTGGATTAATTAAATAGATCAGCAGTTAGAGTTTGATCAAGACTCTGTCGCTTATCCCTTTGTCAATTTTAATCCTTAACTAATACGAACTCTCATCCTTATCCTAACTTAACTTAGGATTGTGTTCTCTTATCTTAATAGGACTGTTAATCTTAGAACTCAATGCAACCTTTTTGATTATCTTCAAAATATATTTGTTACATATGCTTCACTATATATCTTCTTCACGTGCCTTCCATGTGCAATGATTACGATTGAAATGTGTTTCTTAGGATGGACCAGGTCCTTCTTCCTATGTTCATATGTCAGTCTTCAAAACAAAACCAATAGTATTACTTATGGTTTTGATCATATTCTACATGCGAGAAGTTAGATATGAGAGGGAAAGGCTTGGCGAGCCAGATTATAGGCCGGCTAGAGGTGAGTAATACTTGTTAATGATGTTCTGAGTGTTTATAACCCCTGATTGGCACATCTTAGTACTTCACTGAGGTGACTTGTATGCTAGACCAGAGTGTGGGGTAGAGAATCATTGGGGATTGTGACTTGGTCCATCCCGGTTGTTGGTTTTTACCGTGTATTTGTAAATGAATTGTTATTATCATTATGACTTGGGCTCATTGCCATACTTGGGCTTATTGCAGATTGGTTGAACACTTTATGAACTATCATCACCGTTTCACTCACTATTTGAAATATTATTTAACTCAGTCCATATGATTTACACTGTTTCATGAACTCAGCAGTATTATACTCAAACTTGGAGTTTTTAACTGATATTTGAACTGTTGTTTGAGCTGAGTATTATTATTTTTACTAATGCCTGATGGGCTCTTTGACTCTTTTGGACTGATTGAGGCCGAGGGCCATATGTGAGGACATGAAGAGTGATGTGAGGAGGCTTTCAAGCCTCGAGTGTTATAGGAGGATGCTTTTAGGCCTTGAGTGTTATATAAGGAGTCCTTCGAGCCTCGAGTGTTATGTGAGGCGGCTTTCAGGCCTCGAGTGTTATGTGAGAAGGCTTTCAGGCCTCGAGTGTATTATGAGCAGGCTTTTAGGCCTCGTGATCGTATTATTCAGGCTTTCAGGCCTTATTGATAGCGCTTGGGCTGAAGGAGCCCCTCAGAAGTCTGCACACTCATAGTGAGCGCGGGGTACCCCTTTAAAATACACAGTGGTAACAATGACACTGTCATATGTGTTTTGGTTAGGTAGCAATGACTGACCAATCAGGTAACAGTGACTGACTCGTGGTAAAAATGACACTGAAACATATTTTGGTCTGGTAACAATGGCTGACCGGTCAGGTAATAATGGCTGACCCTACTTGTGTATTCGTTTTTAGTTGATTCCTTTCAGAGAGAATGTTTTTTCTATGTTTTAGTGCATTTCTACTATTTTTTTGGCTTACTGCTTAAGATAGCATTATTTTTGCCCTTTTGGTATATTATACTTTCAGTGTTATTCACTTTTATTACCCTTGAGTTAAAAGTATTCACTTTACTCCCTGCACCATGTGTGCTGATCCAGGTCCTTCTTCATAGGCTTAGTAGACACTCAGTGATCAGCATGCTTGCTTATTCGGGACAGTTTGAGGTGGCTGCATGGCGTTCGTAGCCGTTGACTCTTCCTCCTATCCTTGTCTTTTATATTCCGCACTTTCAGTCATTTGGATAGAATATTTAATAGGATATTATTCTATTCTGTAGAGGCTCATATTCATGACACCGGGTCCAGGGTTGGGCTATATATTATGTTTTCTAAACATCGGTATTCGTATTGCTATTTCCATACTTTTCTAAATGGCTTAATATTTACAATTTTAGTTATAAAATATTGGTGGCCAATTGGTTTCAATATATGGTTAATGGTCGGGCTTGCCTAGTAGTGTGCTGGGCGCCATCACGATCGGGTTTGAGGTTAAGACAAAATCCCAAAAGGCAACAAGATAAAGTCTAATATATAAAGAGTGAACCAAAGACCAAATCTAGAGAAAAGTTATTAATTAGGTACGTATCATGTTCCTCTCCCTCTTCAGCACAAATATGACATACTATGTGATGACCTGCCAGTCGTCTTAAGAATTAACACCTTGATCCCCTACTAACTGCTTCCCCTAAGTTTATTTTTGCTATTTTGGTTTGCCGGGACGTTCGGTGTTGGGTTCAGGAGTGTTTTGGGATACTTAGTCCCTAAATGAGAGCTTAAGAGTGAAAAATGGTCCGTAGTTGGAACAGTATAAATATGACCTCAAAATGGAAATCTGATGATTCTATTAGCTTTGTTAGGCGATTTTGGGGTTGGCAGCGTGTTCAGAACATATGTTGAGACTCCGTAGCTCAGTTAGACTTGAAATGATGAAGTTTGAATTTTTGGAGTTTTCGGTTCGATAGTAAATTTTTGATTCTAGGGTCGGAATGGAATTCTGGAAGTTGCAGTAGCTTCATCGTGTCATTTGGGACGTGCGTGCAAAACTTCAGGTCATTCGGATGTATTTTGGTTAGGGTTTTGATCGAGATCATATTTTGATAAAAATAGAAGTTCGTAGGCTTAAATCATGGATTAATTTGGGTTTCCAGCATTGTGTAAGGTGTTTGGAAGATTGGTACAAGTTTGAATAGGGTATTAGGTGTTATTCGTGTTTTTGGTTGAGGTCCCGGGGGCCTCAAGATTATTTTGGCTGGTTGAAGAAAGGATTTTGGAGGTTTGGAAATATTAGTCTTTACTGGTTCTAGTGTTTCCGCATCTGGGGCATGGGAATCACATATGTGACGTGGAGGACCGCATAAGCTATTTTGGTCAAGATTTTTTGGTTTTGTAGATGTGGTGGTTGGTCTACAGGAGCGGGGCCATATAAAGGGATTTGGGGCTTTTTAATGAAATCGCACGAGCGGTTGTTCTTCCACAGAAACGGAACCGCATAAGTGATTACTGATCCACAAAAGCAGATGTTGGCTCTTTAGTTAAAGTCACAGTAAGTGACTCATTTTCCAGGTAAGTAGGAACGCAGAAGTGGTCCCTTGTCCATAGAAGCAGAAATCCATCTTCAGATATAGAGATTTCGAGGGTTAGTTTTCAAAAGTTTGAAAAATCAAATTGAGCTTGGGGAAGGGCGATTTTGAGAGGATTTTGAAGAGGAGATTATTAGATAACGTTTCTTTAATCCCTTCTAGTTATATTTCATTATTATGTAGTTAAATACATCATTAAAATTCAAATTGAGGATCAAAATTGGGTAAAACTACATAGGCTAAACTATTGAGTTTTGAGTGGGTGTTTGCCTCTAATTTGGGAGATTTTATATGGTTAGACTCATGAGAGTACAGGGGTTCTAAAAATGTAAAAAATTATTCAATTTTAAGATGTTGGTCTGAAGGGCATTTTGGTCATTTTACCTAATTTTACGTCGTAGCTTTGAATTAAATAGTGAAAACTAGTTGTTTGCAATGACATTTATGATATGTAATTTAATTGAATAGATTTGGGCCATTTGGAGTTGGATAGTCGTGGCAAAGGCGTGGTTTCTGGTTGATTTTTGTAATTGTTTGAGGTAAGTGGCTTATCTAACCTTGTGTGGGGGACCTTTCCCGTTAGGATTTATCATTTGGTATTTTGAGTGCCTTGTACGCGAGGTGATGAGTGCGTACTTGAGCAAATTATTTAAAATTTTGTTTTTAATTAAGATATTGAGTTTCTTTCATATTCGCTTTATTCTACTTGCAATTATAACCAGTGACAGATTAGGAAAGCAAGTTTAGTTGATTTATTTTGCCTAATTGCTTAATTTGCCTTGACGTACTACATGAAACAAGCTAGGCCAGTACTACATGATGTTTGTCTTTAGAACTTCATTTCTCTGTATCTTCTGGTTGTGATTGCGCATTATCTTGGGACTACAGATGTGGGATTCCGGTAACTCCCCCCTTTTCTGTTTACTTTGGGACTATAGGTTCAATACCCAGTAGATCCCCCTACACATTTACTTTGGGACTGCGGGTTAGATTCCCGATAGACCCCCCTGCACTTTTACTTTAGGATTGCGGGTTAGATTGTTGATAGACCCCCCTGCATATTGATGGTTGGACTGCGAGATGGTATCCCAAGAGATCTTTTGGATTTACATATGTGATGGACTATTGGGACGGTATCCTGCGAGATCCGCCGGACAAATAAGAAAAAGGACTACAGGACGGTATCCTAGGAGATCCTCATGGTTATCACTGGTATTGAGTTGTTCGCATTACGTGTTTACTTTGTTCTTTGTGTAGTTATTATTGCCTTGTTGACCTGTCTTATCTCACCGTTGTGATCATTATTACTGCCATTTATTTCATACTATCAATTTATTATTATATTTTACCTCAGTAGGGCCCTGACCTTCCTTGTCACTACCCAACCATTGTTAGGCTCGGCGCTTACTAAGTACCATTGTGGTGTACTCATGCCCCTTCTGCGCATGTTTTTCATGTGCAGATCCAGGTTCCTCCACCCAAGCATATTGTCATCGAGGCGAAGAGATCTAGTGGAGACTTCGAGGTATATCTTTCGTGTCAGCAGGCCAGGAGTCTCTACTCTATTCCATCAATCGTAGTCAGATTATCTTTTCTTTTAGTTGTTTAGACATTCTAGATTTAGAGTAGTGTTTTACGTTTCTATTAGCCTGTGGTCCCATGAGTTTCTAGATTTTTGGATGAGATTGTAGACTTCTGCATCCTGTTTTTGAGTTGTATATGCCAAATGGCACTTATATTTATCGTTTCCTTCTATATTTGCTTAGTTTGATTAAATGTTTTTGCAAGCTATATTATTTTCTGCATTGTTAGGCTTACCTAGTTGCAGGAACTATGTGCCATCATGACATATTCATGGAGGGTGAACAGGGGCCGCGACATACTATTTATAGGAATCGAATCTTATAAGGTGCCATGTTGCTTCATGGTACTCTTGCCATGTTGCCTTGTGGTTCTTTTGCCATGAAGTGTCACGACCCCAAATCCGGTCGTGATGGCGCCCAGCACATTGCTAAGCCAGCCTGACCAATCAATATCAACAATGGAGCTAGAAGCTCTCTTTAACCCATTTAAGCATTTCAAAATATGAAACAATAGTAATACTTATACCAACAGCGGGGAAACCAAGTCCCAAAATATACCAACTCCCATAGACCGAAGGGTCAAGAGTCATGAGCCTCTACTGAACGTAAGTGTATAAAGGTTTACAAGAATACCAAGTGCGGAAAGGAATGTCAATACAAAATCAAAAGGCAGTAGGAAGGAATATCGGGTCCTGCGGACTCTGCAGCTACCTCGTATATCCCACAGATGTCGCCTCGCACAGCTACTGGATCACTGCTGAGAGGTACCTGGATCCGCACACAAGGTGCGGGGAGTAAAATGAGTACTGCCGAGACTCGGTGGTAATAAACAAGGGTAAGACGACGCGCAGACAAGAAATCCGCAATAAAGCACTATGTAAAACTATAATCGGCTACCCTGTCATAGAATCAATATTCACTGTACCTGTACCAACAAATACCAATAAATAGCATAACGGCTAGCGAGATGTAGCTAAATGCAATGCAATGCATGATATGACCGCTACGGCGCGTGGCCCGGCTCCAATTTTGGGTACCCGTGCTCACTGTGGGGGTTCGGACTCCGGAGGGGCTCCTACGGCCCAAGCACATCTCATAGAGATATTCTGCGGCGTGCGGTCCGATCCAACATATATCTCGGCGTGCAGCGCGCGGCCGATCCACTACTAGTCGGCTAATATGCGGATACGGCCTCGCAAGCTCAAAAGTAGTTTTTGAAAACTTTTTTTTTATTTTTCAGTTGGAAAACAGTAATATCAAGTTCCGGAGATTGGAATTAGCATAATAACAAAAATAGCTGCGGACTAGTAGTAAACTAGCATGTCTATATGATAAGACAATGATAACGATCCTCGCGGGATCCAATAACTGGCTCACAGCCCACAATATACTCAACCGTCCAAGAAGGAGGTTCAACGGCTCGAGAATAGCCAATAATACAGTATCAACAAGTCGGACTAATATATAGTCTCCAGTTCATGATCGACCCCGCACTCTCAAGAGTGTGCGTGTCTCGCCGCTATACGGCGTCACAAAGTGGTATACCGGGGTTTCGAACCCGCTGGTCATCACCCACATCTATTACTCACCTCAATACGGCGCGACGACTATTCCGCAATGCCCTTGCCACGAGAATCAAGCTCCGTACGCGTAGAATCTGATCAAATACAGTAGAAATACAACAAATTAGGCCAATGGGATGATACCCAATCAAAACAACTCAATTTACATCAAAATTTCCAAAGTTGTCAAAACCCGACTTTCGGTACGCTTGCCGAAAAATTACGAAAGTCACATATTCGGAACCCTCATCTCGATACGAGTCTAAGCATATCAATTTTACCAAATTCGGACTCCATTTGGCCATTCAAAACCTTGATTTTCTAAATTTCAAGCCTAGGGCTAAATCCTCCATAAATTACCCCAAATTCCTCCATTTTCATGATAAAATTGCATAATATTACCAATACTAATCATAGTTTAAGTCCATAGTTGATTACCTGATGATTTCCCTTGCGTTTCTCTTCAAAATCGCCCAAATCGCCTCTAAAGCCGAGACCCAAATGTGTGAAATGTTTCTGAAATTTTTCTAACTTCTGATACACTTAACTCACAGCGATTTTCACTTCTGCGGATAAAATTCCGCCCCTGCGGAACCGCTTCTGCGACCTTTTTGGTCGCTTCTGCGAACCCAGACCCTTTTGGCCATTTCCGCACCAGCGATCAAGGGACCGCCCCTGCGCATCCGCTTCTGCGGATATTAGTCCGCTTCTGCAGAATGATCCGCTTCTGCGACCAAGAATCCGCTTCAGCGGACTCGCCTCCGCGATCAATCACCCGCTTCTGCGGACCTCCCCATCGCGCCTCAGGACCGCTTCTGCGATCGCCCACTCGCTTCAACGAAGCCGCTCCTGCGGACTAGGCTCCGCTTCAGCGGTCTAGCCCGCTTCTGCGGCTTCTTGTCCGCTCCTGCGGACTCGCTCCTGCGCTCCCATTTCCGCAGGAGCGAAAACAACAGAAGCAGTGCACCAGTTCTGCAATTTTCCACATTTTTCTCCCGTTTAACCATCCGAAAACACCCCGAGGCCCCCGGGACCCCATCCAAACACACCAACACCTTCTAATACCTTATTCAAACTTGCTCGAATCCTCAAAATACGTCTAACAACATCATAACCCATAATTCGTATCGAATTCAAGCCTAAATTCCTTAAAACATTACGATTTACACATTCAATCAAAAACCCGACCAAACGACGTCCGAATGACCTGAAATTTTGCAGGCACATCCAAAATCACCTAACGGAGCTGCTGCAACTGTCGGAATTACATTCCGACTCCCCGATCAAAATCTCACCTATCGTTTGGATTTCGCCAAAATTCAACCTTAGCCAATTCAAGCCTATTTCTACACCGGGCCTCCAAATTCAATTCCGATCGCTCCCCTAAGTCACAAATCACCTTCCGAAACTAACCGAATCATCAGAATCCGATTCGAGCCCTCTAACCAAATAGTCAACTCCGGGTTGACTTTCCTTATTCAAGTCTCCTTCAAAAAGGCTATATGCCTCATTTTCAATCCAATTCACTCCTAACTCACCCGATAGACTCTAACACTGATATAAAATCGTAAAACATGTTTTTACAACATAACGGGGTGGTAATTCCCGTGACGACGGGCCGGGTCGTCACATTCTCCCCTCTTAAGCAAACGCTCGTCCTCGAGCGGGTCAAGAAACATACCTGAAGTCTCAAACAAGTGAGGATATCTGCTCCGCATCTCCCGCTCGACCTCCCAAGTGGCCTCCTCCACGAGTCGACCTCTCCACTGAACCTTAACTGATGCAATCTCCTTAGACCTCAATTTTCTCACCTGTCGTTCCAAAATGGCAATAGGCTCCACATCATAGGATAGATCACCATCAAGCTGAATGGTGCTGAAATCTAATACATGAGACGGATCTCCAATGTACTTCCGGAGCATAGACACATGGAATACTGGATGAACGCTGGATAAGTTGGGCGGCAAGGCCAACTCGTATGCCACCTCTCCAACTCTCCTAAGTATCTCAAAAGGACCAATGTACCCGGGACTCAACTTTCCTTTCTTCCCAAACCTCATGACACCCTTCATAGGTGAAATCTTCAACAATACTCTGTCACCAACCATGAAAGACAATCTCGAACTCTACGGTCCGCATAACTCTTCTGACGAGACTGTGCTGTACGAAGCCTCTCCTGGATCAACTTTGCTCTATCCGGAGCATCCTGGACTAACTCAGTCCCTATCAATCTATCCGCACCAGGCTCAAACCATCCTACGGGGGATCTACACCGTCTGCCATACAATGCCTCGTACGGGGCCATCCGAATACTCGACTGATAACTGTTGTTGTAGGCAAACTCAGCAAGTGGTAGGAACTCGTCCCACGAACCACCAAAGTCAATCACACATGCTCGTAACATATCCTCCGGAATCTGAATAGTACGCTTAGACTGCCCATCTGTCTGGGGGTGAAATGTTGTACTCAACTCAACCCGCGTACCCATCTCTCGCCGAAATGCTCTCCAAAACTGAGAAGTGAACTGAGTACCCTGTCGGATATGATAGACACTGAAACTCCATGCAACCGAACAATCTCTCGAATAAAGATCACTGCCAACCGCTCCGATGAGTAGGTAGTACTAACTGGAATGAAGTGAGCTGACTTGGTCAGTCTATCCACAATCACCCATACAGAATCAAACTTCCTCGCCGTCCGAGGGAGTCCAATAACAAAGTCCATAGTGATCCTCTCCCATTTCCACTCAGGAATAACAATGCGCTGAAATACACCACCGGGCCTCTGATGCTCGTACTTAACCTGCTGACAGTTGAGGCACCGTGCTACATGTCTGACAATGTCCATTTTCATCTTTCTCCACCAATAGTCTTGTTTCAAATCTTGATACATCTTCGCGGCTCCTGGATGGATAGAATACCGCGAGCTATGGGCCTTTTCCAGAATCAACTCACGAAGGCCATCAACATTGGGCACACATATCCGGCCCTACATCCTCAATACGCCGTCACTATCAATGGTGACATCTCTAGCATCATCATGCTGAACTCTGTCCCTCAGGACAGCCAAATGTGGATCATCATACCGGCGCTCACGAATACGATCATATAGAGATGACCGAGATACAACACAAGCCAATACCCTGCTGGGCTCCGAAATATCTAACCTCACTAGCCGATTGGCTAGCACCTGAACATCATAAGCAAATGGCCTCTCCTAAGCTGGAATATATGCCAAGCTCCCCATACTGACCGCCTTCCGGCTCAAAGCATCGGCCACCACATTGGCCTTCCCCGGATGATATAATATAGTAATGTCATAATCCTTCAACAACTCTAGCCATCTCCGTTGTCTCAAATTAAGGTCTTTCTGTTTGAACAAGTGCTGGAGACTACGATGGTCGGTATACACCTCACAAGACACGCCGTACAAATAGTGCCTCCAAATCTTCAAGGCATGAACAATGGCGGCTAGCTCCAAATCATGAACAGGATAGTTCTTCTCATGCGGCTTCAACTGCCGAGAAGCATAAGCAATTACCTTTCCTTCCTGCATCAACACACAACCTATCCCCACTCTCGAGGCATCACAATAAACGGTATATGAACCTAAAGCTGATGGCAGTACTAACACTGGAGCTGTGGTCAAAGCTATCTTGAGCTTCTGAAAGCTCTCCTCACACTCATCCGACCACACGAATGGTGCACCCTTCTGGGTCAATTTAGTCAATGAAGAAGAAATGGATGAAAATCCCTGAACAAACCGGCGATAATATCCCGCCAAACCAAGAAAACTCCTGATCTCTGTAGCTGAGGTCGGTCTACCAACTCTGCACCGCCTCTATCTTCTTCGGATCAACCTGAATACCATCACGAGACACCACATGTCCCCGAAATGCTACGGACTCGAGCCAAAACTCGCACTTGGAGAATTTAGCATATAGCTTCTCCTCCCTCAATCTTTGTAACACAATACTCAAATGCTGAGCATGCTCCTCCTGACTACGGGAGTAGACTAGAATGTCATCAATGAACACAATCACAAATGAATCCAAATAAGGCATGAACACACTGTTCATCAGATGCATAAATGCTGCTGGGGCGTTGGTCAGCCCAAACGACATCACAAGGAACTCATAATGACCATATCGGGTCCTGAATGCAGTCTTCATAATATCTGAGTCTCTGATCTTCAACTGATGATAGCTCGAACGAAGATCGATCTTAGAAAACACCCTCGCACCCTGTAACTGATCAAACAAATCATCTATGCGCGGTAGAGGGTACTTGTTCTTCACTGTTACTTTGTTCAATTGCCTATAATCAATACACATTCGCATGGAACCATCTTTCTTTTTAACAAATAATACCGGCGCACCCCACGGAGACACACTAGGGCGGATGAAACCTTTATCCAGAAGCTCTTGAAGCTGCTCTTTTAGTTCTTTCAACTCGGCTGGTGCCATTCGATAAGGAGGAATGGATATGGGCTGAGTGCCCGGCACCAAGTCAATGCCAAAATCAATATCCCTGTCCGGCGGCATACCCGGCAGGTCTGAGGGGAATACATCTGGGAAGTCTCTCACAACGGGTACAGAATCAATGCTAGGAGATTCAGCTCCCACATCTCTCACAAAAGCTAAGTACGATAAACACCCTTTTTCAACCATCTTCCGAGCCTTTAAGAACGAAATAACACGGCTAGGGACGAAATCGGTCGAACCCCGCCACTCAATCTGAGAAATACCAGGAATGGCCAACGTAACTGTCTTAGCATGACAGTCCAATATAGCATGGTACGGAGACAACCAGTCCATACCCAATATAACATCAAAGTCCACCATTCCTAACAATAACAAATCTGCCTGGGTCTCCAGACCCCCAATAGATATAACACAGGATCTATAGACATGATCCACAATGATCGTATCACCCACGGGGGTGGATACATGAACAGGCAAATCAAGACTACCACGGGTCGCACCCAAATAATGTGCAAAATAAGAGGACACGTAAGAATATGTGGATCCTGGATCAAATAGAACGGAGGCATCTCTGTGACAGACAGAAATGATACCTGTAATCACTGCATCGGAGGCAACTACATCACGCCTGTCAGGAAGTGCATAGAATCGCGCCTGGCCTCCCCCAGATCTCTCCTCGCCCCTGGGGAGACCACGAGAAGGCTGACCTCCACCTCTACTAAACTGAGATGGTGCTGGAGAGGAGGGCTGATCCCTCTGCTGAGTCCTGCCCCTACGTAGTCGAGGGCACTGTCTCCTCATGTGGCCAAACTCACCACACTCATAACATGCACCGGGTGCTGGAGAAGTAAGGTGTTGCACTCTGGGCTGGGAGGGCACTAAGTGATGACTGACCCCGCTGAAACCCCTGTCGACCACGACCATAAGAACCTCCGCTCTGCTCTGGGCGGCCTGAATGAGAAGGTCTAGATGAGCGACCTCTGCTCTGCTGGGAATGCCCTCTAGATGGAGCACCACTGAAACTACCAGAACCACGAGGCCTCTTGGCCTCCCGCTCCTCTCTCTCTCGGCGACGATCCACCTCAATGGAGCGTGCCATATCAGCTACCTGCTCAAACGATGATGACAGAACTCGCTCGCTGGTCATAAGAATACGGATAGAGTAGTTGAGGCCATCAATGAACCTCCCGATCCTCTCCCTATCAGTGGGGATCATCCATGTGGCATGCCTAGCCAACTGAGTGAATCTAAGCTCATACTGGGTCACAGACATGTCGCCCTGAATCAACCACTCGAGCTGGCGACGTAGCTCCTCGCGACGAGACTGAGGTACGTATTTCTCTAGAAAGAGAGTAGAGAACTGCTGCCATGTGAGAGGTGCTGCTCTTGCAGGCCTACGTCTCTCAAACTCCTCCCACCAATCAAATGCGGGACCGGTGAACTGAAATGTAGTAAATGAAACTCCGCTAGACTCAAGAATACCAGCCGTACGCAGCATCTTCTGACACTTATCCAAGAAACCCTCTGGCATCCTCGCCCTCGGCGCCACTAAAATGGGGTGGCTGAAGTTTGCCAAATCTCTCAAGACGACGCTGCTCGTCATCGGGCATAACCTCAACCATATGCTCTGGAGCTGGAGCTGGTGCAGTCGGAGGAATAACCGGTGCAACCACCGAGCGGGGACCGCCTCGGCGTCTGATGCCCTGAACAACCGGGTCGGGTGTGCGAGCTGCGAGGGTCCAATGACCACCCCCGACTGAGATGTCGCTACGGTAGCGGTAGCTGAAACTACTCGAGCCAAACCGAACACACCGATAATATCCGAGCGAGAGTCTCCCGAAGACTTGGAATAGCAATAGATATAGTCCGGCCCCGAACCGGGACTGGCTGGAGCATCAACCACTCGGGGCTTCTCCTGAACTGGTACAACAGGCGGGTCGTCAGCTGGCACTGCCTCGGCCGCCCTACCTCTACCTCTAGCACGACCGCGCCCACGGCCTCTAACAGGTGGCAATGGAGGTCGTCCACCTCGTCCCGATGCTCGCGTTCTCGCCATCTGCGAGAGAATAGAATATAGAAGTTCAGTTCTCAGAACAACAAGATCGCACGACAGAGTTCAAGAAAAGTGAAGTTTTCCTAAAGGTTCGCAGCCTCCCGAGGATAAGTACAGGCGTCCCCGTACCGATCCACAAGACTCTACTAACCGGCTCAAGACTCATGAGGCCTAGTAAACCTAGGCTCCGATACCAACTTGTCACGACCCCAAATCCGGTCGTGATGGCGCCCAGCACATTGCTAAGCCAGCCTGACCAATCAATATCAACAATGGAGCTAGAAGCTCTCTTTAACCCATTTAAGCATTTCAAAATATGAAACAATAGTAATACTTATACCAACAGCGGGGAGACCAAGTCCCAAAATATACCAACTCCCATAGACCGAAGGGTCAAGAGTCATGAGCCTCTACTGAACGTAAGTGTATAAAGGTTTACAAGAATACCAAGTGCGGAAAGGAATGTCAATACAAAATCAAAAGGCAGTAGGAAGGAATATCGGGTCCTGCGGACTCTGCAGCTACCTCGTATATCCCACAGATGTCGCCTCGCACAGCTACTGGATCACTGCTGAGAGGTACCTGGATCTGCACACAAGGTGCAGGGAGTAAAATGAGTACTGCCAGACTCAGTGGTAATAAACAAGGGTAAGACAGCGCGGATAAGAAATCCGCAATAAAGCACTATGTAAAACTATAATCAGCTACCCTGTCAAAGAATCAATATTCACTGTACCTGTACCAACAAATACCAATAAATAGCATAACAGCTAGCAGATGTAGCTAAATGCAATGCAATGCATGATATGACCACTACGGCGCGTAGCCCGACTCCAATTTTGGGTACCCGTGCTCACTGTGGGGGTTCAGACTCCAGAGGGGCTCCTACAGCCCAAGCACATCTCATAGAGATATTCTCGCGGCGTGCAGTCCGATCCAACATATATCCTGCTGCGGCGTGCAGCCCGATCCACTACTAGTCAGCTAATATGCAGATACAGCCTCGCAGGCTCAAAAGTAGTTTTTGAAAACTTTTTTTTTATTTTTCAGTTGGAAAACAGTAATATCAAGTTCCAGAGATTGGAATTAGCATAATAACAAAAATAGCTGCGGACTAGTAGTAAACTAGCATGTCTATATGACAAGACAATGATAACGATCCTCGCGGGATCCAATAACTGGCTCACAGCCCACAATATACTCAACCATCCGAGAAGGAGGTTCGACGGCTCGAGAATAGCCAATAATACAATATCAACAGGTCGGACTAATATATAGTCTCCGGTTCATGATCGACCCCGCACTCTCAAGAGTGTGCGTGTCTCGCCGCTATACAGCGTCACAAAGTGGTATACCGGGGTTTCGAACCCGCTAGTCATCACCCACATCTATTACTCACCTCAATATAGTGCGACGACTATTCCGCAATGCCCTTGCCACGAGAATCAAGCTCCGCACGCATAGAATCTGATCAAATACAGTAGAAATACAATAAATTAGGCCAATGGGATGATACCCAATCAAAACAACTCAATTTACATCAAAATTCCCAAAGTTGTCAAAACCCGACTTTCGGTACGCTTGCCGAAAAATTACGAAAGTCACATATTCGGAACCCTCATCTCGATACGAGTCTAAGCATATCAATTTTACCAAATTCGGACTCCATTTGGCCATTCAAAACCTTGATTTTCTAAAGTTCAAGCCTAGGGCTAAATCCTCCATAAATTACCCCAAATTCCTCCATTTTCATGATAAAATTGCATAATATTACCAATACTAATCATAGTTTAAGTCCATAGTTGATTACCTGATGATTTCCCTTGAGTTTCTCTTCAAAATCGCCCAAATCGCCTCTAAAGCCGAGACCCAAATGTGTGAAATGTTTCTGAAATTTTTTTAACTTCTGATACACTTAACTCACAGCGATTTTCGCTTCTGCGGATAAAATTCCGCCCCTGCAGAACCGCTTCTGCGACCTTTTTGGTCGCTTCTGCGAACCCAGGCCCTTTTGGCCATTTCCGCACCAGCGATCAAGGGACCGCCCCTGCGCATCCGCTTCTGCGGATATTAGTCCGCTTCTATGGAATGATCCGCTTCTGCGACCAAGAGTCCGCTTCAGCGGACTCGCCTCCGCGATCAATCACCCGCTTCTGCGGACCTCCCCATCGCGCCTCAGGACCGCTTCTGCGATCGCCCACTCGCTTCAGCGAAGCCGCTCCTGCGGACCAGGCTACGCTTCAGAGGTCTAGCCCGCTTCTGCGCCTTCTTGTCCGCTCCTGCGGACTCGCTCCTACGCTCCCATTTCCGCAGGAGCGAAAACAACAGAAGCAGTGCACCAGTTCTGCAATTTTCCACATTTTTCTCCCGTTTAACCATCCGAAAACACCCCGAGGCCGCCGGGACCCCATCCAAACACACCAACACCTTCTAATACCTTATTCAAACTTGCTCGAATCCTCAAAATACGTCTAACAACATCATAACCCATAATTCGTATCGAATTCAAGCCTAAATTCCTTAAAACATTACGATTTACACATTCAATCAAAAACCCGACCAAACGACGTCCGAATGACCTGAAATTTTGCAGGCACATCCAAAATCACCTAACGGAGCTACTGCAACTGTCGGAATTACATTCCGACTCCCGGATCAAAATCTCACCTATCGTTCGGATTTTGCCAAAATTCAACCTTAGCCAATTCAAGCCTATTTCTACACCGGGCCTCCAAATTCAATTCCGATCGCTCCCCTAAGTCACAAATCACCTTCCGGAACTAACCGAATCATCGGAATCCGATTCCGAGCCCTCTAACCAAATAGTCAACTCCGGGTTGACTTTCCTTATTCAAGTCTCCTTCAAAAAGGCTATATGCCTCATTTTCAATCCAAATCACTCCTAAATCACCCGATAGACTCTAACGCTGATATAAAAGCATGAAACATGAAATTACAACATAACGGGGTGGTAATTCCCATGACGACGGGCCGGGTCGTCACATGAAGCCTCGTGGCTCTCTTTTTATTACTTTATTTTTTTTAATTCCTGCAAAATACTATTAGAAAATATAGAGAATTGCCATATATATATATATATATATATATATATATATATATATATATATATGTATGTATGTATGTATGTCAAATTCTTACAACTCCTCTTTTGATGAACCTTTTAAGATTGATAACATTACGATTACAATTTCGAGTTTCTCAAATTATGTCCATAAGCTTGCCCTTCATGTCTGTCTCCACTAACATAGAATCAACACTACTTTCTAAAATTATTTTAGGACGTTTCCAGGCTTGTAATGATAGGCTTAATGCTGGAAAGGTAAAAGGATATATTTGTAGTGACTCTATTCCATCCAACTTTATTATAAGAGTCGATTATTTTACCAAAGTAACTATGTATAATTCAACACAAAGAAAATAACTCTATAGATAGGGCTAAAGGTCCCGGTCTCCAATTCCATAATTAATACCACTTAAGTCATCATTCCACAAGTATTCCATCATTACATGCTTTAATAATCATTTTTGCTCAACTATAGCCGGAAGGAGTAGTATCAATCTTTTTGTAAGATAAACCAATATGGTATGTCAATAAAGGTTGGTTTATCCATCTTTTTTTAAATTTTGTTGTGGGCTCAATGTTGGGTACTAAAAGGTAAAATATAAATATATTTGGTTAAAAATAGATAGGCTAAAAGGATATCAAAGAAAGCCTAATTTCATTTCAAGAATAGTGTTGTCTAGAATTTTGTCTTGATAGACATGTGGGGCAAGTTCTAGCTGAATTTTATCGATTCTACATGTTGAGATCATAATGCTTCTCAATTCCAACACTTTCCCAAATTTGGAGATACTAAAATTATGTGACAACACATATTTTTATATGTAATAGACTGACTAATTTAAGACCTTATTAGTCATTTGGTCGTTGTTTAAATATAAACCAACAAATTTACCTGTACCAACATTTTGAATTGATTCATTAAATGGTAAATCAACCAGTTACTTAGGCATGCCGATCACCATGGAGTTACTCCAGCACAGGTGACTATGTTATTGTAGAGGCCTTCATGAGATGTTCTGGTTGTACAATAACCTGGATATTGACCAGATCAATTGATTAAGCATTTAATTACCCAAATTTATGTCGGGCTTATGACGCTCCACTGCTTCTCTATCACGATCCAATTTCCATACCCGTTCATGATGGCGCCTATATATATATATATATAGGCGCCATCGTGAACGGGTATGGAAATTGGATCATGATAGAGTATATATAGGCAGAGAGAAGAAAAAACTTGAAAAGTGTGTGACAACACATATTTTTATATGTAATAGACTGACTATTTTAATATCTTATCAGTATTTGGTCGTTCTTTAAATATATACCAACAAATTTACCTGTGCCAACATTTTGAAATGATTCATTAAATGGTTAATCAACCAGTTACTTAGGCATGTCGATCACCATGGAGTTACTCCAGCATAGGTGACTATGTTTTTGTAGACGCCTTCATGAGATGTTCTGGTTGTACAATAACCTGGATATTGACCAGATCAATTGATTAAGCATTTAATTACCCAAATATATGTCGGGCTTATGAGGCTCCACTACTTCTCTATCAAGACTCAATTTCCATACCCGGTCGTGATGGCACATATCGTGAAGACAATGCCAACCAAACTAACCCAATTTCATTCTTAAACAATTTCTAGACATAAATGAACAGAAAATACAACTTAACGACATTAAAAACTGATAGTTACATCCCAACACAACCCGACCGGGGTGTCAAAAGTCATGAGCATCTAGAGAAGCTTGAACACCACTACATGGTCTGTAATATACATGGATTTAATTTAGAATTTAAGAATGAAGGAAAACCCAGTGCCGCGAATGCTGGCAATTAACTTACTCTGCTACAAAAGCGATACCTTTGATTAGCTCAGAACCCGCTACCGAGTAAACCATACCTGCAAGTGCACGCGAGGTGCATGGAGTAAAGTGAGTACTCCAACTCAATGAATAATAAGAGTAAATAATAACTAAGCGGAAAGAAAACACATATAATAGATCATCATGCTGTATAGATACAATGTTAATCTCCTTTAGAAATCAGTGAAAACATGTGAAATCTTTGAAAATTTTCCTTGGTTCAGTTTAAACAGCTTTTTGAAAATAATCTTTTCAATAGTTGCAAAAATAATCTCAAGCAACTAGTGTCGCTATTCACAGAACCTCGCCTCTCGAGCCTTACTCTCATTCATGGTCAGCCATTGTTACCTTACCCATTGTATAATTTAGTATCCTTGTTACCAATGTCTGAGAGTTATCCTCTTTAGGAGTGATAAGATAATACAATAACAACAGATAGATATCTCAAGAAATATTACAAACAACAAGTAATGAACAAATGCATAAATGCAATGCAATGCATAAGATGGTACATTCCAGTACCCACTGCGACGTGCAGTCCGATTCGTTTAATGTCGACGATGCTCACTTGGGGTGTGTACAGCCTCCGGAGGGGGTCCTACAGCCCAAATGCAATATCAGCCATGTCGTGGAATCAACAGGCTCTTGGCCTCAAAATCAATATATATCATCATTGCGGCGTGTAGCCCGATCCAACCAGATACCCAGAAATCGCTATAACACTATTGCAGCGCGTAGCCCGATCTATACTCAGTCCAAAAAGGCACATAAGACACTTGGGCACATTTTAAAATGACAGTTCTTAGAAAAATAGCTGAGTTTGCAAAACCTTATTAAAACCTTGGACTAAGACCAAATAATATGCAATGTAATGCACAAATAGTGATACCGGTCCCCGAAGGATCCAAATAATTGGCAAGAAGCCCAACATATGGCAATCAGCCCAAATCATAATAGTATCATGTATGTTTCAATAAAATACGCAGTAAAATCAATAAATGGGATGGACCAAGTCACAATCCCCAATGATGCTCAATGCCACGCCCATATCCGGCGTGCAAGTCTCCTCAATATAGCACTATGATGTGCAAGTTCGGGGTTTCAAACCCTCAGGATATATTTTACAAGTATTACTCACCTCGAACCGGTGAAATCCCTAGCTCACGATGCTTTTGCCCCCTAAATCATCCTCCACGCACGTCGAATCTAACCAAAACCAGAGCAAATACTTTACAACATGCCAAGGGAACAATATCGAAAATAATTTATAAATAGCAAAAATCTCGAAACTAGCAAAATCGGAACAATGGGCCCACTTATCAAAAAAGTTAAAAACTCACATTACCGGATTCCTCGTCTAGCCACGAGTCCATACATATCAAATTCACAAGAATTGAAATCCATTGGCCCCTCAAATCGCTAGTTTAAGCTCTCTTAAGTTTCAAGCCCTAACCTCCATTTTTACCCCTTAATTCCTTGAGTTTTCAGTATTAATCGATGATTATTCTGCAAAATATCATAATCTAAGTCCAAGAATCCATACCTGATGAAAGCCTAGAAACTCTCTTCAAAATCTCCCAAAAACCCTCTTAGTCCGAAGTCCAAAATGTTGTTCTCTTTCAAGTTGCGAAATCACTGTTCACTTAATCACAACGCAGATTCCGCTTTTGCGGGTCTAATACCGCTTCAGCGCTTCCCACTTCAGTGTCCAAACCTCCGCTTTTGTGGTTCTAACTTAAATCCTCCACAACTGCTTATGCGACAGAGACCTCGCTTCTGCGGACCGCCCATATTAGCTTTTGCAGCTAAAGGTCCGCTTTTGCGGACCCGCTAATGCCGACCAAGTTCTGCTTATGCGGAACTACACAAGTCCACCCAAATCGCTTCTGTGCTTCCTTACCCGCTTCTACGGACCAAGTTCCGCATCTGCGGTCCATTTTCGCAGAAGCGGAAACACCAGATGACAACAAACATGAACCTGAAGCAAAACTCTCGTTTAATCACCCGATCTCACCCCGAGGCCCCCGGGACCTCAACTAAAAGCGCATACATGATCTATTACCTAATTCAAACTTGCTTGAATCGTCAAAATACCACCGTTAACATCGAAATCCTCAAATTCCATCAAATCAAAGCCTAAGTTCAACAAAAACTTACGAAACTCACATTCGATCAAAAACCTAACCAAACGACGTCCGAATGACTTGAAATTTTGCAAACACATCACAAATCACAGATCGAAGCTACAACAACTCCCGAAATTCCCTTCCGATCCTCGGATCAAAATCTCACCTATCAACTAGAATTCGCCAAAATACTAGTTTTGCCAATTCAAGCCTTGTTCTACACCGGACCTCCAAATTAAATTTGATTGCCCTCCTAAGTCACAAACCATTCCCCGAAGCTAACCAAATCACCGGAAATCACATCTGAGCCCTATAGCTCATAAGTTAACGTCCGGTTGTCTTTTCCAATTTAAGTCTTTCTTAAAGAGACTAAGTGTCTCATTTCTTATCAAAAGCAATCCAAATAAACCCTCACATACCACACACGGATAATGAAATACTAATAAGCAATAAACAGGAAAAACGGAGCAGTAACACATGAGACGCCGGGTCGGGTCGTCACATCCTCCCCACCTTAAACCAATGTCCATCCTCGAGCGTACCTAAAGTTGTAGTAGAAGCTAACCTATAGCTGGATGACCTTACCAAGAATATGCCCGGGGTTATCCCACATCACCCTGTCTCGTATAGGTCTGATAACATAATATAGCTGAATTCTGTAGTCCATCTAAACCATAAACCGATAGGAACCCTTGTTAGCTAAAGTTTTATTCCAACAGTTCCATATACTGCCAACGATAAATAAAACACGCGATACACCATAACCATTTCTCAGATCAACCATTCAAGAAACCATTTCCCATTGACTAATACCACGATAGATTTCCGGGCCAAACCTTGATGTTATCCTTCTAACAAGCTAAAATGAACTCTATCGCATTCATTAATGACTCCAACGATCACCTCAAATCCAACGCACCAACCTGAAGATACGACACCTCAATACATGCCCAAGCCACAAGTTGCATAACACACGCACCAATAATGAACGGTCTGAACATACTCAAATCATGAAAAATGATTCTAACAAAAGAGATGTACCTCAAGCTCATTAGTACCATCACAACACGAGGCTGACACCCCGTCTCAAATTATAGAAATAGAATACCTGAATCTACCTCAAAAGGTCTAATCTCTACGTAGCCTCGCTACAATGTGCGATCTTATCCAAACATTGTTACACATGAAGCACCTCAAGTCGCAATACTCGAAATTGACAACAATGCATGATTGATATCTGGAACCCAAACAAATCATTATACCTATGGTGAAGAAAGTAATATACACCATACGATCCTGAAAGGATACAACCGATGCGCCATTCGCCGAGCAACACCCAATACAGACTTCCCTTAGAAAATAGGAAGCAAGGCATACAAAGTAACTTATGGAAAATTAGTCTACACATCACATTATTGCGGCATGAAACTCGATCTAGATAACATACCCTTGGTGGCGTGCCACACTATCCACATAATATCACATATAAGGAGATGCACATCAAGCTGAATTTTCTCATTATAACAAAAATACCAAGTATCAGCCGTAAGCATACTAAGTTCTTAATGATAGCTACATAGAGCGTTGTAAGCTACAAAACTCAAACACGACTGTGGTTTCCCCCCTCAACTTCCACTATGAATCCCCAATAGAACTGCACCACATATGCCCATAACCAACAAATCATAACGCCTCACATTATAGAAAAAGAAGCAACTCATAGATCTCCCCAAATCACTAACAAGTTCAAGAACAATCAAATCAACCTATCCCACAACATTACAACTCGGGTTTAACCAAGCTAACTCAAGCTAAATACGTAGCCACTTTCTCTTGCCAATAAACTCAATACCAAGCAACATGAAGCTGCTCCTTCTACCACTATAACTCAAGTTAGAGCCGTACAATACAGTGCCAGGCACCAAATAAATACCAAAATCCACAATCTCGCCCAGTGACATACTCGGCCACGAGAAATGCATCCGAAAAAGTCCCTCAACACCGAAACTAAATCAATAGTAGAAACCTCTGCACTGACATCCGCCACGAAGGCCCAATTAAGAAAAGCAATCTTTCTCAGCCGTCTGCTGGTCTTGGAATACACCCAGTGTGCTAGAACATGATCCTATGCACTTCACCACACAACCCATGGCATTTTCCCAACATAACCCATAGCACAATAGTCTAGAATAACCCAACACTGAGACAACCAGTCTACACCCCAATATAGTATCCAAAATCTAACAACCAAGCGAAGAATTATCCACTCAGGCCTCCAAATCCTAATGGCTGCTAATGGTAGAAATACATACGATCCACAACCACTACATAGCCTAAACATGAGAACTCCTAGTCTCTAACTCCATATAACACACGAATAATTGTACCTGTTCCCAAATTTTGCCGTATGAATACATATTACACCTCAAGTACATAATCTTTCCACGAAAAATATTAAAATTCCCTTGTGCCATCAAACAACTCAGACATCAACAGTCGATCTAACAAGAAAGCGTCGCAATACTACCAAAGTATCATCATTTAAGTCACATTACCCCTTCCCACGACAAACACTCTTGTCAAATCACTTCTAGTTAGCAGTATAATTTCCTTGACTACCCGAGGCTACCCATTGCCTAAGAGTTTTATGAACTTCCTTTTAGAACAGAACTGTAACTCATCTAAACAAGAACTTTCGCAGATCCTATTAGGAGGGAGAATCATTACATGTTCTATGCCTCACATACCCATAGATAATATATTTGTCCCCAAATCACGGTGGAACCCAACAAAAACATCTCTGCCAATCCATTCGCACAAGCTACACTGCCATGACTGAATCCTTCTACCCAAACCAAGCAACAAAACTCAAGAGCATTGCTACAAAATGCCCGTAAGGCTCATTACCTCAAACACATACGAAGAATTAATCATGCCCTTACCATACCTACTCTTCAACCTATTCCATTTATCAAACTTCCCCTTTGATTCACCATCAACTTGATATTCCTCCTTGCTATAGCATCACAATAACTCGGCCTAAGTTTCCATAAGAGACTCGAACATAGGACCACACTGTCTATGACCCTTAGGCCACTGAATACTCTCTCAAATATTACCAGAAATACCATATTCAAGAATACTTTACTTTCAAGAACTTCTTGCGAATTTGAATTTGTTAATATTACTTTAAAGATACCGATACATAGGATCCCATCATCATAAAAATACCACAAGTCTTCACCTTTTTCAATGAAACACATTCTCTAACCACATACACAACTTAAGGCACCTGATTGTTACATGTAGGATCTTGAACACATTAAAATCATTCTCGAGAGTCATCCACTCTATTTAACTTGCATTTTCCTTTTCTATGCACTAAGCATTCTCTATAATCATAAACTCAAGACCTCTATTATTTTCACACATGTACAAAGTATCATATAATCTTCTCAATATTTTGCTTCACTCGTGCCATCCTCGGCTAAATTTCTGTAACCTAAACCGGTCCACTAGTATAACTCGGAATAGAACAAACATAACACATAATTGTGCAATCATCTAACCTAGCAACCTCCCCCAACTTGGCTCGAAGCCATATATCAAGACACACTTAACAACTCATAACTCTTTTGCGCTAATGATGCCACAATATCATAGTGGGATTAAACTCAAATCATCAACAAGTTTTGTGAAAGCACAGATCATCTAGCACTGAAATCCTCTACATACCTCGCATTCGTTCCCACCTTAGTTGAGTTCGCTTTCTTAAGGGACCCAAATTCTCAAATCTCAACACGTACCCTTCAATTATAAAAGAGATTTTTTAACATACGCATGAACATCATTCCACTTAAGAACACTCTGTAGGAGATAACCCATATGCTTCACCTAAATTTAGCATTTCAGCACACATTCCACCATCATATACATAACACAGTCAATTTAGTTACCTAAGTCTGAACAATACCGCAACACGTATTGCACTTTATTTTACAATAAGGAGACACCAGAATATTCTTCATGCGCCCATAACTCGGGGCTACACAACAGATCGCAATCGGGAACGAACACTTAACAATACATCTATTATCTACCAGACTCTTTCGTCGCTACCAAGTCATATAGATACATCTCACAGCACTAACATACTCATCACATGAATATCTAACCGCCATTCTAGCTAATAAGGACAATACCAAACACATATGTTTAAAACATTTACTCACACAATCAGCACCTCGGTGCTCAAGCCATAGATAAAGATCAGGCATCAAGCTCTCCAGACCGGCCCAACATAATCACGAAGATCACATCTCGCCCCTTGATTAGGGAATCACAGGCCATTAAGGCACATCTGATGTTGAGCACTCACGTGCGCATACATGCGTGTGGAAGGAATATCAAGAGTTAAATATTAAGCTGAATCAAGTATGTACGATAAGAATTCCAAGAAAGTGAAGTTTTCCAAAAGGTTCTGCAGCCTCTCAAGAATAAATATAGACGTCTCTATACCAATCCGCGAGACTCTACTAATCCTGCTCATGAATCGTGAGACCTAGTAACCTAGGCTCTAATACAAACTTTTCACGACCCAATTTCCATACCCCATCGCGATGGCACCTCTCGTGAAGACAAGGCCAGCTAAACTAACCCAATTCCATTCTTAAACAATTTCTAGACATAAATGAATAGAAAATACAACTTAACGACATTAAAAACTGCTAGTTACATCCCAACACAACCCAATCGGGATGTCAGAAGTCACGAGCATCTAGAGAAGCTTGAACACAACTACAGGGTCTGTAATATACATGGATTTAATTTAGAATTTAAGAATGAAGGAAAACCCGGTGAAGCGAACGTTGGCGGTCACCTTACTCTGCTATAAAAGCGATACCTTCAATCAGCTCAGAAACTGCTACCAGGTGAACCATACCTGCAACTGCATGCGAGGTGCGGGGCGTAAAGTGAGTACTCCAACTCAATGTGTAATAAGAGTAAATAATAACTGAGCAGCGGTAAAACACGTATAGCAGATCATCATGTTGTATAGATACAATGTAAATCTCCTTTAGAAATAAGTGAAAGCATGTGAATTCTTTGAAAATTTTCCATCGTTCAGTTTAAACCACTTTTGAAAATAATATTTTCAACAGTTGCAAAAAATCATCTCAAGGAATCAGTGTCGCTATTCACAGAACCTCCCCCCTCGGGCCTTACTCTCGTTCATGGTCAGCCATTGTTACCTTACCCAACGTATAATTTAGTGTCCTTGTTACCACTATCAAAGAGTTATCCTCTTTAAGAGTGATCAGATAATACCGTAACAGTAGATAGATATCTCGAGAAACATCACATACAACAAATAATCAATAATGCATAAATGCAATGCAATGCATTTGATGGTAAATTCCAGTACCCACTGCGATGTGCAGTTCGATCCGTTTAACATCAACGGCGCTAACTAGGGGTGTGTACAGACTCCGGAGGGGCTCCTTCAGCCCAAGCGCAATATCAGCCATGTAGTAGTATCAACAGGCTCTCGGCCTCAATATCAATATATTTCACCGCTGCGACGTGCAGCCCGTGCCAACCAGATACCCAGAAATTGCTACAACACTGTTGCGGCGTGCAACCCGATCCATACTCTGTCTAGAAAGGCACATAAGCCACATGGGAACATTTTAAAATGATAGTTCTCAGCTCAAAATGGCATTAAAATATTGTTCAAGTTTTTTAAAATCTTAAAAAAATAACTGAGTTTGCAAAATCGTATTAAAACCTTGGGGTGAGACCAAATAATATGCAAAGTAATGAACAAACTGTGATACCGATCCCCGAATGATCCAAATAATTGGCACGAAGCCCAACATATGGCAATCAGCCCAAATCATAATAGTATCATGTATGTTGCAATAAAATACACAGTAAAATCAATAACTGGGATGGACCAAGTCACAATCCCCAATGATGCTCTATGCCACGCCCATATCCGGCGTGCAAGTCTCCTCAATACAGCACTATAATGTGCAAGTCCGGGGTTTCAAACCCTCAGGATATGTTTTACAAGTATTACTCACCTCGAACCGGTGAAATCTCTAGCTCACGACGCTTTTGCCCCCTAAATCGTCCTCCACGGACGTCGAATCTAACCAAAACCAGAGCGAATACTTTACAATATGCCAATGGAACAATACCCAATCGAAAACAATTTATAAATAGCAAAAATATCAGAACTAGCAAAACCGGAACAATGGGCCTGCTTCTCAAAAAAGTTAAAAACTCACATTACTGGATTCCTCGTCTAGCCACAAGTCCATACATATCAAATTCACAAGAATCGAAATCTATTGGCCCCTCAAATCGCTAGTTTAAGCTCTCTTAAGTTTCAAGCCCTAACCTCCATTTTTACCCCTTAATTCCTTGAGTTTTCAGTATTAATCCATGATTATTCACCATAATATCATAATCTAAGTCCAAGAATCGATACCTGATGAAAGCCTAGAAACTCTCTTCAAAATCGCCCAAAAACCCTCTTAGTCCGAAGTCCAAAATGTTGTTCTCTTTCAAGTTGCGAAATCACTGTTCACTTAATCACAACCCAAATTCGGCTTTTGCGGGTCTAATACCGCTTCAGGGCTTCCCACTTCAGTGTCCAAACCACCGCTTTTGTGGTTCTAACTTAAATCCTCCACAACTTCTTATGCGACAGAGACCTCGCTTCTGCGGACCGCCAATATTCACTATTGCAGCTAAAGGTCCGCTTCTGCGGACCCGCTAATGCGGACCAAGTTTTGCTTATGCGGAACTTCACAACTCCACCCCAATCACTTCTGTGCTTCCATACCCGCTTCTACGGACCAAGTTCCGCTTCTGCGGTCCATTTTCGCAGAACCGGAAACACCAGATGACAACAAACATGAACCTGAAGCAAAACTCTCGTTTAATCACCCGATCTCACCCCGAGGCCCCCGGGACCTCAACCAAAAGCGCATACATGATCTATTACCTAATTCAAACTTGCTTGAATCGTCAAAACACCACCGTTAACATCGAAATCCTCAAATTCCATCAAATCAAAGCCTAAGTTCAACCAAAACTTACGAAACTCACATTCGATCAAAAACCTAACCAAACGACGTCCGAATGACTTGAAATTTTGCACACACATCACAAATCACAGATCGAAGCTACAACAACTCCCGAAATTCCCTTCCGACCCTCGGATCAAAATCTCACCTATCAACTAGAATTCGCCAAAATACTAGTTTTGCCAATTCAAGCCTTGTTCTACACCGGACCTCCAAATTAAATTTGATTGCCCTCATAAGTCACAAATCATTCCCCGAAGCTAACCAAATCACCGGAAATCACATCTGGGCCCTATAGCTCATAAGTCAACGTCCGGTTGTCTTTTCCAATTTAAGCCTTTCTTAAAGATACTAAGTGTCTCATTTCTTGTCAAAACCAATCCAAATAAAACCTCATATAACACACACGGATAATGAAATATTAAAAAACAATAAACAGGAAAAATGGAGCAGTAACACATGAGACGCCGGGTCGGGTCGTCACATCCTCCCCACCTTAAACCAATGTTCATCCTCGAGCGTACCTAAAGTTGTAGTTGAAGCTAACCTATAGCTGGATGACTTTAACAAGCATATACTCGGGGTGATCCCACATCACCATATCTCGTATAGGTCTGATAACATAATATAGTTGAATTCCATAGTCCATCTAAACCATAAACCGATAGGAACCCTAGTTAGCTAAAGTCTTATTCCAATAGTTCCATATACTGCCGACGATAAATAAAACACGCGATACACCATAACCATTTCTCAGATCAACCATTCAAGAAACCATTTCCAATTGACTAATACCACAATAGATTTCCGGGCCAAACCTTGATGTTATCCTTCTAACAAGCTGAAATCAACTCTATCGCATTCATTAATGACTCCAATGATCACCTCAAATCCAGCACACCAACCTGAAGATACGACACCCCAATACATGCCCAAGCCACAAGTTGCATAACACACGCACCAATAATTAACGGTCTGAACATACTCAAATCGTGAAAAATGATTCTAACGAAAGAGATGTACCTCAAGCTCATTAGTACCATCACAACACGAGGCTGACACCCCGTCTCAAATTATAGAAATAGAATACTTGAATCTACCTCAAAAGGTCTAATCTCTATGTAGCCTCGCTACAATGCGCGATCTTATCCAAACATTGTTACACATGAAGCACCTCAAGTCGCAATACTCGAAATTGACAACAATGCATGATTGATATCTGGAACCCAAACAAATCATTATACCTATGGTGAAGAAAGTAATATACACCATACGATCCTGAAAGGACACAACCGATACGCCATTCGCCGAGCAACACCCAATACAGACTTCCCTTAGAAAATAGGAAGCAAGGCATACAAAGTAACTTATGGAAAATTATTCTCCACATCACATTGTTGCGGCATGCAACCCGATCTAGATAACATACCCTTGGTGGTGTGCCACACGATCCACATAATATCACGTATAAGGAGATGCACATCAAGCCGAATTTTCTCATTATAACAAAAATACCAAGTATCAGCCGTAAGCATACTGAGTTCTTAATGATAGCTACATAGAGCGTTGTAATCTACAAAACTCAAACACGACTGTGGTTTCCCCCCTCAACTTCCACTATGAACCCCCAATAGAACTGCACCACATATGCCTATAACCAACAAATATTAACGCCTCACATTATAGAAAAAGAAGCAACTCATAGATCTCCCCAAATCACTAACAAGTTCAAGAACAATCAAATCAACCTATCCCACAACATTACAACTCGGGTCTAACCAAGCTAACTCAAGCTAAATACGTAGCCACTTTCTCTTGCCAATAAACTCAATACCAAGAAACCTGAAGCTACTCCTTCCACCACTATAACTCAAGTTAGAGCCGTACAATACAGTGCCAGGCACCAAATAAATACCAAAAGCCACAATCTCGCCCAGTGACATACTCGGCCACGAGAAATGCATCCGAATAAGTCCCACAACACCGAAACTAAATCAATAGTAGAAACCTCTGCACTGACATCCGCCACGAAGGCCCAATTAAGAAAAGCAATCTTTCTCAGCCCGTCTGCTGGACTTGGAATACACCCAGTGTGCTAGAACATGATCCTATGCACTTCGCCACACAACCCGTGGCATTTTCCCAACATAACCCATAGCACAATAGTCTAGAATAACCCAACACTGAGACAACCAGTCTACACACCAATATAGTATCCAAAATCTAACAACCAAGCGAAGAATTATCCACTCGGGCCTCCAAATCCTAATGGCTGCTAATGGTAGAAATACATACGATCCACAACCACTACATAGCCTAAACATGAGAACTCCTAGTCTCTAACTCCATATAACACACGAATAGCTGTACCTGGTCCCGAATTTTGCCGTATGAATACATATTACACCTCAAGTACCCAATCTTTCCACGAAAAATATTAAAATTCACTTGTGCCATCAAACAACTCAGACATCAACAGTCGATCTAACAAGAAAGCATCGCAATACTACCAAATTATCATCAGTTAAGTCACATTACCCCTTCCCACGACAAACACTCTCGTCAAATCACTTCCAGTTAGCAGTATAATTTCCTTGACTACCCGAGGCTACCCATTGCCTAAGAGTTTTATGAACTTCCTTTTAGAACAGAACTGTAACTCATCTAAACAAGAACTTTCGCCGATCCTATTAGGAGGAAGAATCATTACATGTTCTATGCCTCACATACCCGTAGATAATATATTCGTCCCCAAATCACGGTGGAACCCAACAAAAACATCTCTGCCACTCCATTCGCACAACCTACACTGCCATGACTGAATCCTTCTACCCAAACCAAGCAACAAAACTCAAGAGCATTGCTACAAAATGCCCGTAAGGCTCATTACCTCAAACACATACGAAGAATTAATCATGCCCTTACCATACCTCCTCTTCAACCTATTCAATTTATCAAACTTCCCCTTTGATTCACCATCTACTTGATATTCCTCCTTGTTGTAGCATCACAATAACTCGGCCTAAGTTTCCATAAGAGACTCGAACATAGGACCAGACTGTCTATGACCCTTAGGCCACTGAATACTCTCTCAAATATTCCCAGAATACCATATTCAAGAATACTTTACTTTCAAGAACTTCTTGCAAATTTTAATTTGTTACTATTACTTTAAAGATACCGATACATAGGATCCCATCATCATAAAAATATCATAAGTCTTCACCTTTTTAAATGAAACACATTCTCTAACCACATACACAACTTAAGGCACCTGATTGTTACATGTAGGATCTTGAACACATTAAAATCATTCTCGAGAGTCATCCACTCTATCTAACTTTCATCTTCCTTCTATATGCACTGAGCATTCTCTATAATCATAAACTCAAGACCTCTATTATTTTCACACATGTACAAAGTATCATATAACCTTGTCAATATTTTGCTTCACTCGTGCCATCCTCGGCTAAATTTCTGTAACCTAAACCGGTCCACTAGTATAACTCGGAATAGAACAAACATAACACATAATTGTGCAATCATCTAACCTAGCAACCTCCCCCAACTTGGCTCGAAGCCATATATCAAGACACACTTAACAACTCATAACTCTTTTACGCTAATGCCACAATATCATAGTGGGATTTAACTCAAATCATCAACAAGTTTTGTGAAAGCACAGATCATCTAGCACTGAAATCCTCTACATACCTCGCATTCGTTCCCACGTTAGTTGAGTTCACTTTCTTAAGCGACCCAAATTCTCAAATCTCAACACGTACCCTTCAATTATAAACGAGATTTTTTAACATACGCATGAACATCATTCCACTTAAGAACACTCTGTAGGAGATAACCCATATGTTTCACCTAAATTTAGCATTTCAGCACACCTTCCACCATCATATACATAACACAGTCAATTTAGTTACCTAAGTCTGAACACATACCGCAACACGTATTGCACTTTACTTTCCAATAAGGAGACACCAGAATATTCTTCATGCGCCCATAACTCGAGGCTACACAACAGATCGCAATCGGGAACGAACACTTAACAATACATCTATTATCTACCAGACTCTTTCGTCGCTACCAAGTCATATAGATACATCTCACAGCACTAACATACTCATCACATGAATATCTAACCACCATTCTGGCTAATAAGGACAATACCAAACACATAAGTTCAAAACATTTGCTCACACAATCAGCATCTCGGTGCTTAAGCCATAGATAAAGATCCGGCCTCAAGCCCTCCAGACTGGCCCAACATACTCACGAAGATCACATCTCGGCCCTTGATCAGGGAATCAGAAGCCATTAAGGCACATCTGATGTTGATCACTCACGTGTGCATACAGGCGTGTGGAAGGAATTTCAAGAGTTATATCTTAAGCTGAATCAAGTATGTACGATAAGAATTCCAAGAAAGTGAAGTTTTCAAAAAGGTTCTGCAGCCTCTCAAGAATAAATATAGACGTCTCTATACCGATCCACGAGACTCTACTAAACTTGCTCATGAATCGTGAGACTTAGTAACCTAGGCTCTAATACAAACTTGTCACGACCCAATTTCCATACCCCATCGCGATGGCACCTCTCGTGAAGACAAGGCCTGCTAAACTAACCCAATTCCATTCTTAAACAATTTCTAGACATAAATGAATAAAAAATACAACTTAACAACATTAAAAACTGTTAGTTACATCCCAACACAACCCAATCGGGATGCCACAAGTCACGAGCATCTAGAGAAGCTTGAACACAACTACAGGGTCTGTAATATACATGGATTTAATTTAGAATTTAAGAATGAAGGAAAACCCGGTGACGCGAACGTTGGCGGTCACCTTACTCTGCTATAAAAGTGATACCTTCAATCAGCTCAGAAACTCCTACCGGGTGAACCATACCTGCAACTGCATGCGAGGTGCAGGGCGTAAAGTGAGTACTCCAACTAAATGTGTAATAAGAGTAAATAATAACTGAGCAGTGAGAAAAAACGTATAACAGATCATCATGTTGTATAGATACAATATAAATCTCCTTTAGAAATAAGTGAAAGCATGTGAATTCTTTGAAAATTTTCCATCGTTCAGTTTAAACCACTTTTGAAAATAATATTTTCAACAGTTGCAAAAAATCATCTCAAGCAATCAGTGTCGCTATTCACAGAACCTCCCCCCTCGGGCCTTACTCTCGTTCATGGTCAGCCACTGTTACCTTACCCAATGTATAATTTAGTGTCCTTGTTACCACTATCTAACAATTATCCTCTTTAAGAGTGATCAGATAATACCACAACAGCAGATAGATATCTCGAGAAACATCACATACAACAAATAATCAATGATGCATAAATGCAATGCAATGCATTTGATGGTAAATTCCAGTACCTACTGCGATGTGCAGTTCGATCCGTTTAACGTCAACGGAGCTCACTAGGGGTGTGTACAGACTCCGGAGGGGCTCCTACAGCCCAAGCGCAATATCAGCCATGTAGTGGTATCAACAAGCTCTCGGCCTCAATATCAATATATTTCACCGCTGCGACGTGCAGCCCGTGCCAACCAGATACCTAGAAATTGCTACAACACTTTTGCAGCATGCAACCCGATCCATACTCTGTCTAGAAAGGCACATAAGCCATTTGGGCACATTTTAAAATGATAGTTCTCAGCTCAAAATGGCATTAAAATATTGTTCAAGTTTTTTAAAATCATAGAAAAATAACTGAGTTTGCAAAATCGTATTAAAACCTTGGGGTGAGACCAAATAATATGCAAAGTAATGAACAAACTGTGATACCGATCCCTGAAGGATCCAAATAATCGACATGAAGCCCAATATATGGCAATTAGCCCAAATCATAATAGTATCAAGTAAGTTTCAATCAATTATGCAGTAAAATCAACAATCAGGACGGACCAAGTCACAATCCCCACGGTGCTCTACCACACGCTCATATCTGGCATGCAAGTCGCCTCAATACAGCACTATGGTGTGCAAATCCGGGGTCGCAAACCCTCAGGGTATCATTTACAAGTATTACTCACCTCGAACTGGTAAAATCTCTAACTCGCGAAGCCTTTTACCCTCAAATCGGCCTCGACTTGCGTCGATTCTAACCAAAACCCGAGTGAATTCATTACAATATGCTAAGAGAACAATACCCAATCAAACACAATCGATAAATAGCAAAAATACCGAAATTAGCAAAACTTGAACCCCGGGCCCGCGTCTTGAAAAATTACGAAACTCATATTACCGGATTCTTTGTCTCGCCGCGAGTCCATACATATCAAATTCACAAGAATCGGAGACCATTTGACCCCTCAAATCGATTGTTTAAGCTCTCTTAAGTTTCAAGCCCTAACCTCCATTTTTACCCCTTAATTCCTTGAGTTTTCAGTATTAATCCATGATTTTTCACTATAATATCATAATCTAAGCCCAAGAATCCATACTTGATGAAAGCCCTAGAAACTCTCTTGAAAATCGCCCAAAATCCTCTTAATCCGAAGTCCAAAATGTTGTTCTCTTTCATGTTGCGAAATCATTGTTCATTTAATCATAGCACATATTCCGCTTTTGCGGGTCTAATATAACTTTAACAGTTCCCACTTCAGCGTCCAAACCACCGCTTCTGCGGTTCTAACTTAAATCCTTCACGACCGCTTATGCGATTGAGACCTCGCATCTGCGGACTGCCTACATCCGCTTCTGCAGCTAAACGTCTGCTTCTGCGGACCCACTAATGCGAACCAAATTCCGCTTCTGTGGAACTTCACAAATCTACCACAAATCGCTTATGCACTTTCTTACCCGCTTCGGTACATACATCATCTATTACCTTATTCAAACTTTCTTGAATCATCAATACACCATCGTTAAAATAAAAAACCTCAAATTCCATCAAATCAAAGCCTAAGTTCAACCAAAACTTCTGAAACTCGCATTAGATAAAAAACCTAACCAAACGACGTCGGGATGACCTGAAATTTTGCACACACATCACAAATCACACATTGAAGCTACAGTAACTCCCGAAATTCCATTCGGTCCCTTAAATCAAAATGTCACCTATCAACCGGAGTTCGCCAAAATACTAATTTCGCCAATTCAAGCCTAGTTCTACACCGGATCTCCAAACTCTATTCTGATTGCCCTCCTAAGTCACAAATCATTCCCCGAAGCTAACAAAATTATCGGAAATCACATATGAGCCCTATAACTGATAAGTCAACATCCAGTTGACTTTTCTATCTTAAGCCTTCCTTAAGGAGACTACGTGTCTCATATCTTGTCAAAACCAATATGAATAAACCCTCACACGCCACATACTGATAATGAAATATTAAGGAGCAATAAACGGGAAACATGGAGCAATAACACATGAGACGATGGATCGGGTCGTCACATTCACCCTCAATGGCTACGGGTTTTCTATCTTAGTTCTAAGTTTAACATCGCCAGCTGGACTTATTAAATGCAAAAATCATCAATGTTTCAAAGTAACCGATTGATGTTGTTTAAAGTGTTTCCAACATAAAATTTTAGCCTGTGACCATTTGCCTTAAATTTGTCTCCTCTTTTTTCAGAATTTCAATTGTCCCGTATGGAGTAACACCTATAACATTGTAAGGACCTGTCCACTTGGATTTTAACTTTTCTGGGAATAACCTGAGTCGGCTATTGTAAATAAGTACCTAATCTCCTATTTTGAAACTCTCTGACCGGATCTACTTGTCATGCAATATTTTTATTTTTTCTTTGAAAAATTTAGCATTTTCATAGGCTCCCAAATTCAGTTCTTCCAATTCATTAACCTGAATAAATTGTTTTTTACCAGTGGAGGTTAAATAAAAATTCAGTGGTTTGAATGCCCAAAAAGATTTATATTGTAATTGTACGAGCAAATGACAAGCTTTTCCGAAGACTAATCTATATGGAGATGTTCCAATTGGCATTTTGAAATCCGTTTGGTATGTCTAAAATGCATCATCTAATTTTAAAGCCCAGTCTTTTCTTGAGATTCCAACCATTTTTTCAAGAATTCTTTTTAACTCACGATTGGAAACCTCAACTTGCCCTTGAGTTTGAGCATAATATGGTGTTCTTGTTTTGTGAGTCACATCATATTAGCAAAAAATTGACTATTGATGAAATGAGTTCCTTGGTGTCACGACCCCATCCCAGGTCATGATGTCGCCCAACACATTGCTAGGAAAGCCCAACCTTTCAACAATATTTCCCAACTTAAGCAGATTATAGATATAAAACACAGGGGAAATTTACTAAGCCATTATATTAAATGTCTGGGAATAATGATAAAATATATGGAAGTTTAACAAAATACTACAACATAGCCCCAAATGGAATCTGGTGTCACGAATATGAGCCTCTAATAAAATCTCAACCTACTACAAGTCTATCTAAGAAATGCAGAATAAAAGATAGAGATAGAAGGGAAGACCAAGGCTGCAAACACCATGCAACTACCTCGATTCTCCCAATAAACTGTGCTGCTCAGCTAATATCCTCACTCAGTCTGTGATGCACCTGGATGTGCACGCAAGGTGCAGAGAGTAATGTGATTACTCCGACCCAATGAATAATTGTCACGACCCAAACCCCGCTCTGGTCGTGATGGCGCCTCTCGTGAAGACAAGGTCGGGCAGACCATTTTAGAACACCACTTTTAAATAGTTAATCAGTTAAAATAACATATTGAAAATGATTTAATGTAATTAATTAATGAAATTACAACCCAATACAGCCTAAATTGGGGTGTCACAATTCACGAGCAACTATTAGAGTATTACTACTGTCACACCTCCTTTTTTATATACTACGATACCCGTGAGGGCGTAGAGGAGTTTTTTCCAATTTATGGACTGTCAGAACGAGATTAGTTATTTAAGTTTTCAGAGTCGCCACTTGAGAATATAATGGTGTTGTCACGACCCCAAATCCGGTCGTGATGGCGCCCAGCACATTGCTAAGCCAGCCCTGACCAATCAATAACATTAACGGAGCTAGAAGCTCTCTTTAGCCCATTTAAGCATATTAAATCACGAAGCAATAGCGATACAAATAACGAAAACAGGGAACCAAGTCCCATAATACATCAACTCCCATAGACAAAGGGTCAAGAGTCATGAGCCTCTACCGAACATGAGTGTATAAAGGTTTACAAGATACCAAGTGCGGAAAGAAATGTCAATACAAAATCAAAAGACAAGTAGGAAGGAATATCGGGTCCTGCGGACTCGTAGCTACCTCAAATATCCACAAACGTCGCCTCGCACAGCTACCGGATCACCGCCGAGAGGTACCGGATCCGCACACAAGTGCGAGGAGTAAAACGAGTACTCGCCAAACTTAGTGGTAATAAACAAGGGTAAGACAGATGCAGATAAGAAATCCGCAATAAAGCACTATGTAAAGCTATAATCAGCTACCTTGTCATAGAATCAATCTTCACTGTACCCGTACCAACAAATACCAATAAATAGCATAACAGCTAGCAGATGTAGCTAAATGCAAGGCAATGCATGATATGACCGCTACGGCGTGTAGCCCGACTCCAATTTTGGGTACCCGTGCTCACCGTGGGGGTTCAGACTCCGGAGGGGCTCCTACAGCCCAAGCACATCTCATAGAGATATTCCTGCGGCGTGCAGTCCGATACAACATATATATATCTCGCTGCGGCGCGCAGCCCGATCCACTACTAGTCGGCTAATATGCAGATACAGCCTCGCAAGCTCAAAAGTAGTTTTTGAAAACTCTTTTATCATTTTTCAGTTGGAAAATAGTAATATCAAGTTCCAGAGATTGGAATTAGCATAATAACAGAAATAGCTGCGGACTAGTAGTAAACTAGCATGTCTATATGATAAGACAATGATAACGATCCTCGCGGGATCCAATAACTGGCTCACGGCCCACATGTATAATCAACCGCCCGAGAAGGGGTTCCTCGGCTCAAGAGTGGCCATTATCACAATATATATATATATACAACCATCCGAGGAGGAGGTTCGACGGCTCGAGAATAGCCAATAATACAGTATCAATAGGTCGGACTAATATATAGTCTCCGGTTCATGATCGACCCCGCACTCTCAAGAGTGTGCGTGTCTCGCCGCTATACAGCGTCACAAAGTGGTATACTGGGGTTTCGAACCCGCTGGTCATCACCCACATCTATTACTCACCTCAATACGGCGCGATGACTACTCCGCAATGCCCTTGCCACGAGAATCAAGCTCCACACGCGTAGAATCTGATCAAATACAGTAAAAATACAACAATTTAGGCCAATGGGATGACACCCAATCAATACAACTCAATTTACATCAAAATTCCCAAAGTTGTCAAAACCCGAGCCCCGGGCCCACATTCCAAAAATTTACGAAATTCACATTTCTGGAACCCTCGTCTCAATACGAGTCTAAGCATATCAATTTTACCAAAATCGGACTCCATTAGCCCACTCAAATCCTTGTTTTTCTACAATTTAGGCCTAGGGTTAAAACCCACATCTAATCTCCCATTTACAAAGAATTAACCAAGGATTTCATGTTAAAATGATGTAATTAAGCCACAAAACTTACCTCCAACGAATCCCCGATGAATTACCAGCAATTCCCGTGAGTTTCTCTCTCTAGAACTCAAAAATGGAGGGTTCATGAATGAAACCCGTAACTCTCTGTTTCTGGATTAAATTCACTGCCAGAACTATTTCTTCTATGCGATCGCAATGACCCTATGCGATCGCATAGAGTTAAATTTTCCTGCCAATTTCCCCTTCTATGCGATCGCAATGCACTCCCGCGATCGCATAGCACAACCTTCCAGGCCTCATCTTTTCTTCTCTGTGATCGCAACACTGGCTATGCGATCGCAATGCACAGTTCTATGCGATCGCACCCATTGCTATGCGATCGCATAGCACATTTTTCTCACCCCTCCAATCTCTTCTATGCGATCGCATAAGTGACCCTGCGATCGCAGAGTGCCAGTTTCCATACCTATGCGATCGCATCTCCTATTACGCGATCGCATAGAACAACTCGGGGCTCACTTCCATCCTTCTATGCGATCGCAATAACCCTATGCGATCGCATAGAGCATCCGTCTGCAACAAAACCAGCAGCCAACAACAGTTCAAAAATAGAAGAAATGGTCCGATTGGACCCCCGAAATCAACCCGAGGCCCCCGGGACCCCAACGAAAACCACCAACATACTCCAAAACACGACACGAACTTGTTCCAATCATAAAAACACCATCCTAAACATCAAAATCACCAATTACACACGGATTCAAGCCTAAATTCCTTAAAACTTTCCGAATTACGCATTCAATCAAAAACCCGACTAAACGACGTCCGAATGACCTGAAATTTTGCAGGCACATCCAAAATCACCTAACGGAGCTATTGTAACTGTCGGAATTCCATTCCGACCCCCGGATCAAAATCTCACCTACCGTTCGGATTTCGCCAAAATTCAACCTTAGCCAATTCAAGCCTATTTCTACACCGGCCTCCAAATTCAATTCCGATCGCTCCCCTAAGTCACAAATCACCTCCCGGAACTAACCGAATCATCGAATCCGATTCCGAGCCCTCTAACCAAATAGTCAACTCCAGGTTGACTTTCCTTATTCAAGTTTCCTTCAAAAAGGCTATATGCCTCATTTTCAATCCAATTCACTCCTAACTCACCCGATAGGCTCTAACACTGATATAAAATCATCAAACATGCATTTACAACATAACGGGGTGATAATTCTCGTGACGACGGGCCGGGTCGTCACATTCTCCCCCTCTTAAGCAAACGCTCGTCCTCGAGCGGGTCAAGAAACATACCTGAAGTCTCAAACAAGTGAGGATATCCGCTCCGCATCTCCCGCTCGATCTCCCAAGTGGCCTCCTCCACGGGTCGACCTCTCCACTGAACCTTAACTGATGCAATCTCCTTAGACCTCAATTTTCTCACCTGTCGTCCCAAAATGGCAATAGGCTCCACATCATAGGATAGATCACCATCAAGCTGAATGGTACTGAAGTCTAATACATGAGACAGATCTCCAATGTACTTCCGGAGCATAGACACATGGAATACTGGATGAACGCTGGATAAGCTGGGCGGCAAGGCCAACTCATATGCCACCTCTCCAACTCTCCTAAGTATCTCAAAAGGACCAATGTACCCGGGACTCAACTTTCCTTTCTTCCCAAACCTCATGACACCCTTCATAGGTGAAATCTTCAACAATACTCTGTCACCAACCATGAAAGACAACTCTCGAACTCTACGGTCCGCATAACTCTTCTGACGAGACTGTGCTGTACGAAGTCTCTCCTGGATCAACTTTGCTCTATCTAGAGCATCCTGGACTAACTCAGTCCCTATCAATCTAACCTCACCAGGCTCAAACCATCCCACGGGGGATCTACACCGCTCGCCATACAATGCCTCATACGGGGCCATCTGAATACTCGACTGATAACTGTTGTTGTAGGCAAACTCGGCAAGTGGTAGGAACTCATCCCACGAACCACCAAAATCAATCACACAAGCTCGCAACATATCCTCCAAGATCTGAATAGTGCGCTCAGATTGTCCGTCTGTCTGGGGGTGAAATGTTGTACTCAACTCAACCCGTGTACCCATCTCTCGTTGAAATGCTCTCCAAAATTGAGAAGTGAACTGAGTACCCCTGTCGGATATGATCGACACTGGGACTCCATGCAATCGAACAATCTCTCGAATAAAGATCGCTGCCAACCGCTCCGATGAGTAGGTAGTACTAACTGGAATGAAGTGAGCCGACTTGGTCAGCCTATCCACAATCACCCATACAGAATCAAACTTCCTCGCCGTCCGAGGGAGTCCAGTAACAAAGTCCATAGTGATCCTCTCCCATTTCCACTCAGGAATATCAATGCGCTGAAATACACCACCAGGCCTCTGATGCTCGTACTTAACCTGCTGACAGTTGAGGCACCGTGCTACATGTCCGACAATGTCCATTTTCATCTTTCTCCACCAATAGTGTTGTTTCAAATCTTGATACATCTTCGCGGCTCCTGGATGGATAGAATACCGCGAGCTATGGGCCTCTTCCAGAATCAACTCACGAAGGCCATCAACATTGGGCACGCATATCCGACCCTGCATCCTCAATACGCCGTCACTATCAATGGTGACATCTCTAGCATCATCATGCTGAACTCTGTCCCTAAGGACAGCCAAATGTGGATCATCATACCGGCGCTCACGAATACGATCATATAGAGATGACCGAGATACAACACAAGCCAATACCCGGCTGGGCTCTGAAATATCTAACCTCACTAGCCGATTGGCTAGCACCTGAACATCATAAGCAAATGATCTCTCCTCAGCTAGAATATATGCCAAGATCCCCATACCGACCGCCTTCCGGCTCAAAGCATCGGCCACCACATTGGCCTTCCCCGGATGATATAGAATAGTAATGTCATAATCCTTAAGCAACTCAAGCCATCTCCGCTGTCTCAAATTAAGGTCTTTCTGTTTGAACAAGTGCCGGAGACTACGATGGTCGGTATACACCTCACAAGACACACCATACAAATAGTGCCTCCAAATCTTCAATGCATGAACAATGGCGGCTAGCTCCAAGTCATGAACAGGATAGTTCTTCTCATGCGGCTTCAATCGCCGAGAAGCATAAGCAATTACCTTTCCTTCCTGCATCAACACACAACCTATCCCCACTCTCAAGGCATCACAATATATGTTATATGGACCTGAAGATGATGGTAAGGCTAACACTGGAGCTATGGTCAAAGTTGTCTTGAGCTTTCGAAAGCTCTCCTCGCACTCATCCGACCACATGAATGGTGCACCCTTCTCTATCAATCTGGTCAAAGAAGAAGAAATGGATGAAAATCCCTGAACAAACCGGTGATAATATCCCGCTAAATCATGGAAACTCCGGGTCTCCGTAGCTGAGGACGGTCTAGGCCAACTCTGCACCGCCTCTATCTTTTTCTGATCAACCTGAATACCATCACGAGACACCACATGTCCCATAAATGCTACGGACTCGAGCCAAAACTCGCACTTGGAGAATTTAGCATATAGCTTCTCCTCCCTCAATCTCTGCAACACAATACTCAAATGCTGAGCATGCTCCTCCCGACTACGGGAGTAGACTAGAATGTCATCAATGAACACAATCACAAATGAATCCAAATAAGGCCTGAACACACTGTTCATCAGATGCATAAATGCTGCTGGGGCGTTGGTCAGCCCAAACGACATCACAAGAAACTCATAATGACCATATCGGGTCCCGAATGCAGTCTTCAATATATCTGAGTCTCTGATCTTCAGCTGATGATAGCCTGAACGAAGATCGATCTTAGAAAACACCCTTGCACCCTGTAATTAGTCAAACAAATCATCTATGCGCGGCAGAGGGTACTTGTTCTTCACCGTCACTTTGTTCAATTGCCTATAATCAATACACATCCGCATGGAACCATCTTTCTTTTTAACAAATAATACCGGTGCACCCCACGGAGACACACTAGGGCGGATGAAACCCTTATCCAGAAGTTCTTGAAGCTGCTCTTTTAGTTCTTTCAACTCGGCTGGTGCCATTCGATAAGGAGGAATGGATATGGGCTGAGTGCCCGGCACCAAGTCAATGCCAAAATCAATATCCCTGTCCGGCGGCATGCCCGACAGGTCTGAGGGGAATACATCTGGGAAGTCCCTCACAACAGGTACAGAATCAATGCTAGGAGACTCGGCTCCCACATCTCTCACAAAAGCTAAGTACGATAAACACCCTTTTTCAACCATCTTCTGAGCTTTTAAGAACGAAATAACACGGCTAGGGACGAAATCGGTCGAACCCCGCCACTCAATCTGAGAAATACCAGGAATGGCCAACGTAACTGTCTTAGCATGACAGTTCAATATAGCATGATACGGAGACAACCAGTCCATACCCAATATAACATCAAAGTCCACCATCCCCAACAATAACAAATCTGCCTGGGTCTCCAGACCCCCAATAGATATAACACAGGATCTATAGACATGATCCACAACAATCGTATCACCCACGGGGTGGATACATGAACAGGTAAATCAAGACTACCACGAGTCGCACCCAAATAATGTGCAAAATAAGAGGACACGTAAGAATATGTGGATCCTGGATCAAATAGAACAGAGGCATCTCTGTGACAGACAGAAATGATACCTGTAATCACTGCATCGGAGGCAACTGCATCACGCCTGTCAGGAAGTGCATAGAATCGTGCCTGGCCTCCACCAGATCTCTCCTCGCCCCTGGGGCGACCACGAGAAGACTGACCTCCACCTCTATTAGACTGAGATGGTGCTGATGATGAGGGCTGATCCCTCTGCTGAGTCCTGTCCCTACGGAGTCGAAGGCACTGTCTCCTCATGTGGCCAAACTCACCACACTCATAACATGCACCTGGTGCCTGATAAGGGGACTGAAGGGAACCCCTCGCCGCAGAAGAACCCTGGGCTGATGAAGTAGGTGCTGCACCCTGGGCTGGAAGGGCACTAAGCGATGGCTGACCCTGCTGAAACCTCTGTCGAGCGACCTCTGCTCTGCTGGGAATGCCCTCTAGATGGAGCACCACTGAAACTGCCAGAACCGCGAGGCCTCTTGGCCTCCCGCTCCTCTCTCTCTCGGCGACGATCCGCCTCAATGGAGCGTGCCATATCGGCTACCTGCTCAAACGATGATGACAGAACTCGCTCGCTGGTCATAAGAATACGGATAGAGTAGTTGAGGCCATCAATGAACCTCCTGATCCTCTCCCTATCATTAGGGATCATCCATGTGGCATGCCTAGCCAACCGTGTGAATCCGAGCTCATACTGGGTCACAGACATGTCGCCCTGAACCAACCACTCGAACTAGCAACGTAGCTCCTCGCGACGAGACTGAGGTACATATTTCTCTAGAAAGAGAGTAGAGAACTGCTGCCATGTGAGAGGTGCCGCTCTTGCAGGCCTACGCCTCTCAAACTCCTCCCACCAATCAAATGCGGGACCAGTGAACTGAAATGTAGTAAATGAAACTCCGCCGGACTCAAGAATACCAGCCGTACGCAACATCTTCTGACACTTATCCAAGAAACCCTGGGCATCCTCGCCCTCAACGCCACTGAAATGGGGTGGCTGAAGTCTACCAAATCTCTCAAGACGACGCTGCTCGTCCTCGGGCATAACCTCAACCATATGCTCTGGAGCTGGAGCTGGTGCAGGTGGAGGAATAACCGGTGCAACCACCGAGCGGGGACCGCCTCGGCGTCTAAAGTCCCCGAACAACCGGGTCGGTGTGCGAGCCTGCAGGGTCTCGCCGACCACCCCCGACCGAGATGTCGCTACGATGGCGGTAGCTGAAACTACCCGAGCCAAACCGGAACACACTTATAATATCCGAGCAAGAGTCTCCCGAAGACCGGGAATAGCAATAGATATAGTCTGGCCCTGAACTGGGACTGCCGGAGCTTCAACCACTGGGGGCTGCTCCTGAACTGGTACAACAGGCGGTTCAGCTGGCACTGCCTCAGCCGCCCTACCTCTAACTCTAGCACGACCGCGCCCACGGCCTCTAACAGGTGGCAACGGAGGTCGTCCACCTCGTCCTGATGCTCGCGTTCTCGCCATCTGCGAGAGAATAGAATATAGAAGTTCAGTTCTCGGAACAACAAGATCGCACGACAGAGTTCAAGAAAAGTGAAGTGTTTCCTAAAGGTTCGCAGCCTCCCGAGGATAAGTACGGGCGTCCCCGTACCGATCCACAAGACTCTACTAACCGGCTCAAGACTCATGAGGCCTAGTAAACCTAGGCTCTGATACCAACTTGTCACGACCCCAAATCCGGTCGTGATGGCGCCCAACACATTGCTAAGCCAGCCTGACCAATCAATATAAACAACGGAGCTAGAAGCTCTCTTTTAGCCCATTTAAGCATATTAAATCACGAAGCAATAGCGATACAAATAACGAAAACAGGGAACCAAGTCCCATAATACATCAACTCCCATAGACTAAGGGTCAAGAGTCATGAGCCTCTACTGGAACATGAGAAGGTTTACAAGATACCAAGTGCGGAAAGAAATGTCAATACAAAATCAAAAAGATAGTAGGAAGGAATATCGGGTCCTGCGGACTCTGCAGCTACCTCGTATATCCCACAGATGTCGCCTCGCACATCTACTGGATCACTGCTGAGAGGTACCTGGATCTGCACACAAGGTGCAGGGAGTAAAATGAGTACTGCCAGACTCAGTGGTAATAAACAAGGGTAAGAAAGCGCAGATAAGAAATCCGCAGTAAAGCACTATGTAAAGCTATAATCAGCTACCTTGTCATAGAATCAATCTTCACTGTACATGTACCAACAAATACCAATAAATAGCATAATAACTAGCA
>JASVEL010000993.1:0-125422 GCA_032618575.1 Nicotiana noctiflora
ATAGCTAAAGATAGCATACGATTAATACGATAGCAAGATGTAAGAACTGCATCCCTCCAAAAACGCAACGGAACATAAAATTGTATGAGTAGGGTACGAGCGGTTTCAATAGGATGTCTATTCCTTCTTTCAGCTACCCCATTTTGTTGGGATGTGTACAGACAAGATGTTTGATGGATAATTCCATGAGAGCTCATAAACTGCTGAAATGGGAAGACAAATAACCTAGGGCATTATCACTACGAAATGTGCGGATAAAAACCCCAAATTGATTTTGAATTTCAGCGTAGAAGGTCTAGAATATAGAAAACAACTCAGATCGATTTTTCATCAAAAATATCCAATCGCACCTAGAATAATCATCAATGAAACTAACAAAGTAGATGGGGTGCTCTGACTAAAGAGAAAGCCCAGGAGCCGGAGAGGAGGTTAGTTTATGGTGGTGCTTGGAGTAGTTCTGGGGTAGCAGACGCGATGTGGTCAGAGACGGCGAATCTGGTTAGGGAGGCAGCGCGGGATGTGCTTGGGGTAACCAAATGCTATCTAGGCAGACATCAGGGCGACTGGTGGTGGAACGACATAGTGCGAGGAAAAGTAGAGGTGAAGAAAGCTGCTTTTGCGAAGTTGGCAGGGAGCACAAGCGAGGAAGAAAGGCGGGTGAACAGAGAGAGCTATAAGGTGGCAAGGAAGGAAGCGAAATTGGCGGTCAGAGGGGATAGGAAGTTGTTTAGGTTGGCTAAAGTGAGGGAGAAGAATGCGCGGGACCTGGACCGAGTTAGGTGCATCAAAGACGAGGATGGTAGAGTTCTGATGAGGGAGGCTTAGGTCGGGAAGAGGTGGCAAACATACTCCCGAGACCTGCTCAACGAGGAAGGGGACCAAGACATAGAGTTAGGGGAGCTGAGGGACTCAGAGCGCCATAGGGATTTGGGGTTCTGCAGGCGCATTAGAGTAGAAGAGGTCGTGGAGGCTTTGCGTAGGATGAGTAGGGGTCGAGCGACCGGTCCAGACGAAATCCAGATGAAGTTTTGAAAATACATGGGTAGGGCAGGAGTGGGGTGGTTGTCCAGGTTGTTCAATGCGATCTTCGTGTCCAAGAAGATGCCATAGGAGTGGAGGTGGAGCACAGTTGTGCCTGTGTATAAGAATAAAGGTGACATCCAGTGTTGCAATAACTATAAAGGGATCAAATTACTAAGCCACACCATGAAAGTATGGGAGTGGGTGGTTGAGGCGAGGGTGAGGGCGATAACATCAATCTCGGTGAACCAGTTATGTTTCATGCCGGCGAACCAGTGGGTGGCGACGCAGACCACTTTCCGGTGGAAATGGGGCTTTACCTAGGATCGACGCTAAGCCCCCTCCTGTTTTCTTTGGTGATGGGTGCTCTAACTCGGCATATCCAAGGAGACGTGCCATGGTGTATGCTATTCACCAACGATATTATCCTAATAGACGAGTCGAGGGTCGGTGTTAACGAGAGGTTGGAAGTTTGGAGACAAACCCTTGAGTCAAAGGGTTTCAGACTAAGCAGATCTAAGACTGAATACTTGGAGTGCAAGTTTAGCTTTGAGCGATCGAAGAAGGAGCTGGTAGGGACGTGAAGCTTGGTTCTCAGGTCATCGCCAAGAAGGACAGTTTCAGATATCTTGGGACGGTGATCCAGGGTGACGAAGAGATCGACGGGGATGTCTCTCACCGAATAGGGGCTGGGTGGTCGAAATGGAGGCTTGCGTAGGGAGTCTTGTGTGACAAGAAAGTGCCACAGTATCTCAAGGGAAAGTTTTATATAGCTGTGGTTAGCCCAGCAATGCTGTACGGGGCAAAGTGCTGGCCAGTGAAGAACTCCCATATCCAGATAATGAAGGTAGCGAGACGAGGATGCTTAGCGCGGACGTGCGGCTCACCCGTTAGACAAGATTAGGAACGAAGTTATTCGGGAGAAGGTGGGGGTGGCCCCAGTGGATGAGAAGATGCGAGAGGCGAGGCTTCGGTGGTTCGGGCATGTGCGGAGGAGAAGCCCCGATGCCCCGGTGAGGAGTTGTGAGCGGCTAGCGGTGGTCGGTGTGAGGCGAGGCAGAGGGAGGCCTAAGAGATACTGGGGAGAGGTGATTAGACAGGACATGGCCAGGATGCGGATTTCCGAGGACATGACCCTTGATAGGAAAGTCTGGAGGTCTAGTATCAGGGTGGTAGGATAGGGGCTTCTAGATTTTTCGTACTCCTTGCCCGGGGTGGGTGAGGCGTGGTAGGGCCGCCCATAGATGATTAGTTGTGTTCTCTTGTGGTAGTCATTTCTGGTAGTTGCAGTTGCTGTTTTGATATCATTGCATGCCTGCTTATTTATGGTATTTATGTCTCTTATGCTTAGATAATTTTTATGCGTTGTATGTTGGAGTAACTAATGCGGTTTTTGTTTCTGTTTTTGTTTGCTTTTCCTTTCCCTGCGCCGAGGGTCAATTGGAAACAGCCTCTCTACGCTCTCGGGTAGAGGTAAGGCCTGTCTACATATTATCCTCCCCAGACCCCACCTTGTGGGAATATACTAGGTTGTTGTTGTTGAAACTAACAAAGTAGCAGAATTCCAAGGTAGAACTGACCCGACTAGGACCCCAAACATCTGAATGGACTAAAGTAAAAGGTGACTGCTCGATTATCAATACATCTAAGGGAAATGGGAGCGGGTATGCTTACCGAGCTGACATGACTCACACTCTAGAGTGGACAAATGAGATAAGCCAGGTACCATTTTCTGAAGTTTTGACAAACTGGGATGTCCCAACCGTTTATGTAATAAATCTGGTGAATCAATAACAAGACAAGTTGTTGAAGGAAGACAAGATGTGAGTCCATGTGATTTTGCAAGGATAAAGTAATAAAGTCCATCTGATTCATGTCTGGTACCAATGATCCGCCCGTACTACGTTCCTGTATAAAAACAAGGTCATAAGAAATAAAACATCACATTTAAGTGATTTGGCTAAGCGACTAATGGCTATGATATTAAAAGGACTACCGGGAACATAAAGAACTGAATCTAAAGGTAAGGAAGGAAGTTGACTTGCTTGACCTATTGTAGTTGCCATGGTTTGAGACCCATTGGCCATTGTGACTATTGAAAGAGATTGAGAATATGAAATACTAGTAAAAAGAAATTTATTACTAGAAATATGGTCAGATGCACCTGAATCAATGACCCAAGAGTCGGAAAAAGAAGATGATTGAGAGACACAAGTCACGCTATTACCTGTTTGAGCTACAAAAGCTATCTCAGAAGATATTTGCTTACATGCTTTATACTGAAGGAACTCAATATAATCTGATAAAGACACCATATGAACATTCGAAGTATACGATCAAACAGTATTTAAGCCAAAAACATCAGATCTGAGTGACATTACAATGAACTTAAGAGAGATCAAAGCCAAATATCTGATGAAGATTACCAATAGTGATGAGATACCCTCAAATCAAGCAATTAGAAATTGAAACCAAATTATTATAATGATCGAACACTGTTGTACTTCTCAAATCTTCGTCGAAAGCAAATTGAAGTCAAGAAAATGGTGGAAATTAAATGACTGCGGACGGAATCAACAGGCGACCTTTGTATGTGAACAAGGTGGCCGAAAAAGTGAGCAGAACAGTGACAGACCATTGCTCTTGCCGGATAACACTTTTCCAATGACTGAGAAACCACAAAATCTCGAAGGGTCAAGTCGGAAAAGGCAGACGACAAGCCCAGAAGAAAAATCAGACTTGAAAGATGCCGGAAAACGACCTCACGCACCAGCGCGTGAGGTGATACTCTCGCCAGAACCCTAACTGTTGGAGGCGCGTGACGGGGCGTGTGACGTTATATGCCGGAGATCTTCACTGGGGTTTGGTCGCCGATGATAGGAGAACCTTGTGGCGATGTTGGAATTTGCACAAACTCCACTGAAACTTAGACTGACGTAAGCAGCTGCTTAAGTCACTGAAAAATTGCACGGTAACGACTGATTTCTTCCCGGATGTCGTTGGAGTGACGCACAACGATATTATCGTTTGCTTTTCCTTTCCCTGCGCCGAGGGTCGATTGGAAACAGCTTCTCTGCCCTCTCGGGTAGAGGTAAGGCCTGTCTACATATTACCCTCCCCAGACCCCACCTTGTGGGAATATACTGGGTTGTTGTTGTTGTTATTGTTGTTAATATTCTAATGTTACAATGAACCCTATTTATATGTATACATAACACATAACCTATTCCTATTACATAAGGGACTAGGACTAATTACATAAATTCACATAACTATTCTAACAGAAGAAATAATACAACACAGAAACTAGACTTAGAAATCAATGAATTCCTGAAGATGTAGTAACAGCAATGACAACAAGATGACAAATATACCTTCACGTCTAAAAGGTTGTAAGCGTTCCCCGCTTCATCCTGAATACATGGCAAGTCAGGGGAACACCGCCAGTGTCCATCAACTATAAACCTATATTGGTAAACCCCTGAAGGAAGCACCTTCAAAATGGTGAAATCTTTCCCTGATTTTTGCAGAGGCATCCTGGAATAAGAGTTTGAAATTTAACGCTAACTTGCAACCTTGAAGTCTATGTAGAGATAACGGATGAGAAAATTGTGCTTTGAGGTAGAACGTGGATGAGAAAATTAAACTTCTAACCTTGACTTCCAATTATCCCATGAACCCTCCACAGCAACTTCTTTGCCGTCATGTGTCCAAGATATCAGGGTTGGAACTCCTTGCTCATCAGTTTCTTCATACTCAGAAGCGGTTTGCGGCCATGAAATGCTTGGGCCGTGCCCCTCATCGGGTCTCTGTAGAGGAACCACTGGCATCTGGGGCAAACATTTGAAAACAAAAAATGTCAATCATATAAATTATCTTTTTTGGAGGAAGGTTACGAGTAGATCATACAACTTATCTCTTATAAGATAAATCAGACTAAGAACATGATGAACCTTAATTATACACTAGTAATCCTGTAGAAATCAATAAAATGTGAGAGATATAGATTCCACGCTAGCTGATAACAGAAATAAACATTAGTTTAGCAATTGCTTCAGGAAGCTCTTCTCCGTTTCAAAGATTTTACTTTTGCTGCTTAATTTCAAAGTTTCTATCTGGTGCTCTTGGTTTTACTAATTCAGATAATCCTCAAGGAGAAAACTCTAGTAAAATATAAAAAAAATCCTTTCAATCAACTCCCTTCACATGTCTTAGATAATTTATCATATAGAATGAAGATAACAAAGGTGTGTCTTGGTTATAATTGGGTGAGCTTCTAGACTTGACATTTCAAAAATCATTCAGACTTCAGAACCACATCGTTTTCATCAATATATACAGCACTTTATAGTGATAACCTTTATTGTTTTCAACCATCTATTGTATTGAAATAGCTCCAGTCTTAGTCTACTTGATTCCTCAAACTTCAAGCAATTAGTGTACAGAGATTAACACAACAACTGACTATGCCGCAATTCAAAACTACTTTCAGCCAATTAAACAGAAAAAAATAAAAGATTACTTTACACCTACATAAGCAACAACAACTACTATGCCTCAATCCTAATAGAAAAAAGATTACTCTACACCTGCATGCAATTAGATAGAAAAATAATAAAACTTTACACCTAAACAAGAAAAAAACAGCTACGCCGCGACCCAAAATAGTTTTAACCAATTAAACAGAAATATATTTGAAATTTACACCTACATAAGCAACAACTAATATGCCTCAAATCCTAATTAGTTGAAGTGGGCTACATGAATCCGAAATAAGCATTCCACTTCATATAAACTCTTTCATTCCAATTCTAAAAACATGAGAATACTAAGATAAAAAGAAAACTAAAAAGATTACCCCTCCGCACCCAAGAGTTTGGCTAGTAGTCAATAAAATGCGAGGAGAATCATGAGGTCCCATGGTCAAATCCCATTGGAGGCAAAAATATATGGGATGATTTATTCTCATTTACCGAAGCCTCATGGGCAGAGATACTCGATACATTGCCGATGAAAGGCTGTAGGTACCCGGTGAAATAGTCGAGGTACGTGCAAGCCATCCGGGACACTACTGTTATAAAAAATGACTATCTCTCCACCCCCACATTTCCAAGAAAGGGAAACAAATGACTAGCCCTCTACCCAAGAGTGTGGCCTAGTGTTCAATTATGTAAGGAGAATCAAGAGATCTCAGGCTCAAATCCATCCAACGCAAGAAAGTGCGAGATTATTTCTTCTAATCTGCCTAAGCCTAGAGGATAGAGTTACACATTACGTTGCTGACGGAAGATCGTAGGTAACCATCGAGGTGCACGCATGCAGTAGCAGAGCCAGGTTTGTCAAAATTTTTAAAAAGTAAATACGCGAACAAGTCAAGGGATTCATCAAATAGTATATATACATAAAAGAAATTACTGCCTTCTGGTTGTCCCGAATACCAACATTATCAGGGGAAAAAATGACTACCCATCCACCAAAGGCATAAAAAATTAACAAACTGACCTCAGGTCGAAACATCAAAGGTGAAGCAGAAGCCCTAGGACTGGACGGTGGAGATTGGCCCATGAACTCTCCATCAACCTGCTGAACGGCCATGATTTCTTGGGCCCCACCAGAATCAACCTCCTCAACCCCAGATGGGATAATATTACCTCCACCTTCTTCTAAATCTTCTCTACCATTAACATTCCCCATTTATTCTAGCTTATTAACCACAGAAACAGAAAGAAATAACCCACTTTGAATCTACAACAAAAGAGATTCCTTATACCATTATATATGATTTCTTCAAAGAATATTGTACTGTGTGAATTAATTATATATGGAGGATCTAAAGACAAAGGGTGCTTAGATTAGATGAAATTGTAGGATTTGATTGGCTTTTGTTTTTGTGTATGATTATGGAATTAGATTAGATTAAGTGCAGATGAGTGAAGCGAGCAACACAAAAGAAAGCCTGAAAAAGGAAAGGCTGAGGTTAAAGATGAAACTTTTTAGGTGTACGAATTGGAATTAATTACTTGTGGTTCAACGGATTGAGTTAAATAATCATTGTGTTAATTTATCTTTTGAGTCATATATAATTAATTAATCTTGATATGTTATAAAATAATAAAAGAATGAATAACAATATTAAGAAAAGTAGGGATAGACAATTCTTATTGAATTTTGGGATCAATTATAATGGACTAGAACCCTATATTTATAGGGGGAAATGGTAACTTAGGCACCAAGTAATAAAACCTAGAATCTCTCTAAATATAGACATTCAATATAAATAGAATTCTATTTATAACACTCCCCCTTGAATGTCTATTCAACAGATAATGTGTCTCGTTAAAACCTTAACTAAAGGAAAACCCAATGGGAAAAAAATCTAGAGAAGGAAAAAGAGCACATATCTACAATACGCCTTTTGGTTGTCTCGTTAAAAACCTTGCAAGGAAAACCCAGTGGGACAAAACCTTGTAAGGGAAAAAGAGTGCAACGCGCATTAACTCCTCCTGTTGATAGCGTCAATTCACATCCTTGAGCATTTCGCATCCCAATCTTGTGTACTAGCTTCTTGAAGGTTGACGTCGACAAAGATTTTATATCAGTTTCAATGTACTTTCATAATGACATAAAATAAAGATCTCTTCATTCATATATTCAGGTACCTCAATCTCTCATGAGATTTTATGAAATGTTATGTCATGTGATCTTCTAGATCACTTGCCTCCTTTATTATGATCTTTTTGATCATTTGCGCATCTTCTTTGTCAAGAAGTTTATTTTGAACTTATTTGTCTATATGCTTTAAGTGCACTATAGACTTTGTCCTTCTATGACTTAATATGAGCATTTGCATTGAGAATATAGTTACATTCTTTGGGTCAGCAAATGCGTCTGGCATGCTTTGCAATAAATCGCACACAAATTATCCTTTTGTGAACTTCAAGTTCATATTATTTTATTCGAGGATCTAGATGTATAAATGATAATTCATTTCATGTAATTTTTCTCAACTGTTGTATCTTGTCTCCCCCTCATGTTAGAAACGCTAACTTGTTTTCTCAACTTTGAGAACTCGTCTTTGTGCTTTATGGTGTTAATCAAAATATACACCGCACATCATAATAATAAGATGGAATTTTGGTTCATGACCAAGAACCACTTGTGAGGGGAGAAAATAATATACTTTTGTATATAACGTATATCAAACTGATATACAAAACTTTATTCCCACAAGCAATTGTTTAGCTATTAAGTAGAGGCACTCAATAAATTATTTTGCTAAACCAACCGTGATGTAAATCAACTTATCAAGATGAACTATCTTGAATAAAAAATCTGGAAATTATGCTCTAAATCAAATTATTGAGCAAGTTACCTTGCAAACACCATGTTGCAGGTTAATAATAATCGCGCATGTAACCATCTCATAGATGCATCTTATGTGGTATACATGGTAGGTGAGCGGGCCCATATTCACCTTTGATATTTCGATTATTCATCGGCTTCAATCCCAATTTTAATTGGTCTACTAATTAATGAGAACAAGCAATGTAAGAGAATTCGTAAAGAACTTTCTAGTTCTTTAATATTTACCCATGTGAAATCTCTTTCATTTTTGCACATCATACTTAAATTGATATGGCTAAACCAATTATGCCAACTGAATAAATTATCAATATTGATAAATTTCATATTTACACCATGATGTGTGCAATTATGAATAAAATCCAAGTTTATTATGATATGGGTTTTATATCAATAAAATATCCACTTCATTGTGGTATTCTTTTGTTTATGTAGTACAAATTGGAGATAAAGCGGATAGCTTTTTACATACATATTACCCCGCTACAAGTTATAGTAATAGAAGATATTAAATCTTTACTTTATTTATTGTCTCAATATAATCAAATGCTTTCGCGAATACTTTGGAAACTGAATATGTTTCTTTGAGACTTACTACAACATAATACCTTGTTGGTATTCAATTGCGTTTCTCCAAAATAGTGGTAATTGGCTCTTCCAGAGCTCTCAATTAATTGGTAGTACCACATAATCATCAACACCTATATGGTGAATATCTCTTTTAAAGAGAAACTTATACCATTATGGTCATGGCCAAAATTATATGCAAGATATGTTTCTTGCAGTATTGTTGTCCTTTAGTAATCACATTGTACAATAGGTACATGACAAATGGTCATTCATGCCATAATAATGATATTATTTTCTTATATCTTCTCAATCCTCCTTCTGGAGGTGAGTGTGGTATATTCACTGCCAGTAGCACGTTCATATTCTTCCAAGAATGAATATGTATTCATAAATCATATGTTATCACATTCACATCATGAATAGACTATAGTCATCTATATGTACTTTACAAAATCTCATGTCAAATTGTTGACAAATATTACTTTCACAAAGTGAAAGATTATTTTGAGAATTCTTATTATTCTCATTATCACAATGATGACGATATAATTTCGTATATTGCCTCGTCCACATCCATTGATACCTTCACGGTAATAATTTTGTCTTCTTTCAGACTTATCACATACTGCTATCACATTCTCTAAGGAATGAGAATGGAGCAAATTCAATGGGACGGGTTTTTAATTCTTTGCCCATAATCATACATGAATTTAATCATGGCAAGGCATATAAATTTTACCACTTTGAATGGTTATAATTTCTTTCAAACTCCATTAGAGTTGCAATCAAAATTTATCGTCTTTGCTTGTATTTAAAATCAAATTATAGAATGTCAAGAATTTGAAAGAAAAAAGTAAAATACTTACCTTAATTCCAGAATTTAATCATGAAGGAAGTTCATAGAACAATTGACAATCATTATGCTCAATGTCAAAGCTTCTACTCAAATAGTTAGAGTCTCGTGCCGATAACGTGTTATAAAATAATAAAAGAAGAAGAACAATATTGTAGAGAAAAGTAGGGAGAGACAATTCTTATTGAAGTTTGGGATCAATTACAATGGAATAGAACCCTCTATTTATAGGGAGATGGTGACTTAGCCACCAAGTAATAAAACCTAGAATCTCTCTAAATATAGACATTCATCATAAATAGAATTCTATTTATAACATGATATAATTTAATACATCAAACAATAATATAACTATGTTGGTTTAAAAAGGTGAAAAGGCCCAATATATCACTCTAGTTTAGGATATTATCTATAGTTAACCTATGCTATAACATAAATTTGACAAAATAATATAACGGAGGTTAAATATAGATAATATTCGAAAATAAAGGGGTAAATTTAAATTTTTTTCCTTTAAAAAAAGTTCAAAATTTTCAAAGTTTTTATTGAAGAAGTATAGTTTTATGGTACTTTTTTTATTAAAAAAAAAGAAGCTTTTTATGCTCATACAAATTTTCAATAAGATTCCAATTATCCAAACTTGTTTGTAGCTAATTCTGTGTCAAGCCTCGTTTTCTCCAATATAACTAATTTTAAAGGTGAATCTTTTATACATGTAGGCGCGAATCTACAATATAAGCTATGAGTTTGGCTTAATTCGGATTGGTATGTGTTAAATTTTATTAAATATATAAAATATTCAATTTTGAATTTAATAATTAGCACCCAAGGTCATTATCGTAAAATTTCGAACTCATAAGATTAGTTCCTAGATTCATCTTCACGTGTGTGGACTCTGGTGTTTTAACACAAAGGTGTTCTTTGGAAGAGTGTATTATGAAAAATAATACATGTAATAACTTTAGTATTATTATTCCCTTATTTGGTAGTGTTTTTCAACTTATGTATAACTTATACATGCATAGTTATACATCATGGCCAGTATTATTCTTTTACATAGCAAAATGTGGAATTAATATTACCATGATTTTTAATACATGAATAAATATATATAAAGATAGAACTCACTTTTCAAAACCATTTACAAATGCTTTTAAAGAATGTGTAAGGTATTTTTATAAATAAATAACTGATATTAAATATAAGCAATGCGTGTTATTTTTAATGTGGACGGTATTTTTACAAACAGTTGATAAAGGTAATTCTAGCATAACAAATCTCAGCATTACGAATACGCCTTATTCAATACTATTCTTAAAAATGACCATAATATTAATTATATAAAATAGAATCTTAAAAAAGGGCAGATTTGTTATAATGTATTTTGTCTCCATTAAAATATTAGGTTAAAAGAAGTATTACAAAAATATCAAATAAAGGAAATATAGCATAATATCAAAAGAGGTCACTGTGATAGAGCGAAACGTGAAGAGAGGTTTATGAAATTATCCGTAAATTCTATTAAATATGTGGAATACAAAATTTGGAACTTATGCTATGTTGCACGTGTCTAAATGGATAAGTCGTTTTCCTAGCAGAAACACAATGAGCAAAAGTGTCCACCATTGCCCACAAAAATTATTATGGTGTTCGTTTCAAAAATCAACTTAGTGCCTAGTCATACTCTGAGCTTAATCACTTGTACATTCTATATGATTCAATTCTTGTTTATATCCAATCTATTTATGTATGGATTAGATAAAAAAGAAAAATGGTCTCCAGTGTGCACATAGAAATGTGGTTTCTATTTGCAATTTATTTTCAACTCTAATACAATGTTCACATTCTAAAATATGTCACTTTAGATAGAAGCACTAAATAATAACAAAGTATAGGCCTATACAATTGTTTTTTTCCCCGATAATGTTGATGTTTAAGTCAACTTAAAATCGCTTCGATTATTTCACTGAGTATCTATTACTTTGTCAATGCAAGTACCGAGTAACCTGGACCAACAAAGCTTAGGCAATAGGTTATACACAAATGCTCAGTGGTTCAATCTCTACTTTTGCATCTTAAATATAGTTTTAGTTTGATTAGATTTGATTCTACTTCATTTCTTTTCCTTTTTGTATCTCCAGTGCTTTACTGCTTTTTTTTTTTTTTTAAAAACGAAATACACCAAGTTTTGATATCTCTGTGTAACACTTCAATAGGCAGAAGAGAGTTCCAAAGACCAAGCAAAAAAGGACAGTCCAGTACACAAAGTATCTTGCGTTTATGTAGGGTCCGGGGAAGGCCGCACCCCAGGACTGGGTGTGATGTAGGTAGCCTACCTGATGCAAGCATTAGTACCTGATTCCATGGCTCAAACCCTGCAAAAATAACTTTACCATTGTTCCAAGGCTCTCCCGTCTTCCAAAGACGGATCAAACAAACATAAATACACAAATAATTCTTGTACACTTAATGCTTGTCTTCACATTAAATAAAAAATAAAAAATAAAAAATAAAAAATAAAAAGGGCAGCTAGGTACACTAAGCTCCAGTTATGCACGGGATCCGAGGAAAGGATCGAACCACAAAGATCTGTTGTACGCAGACTTGTTCTGCATTTCTGTAAGAGGTTGTATCCACCGCTCGAACCCGTGACCTCCTGGTCACATCGCAACAACTTTATCAATTACGCTAAGACTCTACTTGCGTTCAAAAATATAAATCTGTAAAGCCAATATTTCTATCACAGTACACTTTGGATCTCATTGTTCTCATGTTATTACATCGTAATATAAAAGAATTGAACCTTTATAAACTTCATTTAAGTTACAGTGAATCAAACTTCCTATCCATATTTCTTCCTTTTCCACCTTGGAAAAATCATTTCTTTTTAGCTTTCTCTCACATTAGGGGTCATTGCTACCCGTCGTTCGAACATTGCCATTCATGTACAAATATGTATTCTTCTGAGAAAAACTGGTCATTGTAGGAACTGAGGAAAATCCAGTATACCTGCCCTCCATCTTCGCTGAGCATATGTCAGAAATGTATCTTAGAAGCTCATGTCCATGGACAAACGGTTGAGCTGCATATTGTTCAAATGGCATCCACTGCAAGTAGAAAAATACAGGATAGGATAGAAAAAAACATGAGCGTGGAGCATTTGGAGAAGTCTGGATTAGGTGGCAAGGTGATCCTCTCTCTCCATTTTTGTTTATCCTAGCTATGGAGGGGATCAAAATGACTGACAAGGCAAACCAGCTATACTGGATGGAAGAATTTAGGGTGGGGAATGATGCACATAACTCAGTCTTAGCCTCACATATTCTTAATGCAGATGACACTCCCATATTTTGTGGGGCTGAGAGATACAAGTAAATGTACCTGAATCTCACTTATTATTTTTGAAGCCATATCAAGTTCATAAATGAACATGTCAAAAAACACAATTTTTTCTATGGAGGAGAACAACCGGAGGAAGAGCAATATTTTTCCCATTAATGAAGTTAACAACATGGAGCAATTGACACAGATACTGGGAGGAGAAGTTGGGTCCTTACCAACTTTCTACCTTGGGATGCCTCTGGGTGCAAGGTCCAAATCAAAAGAGATCTGGAATGCAGTCATAGAAAAGAGTGAGAAGAAGTTGTCAAGATAGAAGGTTGTCAAGATGGAAATCACAATATCCATCATTGGGGGGCAGGCTAGTTCTAATCAACTCAGTATTAGACTTACTTCCGACTTATATGATGTCCTTGTTTCCAATTCCAGCAAGCATTTTACAGAGATAGGACAAGCTGAGAAGATCATTCCTTTGGCAAGGCAATAAGGAGAAAAGGGCTTTCCATTTAGTTAAATGGAAGACACTCACAATGGCAAAAAAACAAGGAGGTTTAGGAATAAGAAACTTGAAGAATCAAAGCAAGGCTCTTAGAATGAAATTGTTATGGAAGTACTCTCAAGAACCCCAACCATTATGGAGCAAAGTGATCAAAGGTAAGTATGGTGAGGAGAACAACTGGGTGTCACAAAAAGTCAGAACAACATATGGAGTAAGTGTGTGGAAATCCATTAGAGAACTTTGACCTATTACGAAGAATCACTCTTCCATTAGAGTGAACAACGGAAGGAACACGTCATTCTGGAATGATAACTGGTTGGGACATGAAAGCTTAAAGGAAGATACCCTGATATGCTTGGTTTAACACAAAGCCAACATAGAACAATAGCTGAGATGAGGAGTCATCAAGGATGGGAATTTGCTCTCAGAAGACGGTTGAATGACTGGGAGATAACAAGATTAGCTGACCTTTACAAAGAGTTGGAAGCATTCAGAGGATTACATAAAGGTTTTGATCTAATTTGGTGGCAGAGGCAAAACAAAGGGTTATATCAGGTGAAGGACGCATGCAAGATTTTGAATCATAATAATCAACAGGTAGACATATGGCCATGAAAACATATATGGAGAACAAAGATTCCATACAAGATAGCATGCTTCACTTGGCTATTAGTAAAGGAGGCAGTTTTAACCCAGGATAATCTCATAAAAAGGGGAATTTCTCTGTGTTCAAGATGTTTTCTATGTGGGGAAAATGCTGAAACTGTCGGTCATCTATTTCTTCATTGCAAGATTACAGACAAACTATGGAAAATTTTTATTAGTCTTAGGGGTATCTCATGGTCAATGCCAAACAGGCCTAAAGATGTTCTTTATAGCTGGGAAGAAGTTGGAGCTGAATCAACTAGTAGAGAAAGATGGAGGACCGTACCGGCTTGTATCTGATGGACAGTTTGGAGAGAAAGGAACGCTAGATGTTTCGAAGACAGAAGCAATCCAGTACAAAAGATCAAACTCAATTGTATTCTTCTTTTTTGTTTTTGGTGTAAACAGATTTACACATAAGATACATTGACAATCATAGATATACTAGGATCTTGCTAGGAGTCTAGCCATAACATCTATTAGTCCTTTTCATGTAAATTTGGTTTTTAGTACACCTTAAGTACTGACGTTATTAATATATACAATAGTTACCAATTCAAAAAAAAATAAGAGTATGCTAAGGAAATGGCATTGGAGGTATAAATTGGAGGACCCTGGTTTGTGAAAATCAGTGATTAATGCTAAACATGGTGTGAGGAAAAACTGGTGCACAAAACATAGCAGATCACCTCATGGTACAGGCCTATGGAAACACAGATCCAGTTTATGGGATGAGTTCCAACTTAACTCAAAACTCAACTTAGGAAGTGGAACACTCATCAAGTTATGGTAAGACAAGTGACTGGGAACAAAGATGACTTTCCAAATTTGTACCCTACTGGCAGTAGATCAAGAATCCACTGTAGAACAATGTTGGCAGAACAACTTTTGGGACCCTCAATTCAGGAGACATTTTCAAGATTGGGAGATAAATGACCTAATGGAATTGCTGGCCAAACATAGCATAGATTGCTGTCAAACCCCAGCTGAAGGACAAACTGGAATGGTGGGACGGAAAATTTACAATGAAGAAAGCATATGCACACCTATGCTCCAACAATGATCTTATAAACAATTGGCCATGGAAACTAACTTGTAGAACAAAACTGCCTCCTAAAGTGATTTGTTTCAGTTGGATTGCCTTAAATAAAGCATGCCTCACTCAAGACAACCTCAGCAGAAGGACTATACCAATGGTGAATAGGTGCTACATGTGCAATTTGGATTTTGGATTCTGAAAGTGTTAGACATCTCTTTTGGGATTGTCCTTTAGCATGTGATATTTGGAACATGTTCCTCTCTATTTCTGGACTAGCCTGGGTCAAGCCTAACAGCATCAAGGAAGCATATGAATGTTGGTGTTCATGGAGAGTTGGTAAATCCATCAAAAACATTTGGGTAATGGTACCTGCTGCTATCTTTTGGTGCATCTCGAAGGAAAGAAGCCGTAGATGTTTTAATGGGATATCAACTCCGATCCATGTAGTCAAAGCAAAATGCTTATTGAATTTGTTTAGTTGGCTAAATCAGGCACCTGTCACTAGCTCTGTTCAATGTTTTAATTGTGTCTGCTCCTCAGTGATAGAATAGTTTTTTGCATATATGAGCAGACACCAGCATCCGCTGGATGCTTTTAATGAATTCTCCTTACTTCATAAAAAAAAACATGAGCGTGGAGCATGGAGCATGGAGCTGGGAACTGCTAAATTAACGCAACTTAACTTTTCCAGCTACAAGTTTGCACGTAATTTTCTAAGAGTGAGTTAGATGGATCCAAGTTAATTTTCTCACTTCATCTCAATTAAAGCTCATGTCACCTGTTTCTACTTGATTACTTTGTCCGACATCAAACCGACAAGAACGGAGCTAAAAACGCTTCAAAAAGAATGCAAGATTTGCCAGATGAGGAAAACAATGTTTTTTTAAGGGAAAACAGAAAATGGTAAAGTCTATTATTTTTAGCAGCGTTGACATAGGAAGTATCCTAGATCTAATACCTGGGCTGCCTCTATTTCTGCATCCTGCTTCTGGATATCAAAGGAGAGAGGTTGTAGCATGCAGACAAAGAATAGATCTGACTTGTCAAAGAATGATTTGTGGCTTTGCCTGCAATTTAATAACATCATCTTTCAAACTCAAACTAAGCATCTTAGTCTAAAATGCAGAAATGGTAACAGCCCGAACATGTAGGGACAACAAAAGGTTTTATATGGACAAAAAAAGGTTTCATACTCATGTAAAAAGAAGATGACTGGAGCATTTACTAACATCGTGATCCTCTCAATAACTGTATTATAGGCATTCCACAATCAGAAGGGAACAAGAGCATAACCACCAAGATGATACATACATATTATCAAGAATGTAATCACCCATTAAAGATATAATCGAAACTTAACCAACTTTTAAGTGAATAACAACCTGAATGCCAGTATTTCTACAAATTTTGCATTAACCTGTATCAATGGACACAAAGTAAGTGTTGTTACTAAATCCTGAAACAAACTAGAATATGGAATAACTAGTTTTTAAATTTAAAAACAAGAAATTTCATCCGAATTCTCACTCACCCCTGTCTCTTCTTTTACTTCCCTGACAGCTGCATCACATATATCTTCACCCTGTGAATAAAATGTCAACAGCTATTCTTGCAGCGGATACTTTTGTTTTTTCATTTCATTTAATTTGACTTTCTTATATGTCACAGAATTTATCATTCAAACATACCTCATCAACAACTCCTGTAGGAAACTTCCACACACCGGTTCCACGGAATCGTCCGTTCTTTTCTTGGACAACTAGCACCTAAGATTTTAAAGAAATTATTACTGTAAGTACTCGAATAACTAAAATGTACTAAGCACATATATAGCCAGATAGATACTACTATTAATTAAGTACAGAAATAAGTGTAAGCTGAATACTATCAGTATATGTACATGGAGAAAGAAAAATCTTTTTCCAGGGCAGCCCGTTGCACTAAGCTCCCGCAATCGTAGGGTTCGGGAAAGGGCCGGACCACAAGGGTCTAATGTACGCAACCTTACCCCGCATAAAAACCATTTTCCAGAAAGGAAAAAAATAAAAAAAAAATGAATGGCTCAAGTGCGCAGAGAGGAGGTGGAGTAAGGTGGTCCATATACTAACAATGAAAATTGAAGGAAAATATCCAAGCAAGTACTGGGGATGAGGTATAAAAACATGAGGTACCATACATGTAACAAGACATCTTCATGCAACCCACACTGAATAATCAGTATGCATGGAGAAATTATTTCAGTGATATTATATGTATTCTATTTCACCAGATAAGTACCGTTCTTTTCATTAATGGTCCATGAATATAACCTTGAGATACAGTGATATACAAGTTTTGGCACATCTCGGCATTCTCTCCCTACAGTCACTTCCTTGGTCACTTATCTACAACATTTTGCTATCTTTAACTATCTCTTTTCTATCTCTCTACCTTATGCTTCTGTCTTTGGCGCAATTCTGTCCTATATTTCTAGTTAACTTCCAAGTTAACTAATTCATTCACCTTTAGGAAGAAACAACAAGCTATCTGACCAAATTTTTTGGTAGAGAATACCAATCGGCACATGCAAGCACATAGAGCAAAACTGTGGATAGAGGTTAACGGAGCAGCTAGGATAAGGATTCTGCAACACTGACCCATTCTTTTCATTTCATCCCTTTGGAATTATGCAAAAACTCAGAAAATTAATTCAACCTTCATATAGATCTTATTATGTTATCTTTACTTATTAATTAATTAATTAATTAATTAATATTTACTTTGGATAAGCAACCAATTTTATGATAGCTAAAGGTAATGACTACTCCTATAGAAGGGTATACAAATCAGATAAAGATTATAAAAAGAGACTCTCCAAAAAGTTTACCCAATTACTATACTAATAAAGATATAGCATAAACTCCACAGAATAATTTTTTTTTTTTTAAAAAAGATACGGAATATAGAGTTTTTCATTCTTCAGAAGCTCCAGTTCATTTTCCTTCAAACTATCTTTACTGCATGAGGTGCAGGTGCAGGTTTTTCCCTTTTTAATATTAATTCTCTTATTGTGCAGCAAGAAAGCAGATGCTTCACTATTTTGGACATCACCTGAATGACTCCAAGAACAATGAAACCGTCTTTGTCTTCAACAAGAAGCCATGTAAATTCTTTGATCTGATTCTGCACTACGCTTTCGTAAATCAGATCTTAATATTACTCGTTTTCTTGTTCATTACGAGAAGGAAATCCTTAAGAGAAAGAAAATCTTCAGTTAACTGTTATCTGTGCTCTTCTTAAAATCCAAATAATGAAATAAACACATACAATCACGAACTTTTGAGGTGCATAATGAACAAAAATGGGTCATCAGTCTAATCCCCACTAAAGTTCAGCTTGTAGTTGTTCTTTCCTTAATGTATTATAATGATTGGTCTCTTTTCTAGCTATTCCAACAAAAATGAGTGCTTATATACATGACCATTAGGCAGAACGAGTAACACCAAAATATACCTCATTCCTTTCATTGATGACAAAAGCACCAATACCCACTCTATGTGTCGCATTTACCGGAATAGTGTTAGCAGTTTCAGGGAGCCAATTCACAAGCATCAAGTATTTTGGTTCTGCGTGGTGGTAATAAAATCCTTCCTGCAAAGAAACAGGATAATTGTATCAGAAATTGAGATGGGACAAATATAATTTAATCATCAAGAAGAACGACAACTTACCTTAACAGCAGGTTCAACAAGCGTTACATTCTCAATAGGTAACTTGATCCAAACACCCCTTTTACCCTACAAGCATGTCCACCTATTATCAAGGATGGAATTTGAATCAAAATTTAATGCACAGAAATTCAGAAGTCCAATCTAAAGGTTATCATCACCCTGCAAACTTACAACTGTTCTCTTTTTCCAATAGTATCCATATAAGCGTGACAATAAAATCAGCCTCTTCAAAAGACAGGTAATTCTAATAGCCTTTCCCCACATGGAGCCCAGAATTTGGCAGTGTGACACAAGTCACAACATTATTCAAAAACCACTTCCTACTTCCAGCACATGAATGAGCTGGTGTTCAGCAGATTGTATACTAGACGTTACACAACATTTTCCAAAGGATGAAGTCGCAACATGCACAATAGACAAGATCACAAAACCAACATTGAAATCAGCTCAGCGTGACGTTCAATTAATAGCACACACAGAGTCTTCTTCCTTTCCTTCTACTTACTCCATAAAAAAAGGGCGTATTGGTAACAACCCAGCATGCAGATGTACCCCTCCAACGCTACCCCCGGTACCTCTTAAACCTCTATGCAATTCAGCATTACTACCATGGTCATGCTGTATAACAATCCTAAATTTGTGATACCTAAGATGTCCAGGAGCAACAATAAAAAATCTAAGATGTTTAGGAGCCAAACAAAGAAAATAAATAAACATGTGTATGAAAGGAAATCATTTTTTGCCTCAAAGAACAAACCTAGCAGGATAAAAAGGATCATAGTATATGTTATTATAAAAGAACCTTTTTCCAACTTTATTGTTACTTTAAGGTGAGGAGTCACCATTCAAAACCGTGGACCACTTAAAATGAAGTAGGACAGACAACAAAAGTACTCCCTAATTTTTTTTTTTTATGTTTTCCAATAAAGTTACTTTTTATTATTAATTAATAATAGAATTTTTCATTTTAACCTTACCGTCTCACATAAATACTCCTAACACATATTCCAATACTAACTACTCCAAAGACAATATAGAAAAAACATCATTATTAAGTCATTCTTAAAATCCGAAAAAAACATTTCTTTTTTCAAACAGTGGTGCTTGGGCCCGCTACCTCCCACCAACACAAGGCTCCGAATAACTCTGCCACCAAGATTTACGAAAGAAATCAACTTTGAACAGAAAAAAAGAATCATTTCCCAACTTATTCACGACTAAAGCGAATCCTACAAGATTAACTTTATGATCAAGAACTTGAGTGAAATTTGAAAATAGAATCTGAATTGTAACACCAAAAACAAATATACTTGCTCAGGTTCAAATGCCAGAGGAGGCAAAAGATTTCTTCCTACCCAAGCCTCGAAGTGCTTGTGAGCTGGCCCGAATACCACCATCAGACAAATAAATAACCAAAAACAAAATATACATATTAGAAATACCTGTTGTCTCCAATGAGAAAGTGAGGCTCTAAGCAAAGAACCAAAGACAGAAGGGTCCAAGGGCTCAGTAGTCATTTCCACTGTCACCCCACCATGGTCATCCTCTTTTGCATCTAATATTCTATCCACTTGTTCCATTTCCTTCTCCCGTGTAATTGCTGGAGTTACAGAGCAACTCACTGAGGACCTTGTGTGTAAGTAAATACTACACCTAATCTTGGTCAATTTGCCTAAAAATAGTCACAAAAATAAATTGGTTAGGCTTGTTCAAATTAAAAAAACACAAAAGGGTCAATTAAGAAATAAAAATAGAACCTAATCTTGGACAATTTGCCTAAAATATTCATAATAAATGGTTACGCTTGCAAAAAGCTGACAATTTGCCGCTGTCCTCGACAATTTGCATCTTGACTAATTTCACCTCCCACCCTCACAAATACCGAATAATAATTTAAAAAAATGATAAAATATACCCTAATCTTGGACAATTTGGCTAAAATATTCACAATAATTGATTACACTTATAAAAAGCTTACAATTTTATTTTTGATGACCGGTGTCGAGGACACTAATTTTACTGTCCACCTGCTACCTCCTACCACCTCAAGTACCAGGTAGTAATTTAAAGAAAACTGATATAGAGCCTAATCTTGGACAATTTAGCTAAAATAATGGCAATAATTGGTTGAATTTAGACAAGATAAAAAATATTCAGAAAATGGTATATTCAATATAGAAAAATAGAACAAGGGTCACCTTGATTTTTGCAGAAACTGATGACTGTTGTCGGATGATTAGAGAAGAAGTAACGTTTTGAGCTAAAAAATGAAGTTCTTGAGGAGGTGACATAGGGAAAAAAAGGGGTGCGACGCAAAAATTTAATTATCATTTAAACAGATTATATGGGGGAAAATATATATTTAAAAGAATAATTGAAGAATGAGGATTTGCAATTCAAGAAAATTAGTAACGTGGAGACAGAATGAGAGAGCCTGTGATTTGTCTTGGAACTTGATTGAAGGAAGGAGTCAAAAAATGAATTTATAAAAATAATCGTGGAATAGTAGTGTACCAAACCCTTCACACGTCAAGTGTTCAAATGAACCACACTTTTTTCTATTTATAAATTATTATCTGCCGTATTTTTTAAAAATAATTTTTTTTAAATTATTTATTGTTTAAGAAATTTAAGATAAAATTAATTAATTTTTTCCTATTTTACCCTTAATAGTAGTAATTGTCTTTGAGGACTACTCCTCAATTATGCAATAAATATTTAATGAAAAGATTTTATCCTATGATATAAATAAGGGTAAAATAGTCAAAAACTCCTCTTGATTAATATTTTCTTAAGCAGTATGTAAAAGAAAAAGGAAATTAGAGTAATTTTATTTTTTGGAAATTAAGACATACATTAAAATAACATACTAAGAGTCATTACATAGTGCATTACAAATGGGAATTGTTAGGACATATAATTCCTAACTTGTCCCTTTCCAAAATAGAGATAACAAAAGTAGGAGGACTAAGATAAGTAGATAAGCTTCCAAAAGTTGTTGAGCTGCTTCCATTCTTCGCCATTGAGTCAACCGCCTGGTTTGCCCCTCTGAAGACGTGTTGTAATGGCGGGTCACCTGCTTTACTCAATAGGCATAACAATCATCAATCAGGTTAAGGGCACAGTTCTTGTTATTGGTTAAATTGATGAGCTCCTTGCAATCGATTTTAATGGTGAGGGGTAGGTAATTTTTTTCTATGGCTAGTTTCAAAGCATGCATTAGTGTTAATGTTTCTGTATATATATATATATATTAGTAGTATGTGTAAGACCTATGTTGTATCCCAATACCCAATCCTCATTGCCTTTACGTATGATTCCCATATTCCGCCTTTACCCGGATTGCCAATGCATGAACCATCCATATTTAGTTTATAACGATTTTCTTTAGGTGGGTTCCATTTGATGAGGATGGTATCTTTAATCGTAGCAGTCCGATTTTGATTTGTAGCTAGGATTATCAGGTGGCTCTGGAGGTAGCTGTTGGAATGCTTACAGCTAAAGAGCATGTGAGTTGTATCCTCCCACTCAGTGCTACACAGATAACAATTTGAAGAGTTGGTTATATTCTTGTTGAAGAGCATTTGAGCTGTGGAGAGTTTATTATGGATAGTCGTCCAGAGGAAGAACTTTATCTTATTGAGTGTTTTGATTTTTCATAGCCATTTTTAATCAAGAGTATCCCTCTCATCTTTTAGAGTTCATTCCCCAACTGTAGTTATCTTGGATAGGTAGGATTTGCTTGATATAAGTGCTATAAATTTTATTCTTTACTTCTATAGGGATTTCGAAAGATAGATTATTCAAGTTGAAGGATCTATTGTCAATTATATGCGACAGTGTTTGATGTTGTTCGTGCTTCATTAATGGGCCTTGAATTTGGGCTCTTTGTGATTCGTCTTGCCAAATTCTAATTAATTTTCCATCCCCAATTTTTCAATGTATGCCTTTTTTACAGGTGTGGGATCCCCGGATTATGTTTTTCCAAATATGGGAGCCATTTCCCCCTTGCAGATTCCAATTTTTGTCACACCTCCTTTTGGCGGCGCCCGCTACCCGGGGGTAGGAGCGCAAGGGAGTTTTTCCAATTTAAGTGACAATGTTCGAAACGGGATTATTTTATTTATTTTAGAGTCGCCACTTGGAATAAATTATGGTGTCCCAAGTCACCGATTTATTTAAATCCCGAATCGAGGAAATTTTTCGACTTTCCAAATGAAGTCTCCGAACCAGAAATTCTAAGTAAGGAATTCTGTAGACTCGAGGGAAGGTGTTAGGCACCTCCGGATCCCGTGGTTCTAGCACGGTCGCTTCAATTATTATAAATGGCTAAAAATACCTGATTTTTTACATGCTTATAAATTATACGCTCTAATTAAACTTTAAACCGCTCTGTTAATTTGAAACCATACCAAAAGAAAGATTAATTACAACATAGACTCGGATTTTGACAAATAGGTGAAATAAAAGGGTATCCGGATTACTTTGAAACTATCAAAAACAAAAAAAAAGATTGATTTCTAGATTAAACAAGAATTCAATTTATGTAAAGACGCACAGTTTTGTCATTTTTCTAATTTAAACATGTGCAAAATAATTCCTTATTCCATGACTTATTTTCTTAGGGCCAAATAAAAAGCTCTTAAAAAGACTGCATTTGGTTCAAATAAAAGCTCTTAATCGAGATATGAGTGTATACATCCTGATTTTAACACATTCTTTTGAACTCTAATGCCGAACTAGATCGAGAATCTATTTGCGCGTGACTCGTAAAATTAGGACAGTTGATACTTACTAACGAATTGTCAAGTTAACTCTAAAGTTTTGTCTTTGAAACCACCACTATTATTACAGGCTTTTGAGGGAATTAAATTTGTCCCAACACTAAAGTTTTACTACGAACCATTGTTGCTACAAAAACTTATAAAGCATGCTTATTGCAAAACTAACTCAAACTCTATTTAAAATTTAGCTTGTTACAAACATGTGACAATGATTCAAACATAGCACTAAAATTAAATAGATTTACATGCTAATCAAAAACGGCGACTTAATTTCAACCCATGATTTAAATCAAAGCATGCAGCGGTTCTAGTTATCCAAATATGCTTTACAAAAGCTAATGTACACATATAGAAGATTTAATCTAAATTTGAAGCTAACAGACAGTGATCCAATGCATAAAATCAGCAGGGCATACTTATTTCCAGATTAATTCAAGTCTAATATCAACAACGAAATCCAAATTGTGTACCTGAAAATAGGAATTCAAAGGATGAAGAAAAGGTCAATCGCAGTATTCTGACAGTAACAGCTAACAGAAAACAGCAACACCAACAGCAACTAGCAGCAACCAACACTTTCAAACGGAAGAAACCCCAACCAACTCAGCTAACCAAAGATTGAACGATAATCAAATCCAAAACAGCATCAAAACAGCCACCAAAAATTCCCAGAATGGTTTCAAAATCGACTTGGAATTCTAAATGTGAGTGTTCTGCCAGTGAGTGTCAATGTGAGTGTGTGTTTCTATTCTCAATGTGTTATGCCAGTGATTGTATTTGTGAAGCAGTCTGTGTATATTTCCAGAGAGTGTTCACTGTGTGTGTTAGTGTTTTCCAGAGAATGTATTTTGTGAATCTCTCTGTATGTGTGTGTTCTCTTTTATAGACATTAACAGATCCAGCAAAACCCTTTTTTAATCAATTCTAAATCTGTCCAACTCAATACATCCTTCTGTACTTCCACTCAAAACATTATTCAAACTTGATTTATTCATTTTAAACTTTAAAGTTGAACTCTAAATGGAATGTCAAGCTGCCTTACAGATTCTATCATCTTTTCCATGTGCAATGCATCACTTTACACCTTATATTGTTTTTTTCTTCAGATTCCTAAACCAAACTCAAACAACTAATACTCAAATCCAATTCCAATCCTATTCATTATCACAACAACTAGAAACTTACAACCAAACACAATGTTGAATCAAAAATAACACAATCTGAAATTTGTTCCAATGTTCTAACAAACAACCTAACGAAACTAATCGACAAACTTCAATCAGTCGGATAACAACATGTGCAATCGATAACAAAACAATCGCAAAGACAGTAATTCACAAACTCTCGGCCAGAGTAATCAAAAGTGAAGAATTAGCTATTCGACGAAGTATCGAATCGAATTCCTATCTCATAACTATGTTATCCATAACGAATAATCAGAAGCAAACAAGTCGACCAAATAAAAAGGTCCCAAATAGATGAAGAAGAAAGAAAATGTGGAAGCATCCGAGAAAAAAAAATCAAACAACAAACAAAAGATTACAAAATAATTAAACTAAAGCAACGAGTATAATTTAAACAAAAACAAAGAAGCAAAAGAGATACCTTGAAACAAAGAATCGGCCGACTTGGGGTCTTGGTCATTCGAGGTCGAAAGGACCTTAATTGAAGTGTTTTCTAAGTGAAAACACATCAATTAAGGTCTATTAGACCTCAATTCAACGAAATCCGGCTACCAAATTTCCTATTCGGAATTTAGGGTTCAAAATCTTCGATTTTGGGGTTCAACGATTTCTGGCCAAATTCGAGTGGAAATAACGGTGGTTGGGGTGTGAGGGAGATGAGGTGAAGGTTTTGTGCGAGTTTTAGGGCTAAAGGGAAGGCGCCGCCACCGGAATCTCGCGGCGGCGGCTAGGGTTCATGCATGGATTTGGGGATTCGAGAGATTTCGGTGTGATTCGAGGGGAAACGAGTTCATGGTTGGAACGGAGGGGATCTTGGGGTGTTATGGTGTAAATTTTGGGTGATTTGGGCCATCGGAACCGCCGTGAGGCGAATTCCGATGGCGGGAGGCGGCGGAGCTTGGGGAGGGTTCTTTATCTCTAGGGTTCAAAGTTGATTTAGGGGAAATGAAGATGGATTTGGGATTTTGGTACCCAAAAATGCAAGGTTAATCCTGGGCCGTTAGATCATGAGGGATCAACGGCCAGGATTTGATTTAATTGGGTCCGGATTTTTTAAACCGGGTAATGGACTGGGGCGGGTAAGGAGTTTTGGGCTGGTATAATTTGGAGAGGTCTTTGGGTAATGAACATGTGGTCCAAGCCCAAATCAGATTTTCCTTTAATTATTTCCTTTTCTCTTCTCTTTTAATTTTAATTCTCAATTTATTAAAACAAAAATTCTAATTTCACTACAAAATCAATTAAATTATAAGAAATACTAATTAAGTTATATTAACAATTAACACAATCAATTAAAACATCAATTAAATATAAGTCACACAATTAGGCATTTAAATGCTAAAAAATGTAAAAGATGAATTATTTCTTTTGTGATTTTCGTTTTCGTAAGATAAAATTAATTACTCCTAATTTCAAACTAGATAAGAAATGTAAGCACGACATATTTTTGTATTATATTTTTTTTTATTAATTTAAACACATATAATCACGTATATACAAATGCAAACAAATACCAAAAATACCACAAAAATTCACAAAAAATACACACCATAAAATAGACAATTTTTGTTTTGATTTTGTGGGAGTAATTCATGTTAGGCAAAAATCACGTGCTCACAACTGCCCCTCTTTGCGCGGAAACCACGAAGAGTTTTCGTGCAAAGATAAATGAGCAAATACGAGCGATTTTTGCCCGTTTGAATACTCCGTGGGAAGAATTTTGAAAGAGTTTGACCGAGCCTTTGCTTCGGGAGGCCTCCTACATATCCCTGGCTAAACGGGAATCAGGTCAATTTAGTTTGGGAAATTTTGGTAGCTGGGACTACCGTGGACTGACACTTTGCTGTTACTGTTGCTATCGTTGCTGCTGTTGCTGCTTACTGCTCACTGACCTCCTTATTACATCAAAAGGAAATTAAAGCTGAACTAGCTATGCTATCAAACTATGAGTTACAAGATTCCTATCTATAATTCTCTTGAAAACTTGATCTTGAATCTTAGCTGATTTGCTGTAGACCTCGATTTGAATCTTGATGCTCAACAAGCTGTACGTGCTTGTTTATTTCTGTGACATTGAGTGAAACGGAGTCGGCAGAGCTTGTTACTTCAATCATCTTCTGAGTAATCCGCGCTTTTGTTTACTTCAACATTTGGACTTGTTCTTTCTTCACTCTGGGTTGATGTTCCATTTGTAGGTTATCTCGATCCTTGCGTCCCGAGGTCAAACCTATTTAGACATCAAAACAAACAAACGAACGAAATTTTTCTGCCCCCAGTTTTGCTAGGAAAATTTCGTGAGTTAGTCGTGACACAGAAAGCGATTAAAAAGACTCTTTGGTCTTGGGTAAGAAAATCACAATTTCACAAATAAACGTTCCACGGCTTTCCGGCCGGATTTTGAAGAAACGTTTCACGGCTTTCTGGCCGAATTCAACAATGTCTAACGGTTTTTTGGTCGTCGACCCTCGGTTTTTTGGCCGGGACAAACTAAATGGCTCCGCGGTTTTCTCGACTCGGGGGATCCTCGGTCTTTTGACCGGGATAAGAGTTTCACCGCTTTCGGTCGGAATTCAAACAATGCCTAACGGTTTTTGGCCGTCGGATCCTCGGTTTTTTGGCCGGGGTAAAAGTAAATGGCTCCGCAGCTTTTTGATCGGAGATCCTCGGTTTTCCGACCGGGATAAAAGTTTCGCGGCTTTCGGTCGGAATTCAAACAATATCTAACGATTTTTTGGTCGGGTAAAAGTAAATGGCTCCGCAGCTTTTTGATCGGGGAGATCCTCGGTTTCCGACCGGGGATAAAAGTTTCACCGCTTTCCGGCCGAATTCAAATAATATCTAACGGTTTTTTGGCCGTCGGATCCTCGGTTTTTTGGTCGGGTAAAAGTAAATGGCTCGCAGTTTTTTTGCTGGGAGATCCTCGATTTTCCGACCGGGATAAAAGTTTCACGGTTTCCGGCCGGAATTCAAACAATATCTAACGGTTTTTGGCCGTCGGATCCTCGGTTTTTTGGCCGGGGTAAAAGTAAATGGCTCCGCAGTTTTTTTGACTGGGAGATCCTCGGTTTTCCGACCGGGGATAAAAGTTTCACAGCTTTCTGGCCGGAATTCAAACAATATCTAACGGTTTTTGGCCGTCGGATCCTCGGTTTTTTGGCCGGGGTAAAAGTAAATGGCTCCGCAGTTTTCTGACTGGAGATCCTCGGTTTTCTGACCGGGGATAAAAGTTTCACGGCTTTCGCCGGAATTCAAACAATGTCTAACGGTTTTTTGGCTGTCAGACCCTCGATCTTTTGGCCGGGGTTAGGATTAAAAGACTCTTTGGTATTGGTTAAGAAAATCACAGTTCCACAAATAAACGTTCCACGGCTTTCTGGCCTGAATTCAAATAATATCTAACGGTTTTTTGGCCGCAAGACCCTCGGTTTTTGGCTGAGATTAAACTAAATGGTTCCACAGTTTTCTGACTGGGAGATCCTCGGTTTTCTGACCGGGATAAAAGTTTCACGGCTTTCCGGTCGGAATTCAAACAATATCTAACGGTTTTTTGGCCGTCAGATCCTCGGTTTTTTGGCCGGGGTAAAAATAATATCTAACGGTTTTTTTTGGCCGTCAGATCCTCGGTTTTTGGGCCGGGGTAAAAGTAAATGGCTCTGCAGTTTTTTGACTGGGGAGATCCTCGGTTTTCTGACCGGGGTCCAAACAGATATTGGACTGATATGATTTGATTCTCTTTTTTCGGAGTTTTCATTTTCTTTTCTTTTATTCTTCTTTTTGGGCCTTCTTTTAGGCTTTCTTTTAACCATCAACAAATGCATAAGATAAATCTCTAAAAAGAAACTTACCCTTTTTATGTGTTTTTCTTGTTCCAAAGCCATTTCAAAGCTTGCGTATTTCACTTCTTCGAGTTGTACCTTCTTCTTGCACAATTAAACAGACCTGCTTTCAACAAAGAACATTTTATCAGTTAAGAAAAAGTGGTTGACTTTACGGTTTTGATTATCTTCATTGCTTGATCGTTTCCCCATTTCCATTGAGAAGTTTGCTACCAATTGTCTTTGGGGTGACTTCCTTTCAAACCGACCGGGTTCATTCCCAGAATTCCATGAGGATTTTCCGTGTGGGTTCTATCCTTCTGCCTTATTCCGTCTCTTCTAAGACCTTAGCCTTTGATTTCCGTTTCCTTTCTAAACTCCTTTTCTTTGGAAACAATCGATCATTACGATCCAATCGTGGATTGTAACAATACACCACTGAGGCTGTTTTTTCTTTTCTTCTTTACCAGGCGGAGTCCTGTAAAACCGGTCCTATCACCTTCCTTTGTAATAGTTTCAGAATTAAAATTAAACCGAAAGGGATTCAAAGAAGAAGAATGAATCAAAAAATAGAAAAACGTATCAAAGATAGAGGAGTCCCTTTCGGGGGAGAAAAGAAGGACTTATCTGAGGTATATGCTGACTTTAACCAACATGACATGCTCCTCGGACCAGATGCTTGATCGTCACAAAACTCCCATTTTCTTGTGAACCAAAATGGGTCTATATTTCCGAGCTGAGGAGCTGTGCCAGGACCTCTCGTAGTGAAACACCCTTTTCGGTTGATAGCGCCCTTTTGCGGGTTTTCGCCAATCGACCTCTCTCATTTCTCTTCTCACCATCGCCAGATAGCACTGTTTGCGTGTTTTTACCAACGAGCTCTCTCATTTTGTATTTCTCTACTTCCATCGTCTTATGGTGCCCGAAGGTTTTCACCAATAAGACTCTCTCATTTTATTTCTTTTCATTCCAGGAACCTCGGATCGCAACAATGATGTTTTCACAACTTCCAATCGATCTTGAAGGACTTGTACTCGGTTCGGGTAACAAAAATTGTAGACAAAATTACAACTTTAGAATCATCTTGACGGATCTTAAACCGAATCGACAATATCATCTGCCCCAGTTTCAACTTTGGGGAAATTGGGATTTTGGTTTGGTGTGACTGAACCTCAGGGAGAGGTTGCCTACGCATCCTTTCGGAATCAAGTCAGAACGTAGTTCAGGTCATTTTTTTTTTTTTTTTTTTTTTTTTTGGTTTGGTTTGGATTCCAAAGAGGGTAGCCAAAGAAAAGTAACCGGCTCAAAGGGTTTACAAAAAGGGTTGGTAGTGTTTGGGTAGCGGGAATAAAAACCTTCAATCATTTCGACTTGTGAGGACCTCATTGAAGCAAGTTCAGACATAATACCTTTTCACAGCATCTGCATTCACAAGCCGTTTCAGGATCTTTTCCTTCCATGTCTCCCAAGTATAATGCTCCTCTTGGCAGTATTTTCCTGATGATGTATGGTCCTTTCCAATTAGGAGCGAATTTTCCTTTCGCTTCCTCATGATGTGGAAGAATGCGTCTTAAAACCAACTGACCTACTTCGAAATTTCTCGGTCGTACTTTCTTGTTGTAAGCACGAGCCATTCTTTGTTGGTACAGTTGTCCATGACAGACCGCGACCATTCGCTTTTCATCAATCAAAGTTAATTGTTCCAAACGAGTCTTAACCCACTCGCTATCTTCAATCTATGCTTCAACAATTGTATGAAGTGAAGGAATTTCTACCTCTGCCGGTATCACAGCTTCAGTTCCATAGACTAGCAGGTATGGAGTTGCTCCCACCGATGTGCGTACTGTAGTACGGTATCCCAGTAAAGCGAACGGTAATTGTTCATGCCATTGTCTAGAACTTTGGATTGTCTTTCTCAAAATCTTCTTAATGTTTTTGTTTCCTGCTTCCACGGCACCATTGGCTTTGGGCCGATAAGGGGTGGAGTTCCTATGCGTTATTTTGAATTGCTCGCATATTTCTTCCATCAAATGACTGTTCAAATTCGCAGCATTGTCCGTGATGATAGTTGCGGGTATACCAAAACGACAGATAAGATTTGAGTGTACAAAATCCACCACCGCTTTCTTGGTGACTGATTTGAGAGTGACGGCTTCGACCCATTTTGTGAAGTAATCGATAGCCACCAATATGAATCGGTGTCCATTTGAAGCTTTCGGCTCAATCGGGCCGATGACATCCATTCCCCAAGCGACAAATGGCCACGGTGCTGACATAGGATGCAACTCAGTTGGAGGTGCATGAATCAGATCTCCATGTACCTGGCATTGGTGGCATTTTCGGACAAAACCGAAACAATCCTTCTCCATGGTCATCCAATAATAACCCGCTCGAAGGATTTTCTTGGCTAAGACATACCCATTCATATGAGGCCCGCATACTCCTGCATGTACTTCGTGCATGATTCTTCCCGCTTCTTCGGCATCAACACATCTTAAAAGGTTAAGATCTGAGGTTCTTTTATACATGACCTCGCCGCTCAAAAAGAAACCACCTGCATGTCTCCTAATGGTCCTCTTTTGATCTCCAGTAGCATGTTCTGGGTATTCTTGCGTTTTCAGAAATCTCCCGATATCGTAATACCATGGCTTGACGCTCGGTCCTTCTTCGATTGCATTGCAATAACCGTGGCTTTCCCTGATTTGAATTTCCAAGGGATTGACATGGGCGTTGCCCGGATAAGGTAGCATTGAAGCTAAAGTGGCAAGTGCGTCAGCTAGTTCATTGTGACATCGTGGGATATACCTGAATTCTATCGATGCAAATCGCCCGCCAAGAATATTCACGTGCTGTCGGTAAGGGAGGAGTTTAACGTCCCGAGTTTCCCATTCACCTTGAGATTGTTTGATAATCAGATCTGAATCTCCCATGATCAACAGATCTTCGACGCCCTGATCAATTGCCATGTTCATGCCCATGATACAAGCTTCATACTCAGCCGTATTGTTCGTGCAGAAGAAACGGAGCCTAGCCGTGGCCGGGTAATGCTGACCAGCAGGAGAGATTAAGATTGCCCCAATCCCTACACCTTTAGCGTTTACCGCCCCATCGAAAAACATTTTCCAAGCATGATTGTCTTCCGAAACAACTTCTGTCGTATTTACCTCTTCATCAGGAAAGTAGGTATTCAATGGTTGATACTCTTCGTCGATCGGGTTCTCGGCCAAATGGTCTGCCAATGCTTGGGCCTTCATTGCCGTGCGAGTGACATAGACTATGTCAAACTCAGTGAGCAGGATTTGCCACTTTGCCAATCTTCCGGTGGGCATCGGTTTCTGGAATATGTACTTCAAAGGATCCAACCGAGTAATGAGGTGAGTCGTATGGGCTTGGAGGTAGTGTCTCAATTTCCGAGCGACCCAAGTTAAAGCACAACACGTTCTTTCCAGCAAAGTGTACTTGACCTCATAACTAGTGAATTTCTTGCTCAGGTAGTAAATCGCCTGCTCTTTCTTCTCCGTCGCATCACGTTGTCCGAGAACACAACCAAAAGAGTTTTCCAAGACCGTTAAATACAAGAAAAGAGGTCTCCCTGGCTCTGGCGGGACTAAGACTGGAGGGTTTGACAAATATTCTTTGATCTTGTCAAAAGCTTCTTGGCATTCGGTTGTCCATTTGATTGCAGCGTCTTTCTTCAACAACTTGAATATGGGTTCACATGTGGAAGTCAACTGAGCGATGAACCTACTGATGTAGTTCAGTCGGCCTTGAAGACTCATTACATCTTTCTTTGTTCTGGGAGGAGGTAAATCCCGGATGGATTTTATCTTTGTGGGATCTAATTCAATACCTCTTCTACTGACTATGAAACCCAAAAGTTTACCTGACGGGACTCCAAAAGCGCATTTGGCCGGATTCAGCTTCAAATCGTACTTCCGCAACCTCTCAAAGAATTTCCTCAAGTCTCGCACATGATCGCCTTGAGTTCTGGATTTGATGATCACATCGTCCACGTACACCTCTATTTCCTGATGCATCATGTCGTGGAAAATGGCAGTCATAGCTCTCATGTATGTTGCTCCTGCGTTTTTCAAGCCGAATGGCATGACTCTGTAACAGTAAGTCCCCCAAGGTGTGGTAAAAGCAGTCTTCTCGGCGTCCTCTTCATCCATCAACACTTGATGATATCCCGCATAACAATCCACAAACGACTGTATCTCATGTTTGGCACAGTTATCAACAAGGATGTGGATGTTCGGTAAAGGAAAGTTATCTTTAGGACTCGCTTTATTCAAATCTCGGTAGTCAACACATACTCGAGTTTTTCCGTCCTTCTTTGGCACGGGCACAACATTAGCCAACCACATGGTGTATTGTACCACTCGAATTACCCCGGTTTTCAACGGCTTAGTGATTTCTTCTTTGATTTTATCACTGATGTCAGTCTTGAACTTTCTTTGCTTCTGTTGCACCGGGCGACAATCAGGGTAGATTGGTAATTTGTGCACCACTAGGTCAGCTCCTAATCCTGGCATGTCGTCGTAAGACCAAGCAAACATGTCTCTAAATTCAAACAAGAGTTGGATTATTGCATCTCGTGTTTTCTCATCTGTGTGGATGCTTATCTTGGTCTCTCGGACTTCTTCATCACTTCCCAAATTAACCGGTTCGGTGTCATTCAAGTTTGGCTTAGGTTTATTCTCGAAATGTTCCAATTCTCGATTTATTTCCCTAAAAGCCTCGTCTTCATCGTATTCCGGTTCTTGGTTCATTATTTCCGGATTAGGTGGCGTGTTCGGATTTGAGCATGAGTTCCGCAAGCATGTCATGTTATTTAAAGCCGCATTATTAGGACTGAAAAGGAAGAATAAATAACAAAATTAGAAAGAGTGCAAAATAAGGAAATATTTATTTTATTTTCTTGGAATTTTCTGAAAACAAACAAAATTACATTGGGGAAACCAAAATACAAGAAAACAAAGAAAAACATCCAAGCTACGTCCCGAAGTAACTTGTGATGAAGGAAAAACGACAGGACAAATCTACCAGAACTCCCGCCTGATTGGGAAGGGTGTGGCTATCCAATTTTGCAATTTAGCTTCAAGGCCCACATACAGCACCTCAGCGGTGCTTGTTCCTTCTCCCGATTGAACCATATTAACATCATAGAGCATTTGCCTCATGGCCCCACATATTTCTTCAATTTCCTCCGATGTGAAGACCTCGTCTTCTTCTTCTTCATTGTACCTTGGTCGGACAAAAGTTTGGTACATATGTGGCAATGGTTGCGGCAGAACCCATCCTTTCTCCTTTCTCTTGTTGGCCCATCTCTCATCTTCAGGGGTTGGGCGAAAGCCCACTCCGAAAAACTTTTCAGCTACAGGTAAAGTTATCAGCTTCGGCACTCCTTGTAGGGACTTTCCCAAACCTTTTCCTGGCCGGAAGCCATGTTTAATCATTTCTTTCGCCACCATGATGGAGGCATTAGACAAAAAAGGTTGGGGGAGAGGGTTCCCTTCTTCGTGTTGATCCGCCAACACAATCTCGAAAGCTTGATAGACAATGTTTTCGCTTCCCGCTTCCGCTTCCAAGCAAGGGATGGATGGATCTCGATAAATTGATTGCTCGTCTTCACCGTGGACCACAATCTCTTGTCCCTTGTGCTCAAATTTCAACATCTGATGGAGGGTAGAGGGCACAGCTCCGGCCGCATGAATCCATGGTCTCCCTAGAAGAAAATTGTAAGAAGTATCCATATCCAAAACTTGGAATGTCACTTCGAAGTCCACCGGGCCGATGGTCATAATTACATCAATCTCTCCGACGGTGTCTCTTTTTACACCGTCAAAAGCTCGCACACATATGTTGTTAGGCCGAATCCTTTCAGCTCCGATTCCTATGCGGCCTAAAGTGGAAAGCGGGCATATGTCCACCCCCGAACCCCCATCAACCATGACCCTTTTCATGTAGTAGCCTTCGCTTTTGACAGTCAAATGCAAAGCTTTATTGTGGGCGGCACCTTCCAAAGGCAAATCAGCTTTACTGAAAGATATCTGATTGATCGCGAAGAACCTCTCTGTCATTCTTTCAAGTTGTTCGGATGAAGTCTCAATAGGCACATACGCCTCATTCAAGGCTTTTAACAAAACCTTTTGATGTCCAGTAGACTTCATTAGAAGGGACAACATCGACACCTGCTCTGGGCATTTACGCAGTTGGTCTATCACCTCATAATCAGGCATTTGCATCTTTTGAAAAAAGACCTCTGCCTCTTCAACACTTACAGGTTTCTTTGACGGGAAACGCCTTTGTGTGGCGTTATTTACCTCCTGTGTGTTTAAGTATTTCTGCCCTAGGACGCTCTCAGATGAATTTCCCGCAATCTCTTTCCCTTTGCGCGTAACAAGTGTTCGTTGGTAGCTCCAGGGTACTGCGGACGGATCTGTCATTGGTTTTTGTTGCACGCGTGCAATAACCACAGGTTCGTCTGGTTTTCGGGCCACATAAGTTCCCTTTGGTACATACATTGATGCTTCTCTCTTTAAGTGAAACTTCTTGGGGGCACCTATGGACAATGGCTTTTCCACTCTACCTCGTGGGAGGTAAAAGGACTCCGCCCTTCTGAGACGATGCTTTCAATTCAATCGTCTTTTCGGATTTGGTTTCAAGAACTTCAACCTTTTTCCCCATTTTCTCTTGTTTCGGGGTAGCCTCAGGACGCTTCTCTATGTTGGCGATGGCGATTATCGCTTTCAAAGCTGGGTCAAATTCTTTGTCGTCACAAATCATCCCAATCACCGGTCCGTTGTTGTGGGCTGGTAATGGGTTGTTTGTCACATTTGGGATGTCTTCATCTGTGAAGACAATCCTCCCTTGATTGATCAATTCTTGTACTGCCTTCTTCAACGTCCAACAATTGTCGGTACTGTGTCCTTCAACACCCGAATGATATGCACAATATATTCCTCTCTGGTAGGCATGAGAGTCTGGATTCTGCCTGTTCTGCGGAACAGGCTGCAGTAGGTTTTCTTGCCTGAGTTTTGGGAAAAGAGTGGAACACGGCTCCCCAATCGGTGTAAAGCTCATTTTGGGTCGCTCACGGTGTCGGGTGTTATTTGGCCGTGGATTATACTGGTTTGGGTAAGGGGGTTGGTTTCTCTGGAAAGGAGGAGGATTCCTGTTGGCTGGTGGTTGTGGCCGTGCCCAGAGGTTGAATGTTCATGACTGCATAAGGTGGAGGCGGAGGAGCATAAGCCATGCTGTGAGGTGGATAGTAATGCTGGGGGGCCCCGTCGGAGAATACCTGTCTTGAAGTCCGATATCTCCTATCTTTTATTGCCGCCATGGCAGTTTCCTCTTTTTTCTTGCTTCTAGGCATCCCTCCAGACCCGCCTTGAATGGCTTGGGAAGTTGCCCGAATGGCCGCTTGACTCAAAATTCGCCCTGTTTTCAAGCCATTTTCTACCATTTCTCCGATTTTGATTGCTTCGGCGAAAGGTTTTCCCATCGCCGACATCATATTTTGAAAGTAGTCCGGCTCTTGAGCTTGGAGAAAAGTCGTGACCATTTCAATGTCGTCCATAGGGGGTTTTACCCTAGATGCTTGCTCTCGCCATTTGATGGCGTATTCTCTGAAGCTTTCCGAGGGCTTCTTCTTTAAGTTCGATAGAGAATTCCTGTCTGGCGCAATATCGATGTTGTATTGGAACTGTTTCACAAAATCTCTGGCCAGATCATCCCAGATGTGCCATCGAGATATGTCTTGATCCATATACCATTCCGATACTATTCCGACCAAACTTTCTCCGAAGTATGCCATCAACAATTCTTCCCTGCCACCGGCACCTCGCAATTGATTGCAGTATTTCTTCAAATGAGTAATGGGGTCGCCATGCCCGTCATACTTTTCGAACTTTGGTGTCTTAAAACCTGATGGCAAGTGGACGTGCGGGAACATGCACAGATCGGCGTAAGATACACTTTTCTGTCCATTCAGACCTTGCATGTTCTTCAAGCTTTGTTCCAAACTCCTCATTCTTTTTGCCATCTCATCCTGCTTGGGGGTCTTTGGATTTTGGCTCGGTAGAAACTCATATCGAGGCGGCTGAGAATATGTATTGGCTGCAACCTGGGTATGGTCCCGTGTAAGCGGTGGTGCTGGGAATGTAAAGGATGAAGAGTCGAAGAAAGGAGCATGTGCGGTGGGGTGCGTTGTGATTGGAACTAGCAACTCAACCGACGTTCTTGCAGATGTATCATGTGGTATCACCCGAGGATGGGATGTGGAGGGTGATTCAGAGAGGTTTGTAGCATTGGAATACCCGAACAGAGTAGGCGGATAATTGATGGGGGTATTTGAAATTCCGCTTGACCTGAGAAGAATTTCAGGGAACCCAGGGATCAGACTCGGGGCTCTTTCCCGTTGTTCCAATCGTCCAACATCTCGAGCATGCGGCAACGCAACATTCTATTCTCCTCCAAAGCTGCCGACTCAGTAGCCGGGATGGCTGTCAACGAGCTTTCCTCTGAAACGGGAATGGTTGCTAAAGGCATTTCTGAAGACATGTCGGCACCCTTTTTGATCTAGTAAAATAGGAATGAGTACTTTCAGGCTGCCGAACTTTTCCTTTGGACCTTGTGAAGTACGAATGTGGTGCCGGATTACCGCAAAGTCAACCACTTTTACTAAAACCTGGATTTCAGCAAACAAACGGTTAGTCTGAAACAACATAACAAATAAGTAATCTCACGTTGGGTGTGATGCACTTATACAGGTGATAATGTTGCTACATGTATTCGTTTGCGATGCGTCATTCCGGTTTGTATTTTCTTTCGCTTTCATCTTTCATCGATCTTCTTTTTCTCTTAACTTCTTTCCCCCCCCCCCTTTTTTTTTTATTTTTATTTATTTATTTATTTTTTAGTGATGGTCGAATCTTATGTGGATTGCCTACGTATCATGTCCCCGCATGAATCAGACCGGGCATAGTTCGGAAACAATAGACATAAGATGAAATGTTCATGAATTTTATTTCAACAAACTTAAAACTTGAAACACTTGCAAAATACAACAATGGAGAAAAACTTGTAAAAGGACAAACAGACTCTAAAACAAAAGACTCTTCTAAGCATGTTCCAACGCCTCGAATCTTTGCGTCCGGGGAGCGTTGTTTGGTCTTGCTGCAGTTCTTGGGGTAAGATCTTTCCGTATGCTTCCCAATTCTGCCATGACTTGGTGGACACATTCCATGATTGAAGAAAAGAGGGCCGGCCGAGGTACTCGTTCGCAGTTCAAACACCTCATAGTAATGTAGTGCCCGATCTCATTGATCCCGGTTCTGATTATGTCCTTTTCTCTGAGCAGCTGCCCTATGTGTCTGTTCTTTGCCCCTAATACTTGAGAGTTGCCGGAGATATGGTCCAAGAGCCTGCCTATTTGCCTTTCCATCCGCGCCATCAAGTTGTGACAACGGTCTCTATCTGCTTTAACATCCTGGACTTGTCTGAGAGCTCGCTCTCTAAGAGTGGCGTTTGCCTTTCTCAAATCAACGATGATTGTATCATAGTCTTTCTCTACTTGTTGTAGACGGAGTGCTTCTTGGTGGGCTGCTCTCTTCCATTTTGTCCGGACTGCAACCAAAGCCGCTTTTGCCTTCTCCAAGTCTTCTTGGTGTTCAAAGTCTTTCCTTTCCAAATCGTTTATCAGCATCTCATCATTACGACTTCTTCTTGACCTTTCTGCAGTCAATTGCATCTCTTGAATTTGAGTTCGAAGTGCTTCTCTTTCCTGCTCCCAACTGTCCCTTTCCCGATCGAAATCAGCCTGTTGTATGTCCATGGCCGCTTCTAGAATTCCTTTGTCTTCTTTTAAAGTGTTGATGCAAGATTGGAAATCTTGTGCTGTCTCATGCTTAGCCTCCCTAACTCTGGCTTCTACCTCTCTCTCCCAATCGACAGCATACTTCACTGACCTTTCTGACCTTTGCTCTGGTATTGGTTGGTTGTGGAACCATTCAAGATAAGCGAGACTCACTTCTCCCCGTTCCCGATCGGCAACCATCTCGTTGATGTCGGAGAGTCGACTACCGAACCATACCTTCTGTGCATAAGTCTCCCTCGGGGTCTCTTCCGTCACAAATTCCCATACAAATGATCGCATATCCTCAATCGGGGCCCTTTTCTGTTCTCTTCCCAACTGCCGCATGACACGTAGCGGGGCATATGGTTGGAAACCCCTGAAACCCATTAGTATGTAGAATGGGCGGTATGTCGACATATGCATGATTTTGGCGGAAGGGAACCAATAATAATTCCAGGTAAGTTGATCTGCTCTCAAAGAGTTGAGAAGTTCTTGCCAAGTCCTCAAGTCTTCCGGAAGGTTACAACGGGCGGCTCTGTTTGTATGACAACGAATATAATTCAGCCAATCTGTGTTGAAGTTTATCACAATCGGGTGATGATAGAGATGTTCTATAAACCACATTTGTAATAAGATATTGCAGCCTTCAAAATAATCTTGTCCTTCTTGGCACCGAGTTAAGGCCCGAAAGATGTCTCCTAGTATCATCGGAAGAACAGTGTGTTCCTCGTTGCTCTGTAGATATGAGACCACTGCAGCTAAACGGATTCTGATGCGTCCGTCACGTTCGGGAAAACCATGGTTCCCAAAAAAGCGATCATAAAAGCATAGATTCTTAAATCTCCCCAGGCGTCATAATTCAGCTGGTTAACAAATTCAACGTTTGAGAATTTCTCAAACCCTTCCTTATCACCAAATCTGTCGTAGAGATAATCTAGTGGCACCCAACCGTTCTCCAGACAACCGAGGGGAACCCGCCGGAGACATAGCTTTTTCAAGAAGTTATTCACACCCATCTGCCTAGGAGCTGCATGTCTCATCTTGTGCAAATCTCTTCCGAGCCCTGTGAGTCCGCCCAATTCTTCCAAAGTGGGTGTCATTTCGCAATCCCGGAATCTGAACACATTGCTTGTTGAGTCCCAAAAACTCACTAAAGCTCTGATCACATTTTTATCCGGTTTTATCATCATGATGTCCGGAAGAAACTTGAGGTGCTTGTGAACTTGATTTCTTTCCCAAGCTGAAAAACTAGTCCACCATTTACGGAGCCGATCCGGGGTTTTGTCCTGGACCACTGAACATAGGTGGCATTTCGTCTCTCACCCTTTTCTGGCCGATTCGTTGCGAGGAAGTCATGCTGATCCTAGAAAAGATAAAAAATGGATTTAAGATATTTTTTTTTTCAATTTTTTTTTTTATTATATATAAAAAAAATGAATCTTGTTAATACGGCCTTTCAGCACTTGAAGAAGATTTGAAGGCTGTATAACAGGATACCAGTGTGATGTCTATATTCCGTTTTGCAAAATTAGTCCTCCGGCGCCCCTTTCGAGGCGTTTGGCTATTTTTGCAAAATTTCCTAACTCTCGACTAAGAACAAAAATCCTAATTCTAATATTTTTATTATTGTTTTCCTTAAAAAAAATCAGTATTAGTTGAGCCCGATATGGGTTGCCTACGTATCTCATGTTTGGTGAGAATCAAACTTGCGTAGTTCGAAAATAAAAGGACTAAATCATTTTAAGAAAAGAAAACAAACTATTTTAAACAACATTTCTAAAACGAATTATTTTCAAAGGAACTAAGAAAATTTATTTGAAAATTATTTTCAAAGAAACTAAACTATTTTTGTAAAATTAAGAAAATTTATTTGGAATTTTTTTTTTGCATTTTTTTTCAGAATTTATTTTTAAAGAACTAACTATTTTCGTAAAATTAAGAAAATTTATTTGGAATTTTGGCATTTTTCTTTTTTTTTCAGAATTTATTTTTTAAAGAACTAACTATTTTCGTAAAATTAAGAAAATTTATTTGGAATTTTTTTTTTGCATTTTTTCGGAATTTATTTTCAAAGAACTAACTATTTTCCATAAAACTATTTTAACTATATACCCTGACGTTTTCCACTTCTTCCTCTTTTTAACAAACCGGTCGGCATGTAAGATCGAAACAAATAAATGCACACAAAAAGATGCAACAAGTTGGTCTTTTTGTTTCGGGTACACCTGTCCTAGACAGGCCCAACCCCTGTGTTGAGCCTCCTAAGTCAAATATGCACATGATGCAAATAAACGTTCCTATCGGGGATCCGACATAAGGTCTTGTTATTCTAAGTCATCATCCTGTCGGAAAAAGTGTCTAGACCGGCTTTAACTCGAGCGGACAACTCGAGCCGAAGAGTGTCAGTGCACCGGTAGCATGGCTTTCCGGCTTAATTGACAAAACTCTCCGCCTAAACATGTGTGACTACAAAATCCTTCACCGGATGCCAAGCACCACAACTATCTTGAGAAAAACGGGCTATGTCCAGCAAATGCCCGGTATTGTATTTCAGAAGACTCATAAAAGAGAAAAAATGGGTATCGGCACAATTTATATACAGCTCACGAAATATCAAAGCGGTAAAGCAACATTTAGCATATAAAATATAAACATGTAATAAAATCAGGATAATAAATAAGCCAAATAAAATAATTATTCAAAGCTCGAATTCTTAAACCCTGAACCAGTGGTTCTGGGTTTGTCGTTCCCCAGCAGAGTCGCCAGAGCTGTCACACCTCCTTTTGGCGCGCCCTTACCCGGGGGTAGGAGCGCAAGGGAGTTTTTCCAATTTAAGTGACAATGTTCGAAACGGAATTATTTTATTTATTTTAGAGTCGCCACTTGGAATAAATTATGGTGTCCCAAGTCACCGATTTATTTGAATCCCGAATCGAGGAAATTTTTCGACTTTCCAAATGAAGTCTGCGAACCAGAAATTCTAAGTAAGGAATTCTGTTGACCCGAGGGAAGGTGTTAGGCACCCCCGGATCCCGTGGTTCTAGCACGGTCGCTTCAATTATTATAAATGGCTAAAAATACCTGATTTTTTACATGCTTATAAATTATACGCTCTAATTAAACTTTAAACCGCTCTGTTAATTTGAAACCATACCAAAAGAAAGATTAAGTACAACATAGACTCGGATTTTGACAAATAGGTGAAATAAAAGGGTATCCGGATTACTTTGAAACTATCAAAAACAAAAAAAAAAGATTGATTTCTAGATTAAACAAGAATTCAATTTATGTAAAGACGCACAGTTTTGTCATTTTTCTAATTTAAACATGTGCAAAATAATTCCTTATTCCATGACTTATTTTCTTAGGGCCAAATAAAAAGCTCTTAAAAAGACTGCATTTGGTTCAAATAAAAGCTCTTAATCGAGATACGAGTGTATACATCCTGATTTTAACACATTCTTTTGAACTCTAATGCCGAACTAGATCGAGAATCTATTTGCGCGTGACTCGTAAAATTAGGACAGTTGATACTTACTAACAAATTGCCAAGTTAACTCTAAAGTTTTGTCTTTGAAACCACCACTATTATTACAGGCTTTTGAGGGAATTAAATTTGTCCCAACACTAAAGTTTTACTACGAACCATTGTTGCTACAAAAACTTATAAAGCATGCTTATTGCAAAACTAACTCAAACTCTATTTAAAATTTAGTTTGTTACAAACATGTGACAATGATTCAAACATAGCACTAAAATTAAATAGATTTACATGCTAATCAAAAACGGCGACTTAATTTCAACCCATGATTTAAATCAAAGCATGCAACGGTTCTAGTTATCCAAATATGCTTTACAAAAGCTAATGTACACATATAGAAGATTTAATCTAAATTTGAAGCTAACAGACAGTGATCCAATGCATAAAATCAGCAGGGCATTCTTATTTCCAGATTAATTCAAGTCTAATATCAACAACGAAATCCAAATTGTGTACCTGAAAATAGGAATTCAAAGGATGAAGAAAAGGTCAATCGCAGTATTCTGACAGTAACAGCTTAACAGAAAACAGCAACACCAACAGCAACTAGCAGTAACCAACACTTTCAAACGGAAGAAACCCCAACCAACTCAGCTAACCAAAGATTGAATGATAATCAAATCCAAAACAGCATCAAAACAGCCACCAAAAATTCCCAGAATGGTTTCAAAATCGACTTGGAATTCTAAATGTGAGTGTTCTGCCAGTGAGTGTCAATGTGAGTGTGTGTTTCTATTCTCAATGTGTTATGCCAGTGATTGTATTTGTGAAGCAGTCTGTGTATATTTCCAGAGAGTGTTCACTGTGTGTGTTAGTGTTTTCCAGAGAATGTATTTTTGTGAATCTCTCTGTATGTGTGTGTTCTCTTTTATAGACATTAACAGATCCAGCAAAACCCTTTTTTAATCAATTCTAAATCTGTCCAACTCAATACATCCTTCTGTACTTCCACTCAAAACATTATTCAAACTTGATTTATTCATTTTAAACTTTAAAGTTGAACTCTAAATGGAATGTCAAGCTGCCTTACAGATTCTATCATCTTTTCCATGTGCAATGCATCACTTTACACCTTATATTGTTTTTTTCTTCAGATTCCTAAACCAAACTCAAACAACTAATACTCAAATCCAATTCCAATCCTATTCATTATCACAACAACTAGAAACTTACAACCAAACACAATGTTGAATCAAAAATAACACAATCTGAAATTTGTTCCAATGTTCTAACAAACAACCTAACGAAACTAATCGACAAACTTCAATCAGTCGGATAACAACATGTGCAATCGATAACAAAACAATCGCAAAGACAGTAATTCACAAACTCTCGGCCAGAGTAATCAAAAGTGAAGAATTAGCTATTCGACGAAGTATCGAATCGAATTCCTATCTCATAACTATGTTATCCATAACGAATAATCAGAAGCAAACAAGTCGACCAAATAAAAAGGTCCCAAATAGATGAAGAAGAAAGAAAATGTGGAAGCATCCGAGAAAAAAAAATCAAACAACAAACAAAAGATTACAAAATAATTAAACTAAAGCAACGAGTATAATTTAAACAAAAACAAAGAAGCAAAAGAGATACCTTGAAACAAAGAATCCGCCGACTTGGGGTCTTGGTCATTCGAGGTCGAAAGGACCTTAATTGAAGTGTTTTCTAAGTGAAAACACATCAATTAAGGTCTATTAGACCTCAATTCAACGAAATCCGGCTACCAAATTTCCTATTCGGAATTTAGGGTTCAAAATCTTCGATTTTGGGGTTCAATGATTTCTGGCCAAATTCGAGTGGAAATAACGGTGGTTGGGGTGTGAGGGAGATGAGGTGAAGGTTTTGTGCGAGTTTTAGGGCTAAAGGGAAGGCGCCGCCACCGGAATCTCGCGGCGGCGGCTAGGGTTCATGCATGGATTTGGGGATTCGAGAGATTTCGGTGTGATTCGAGGGGAAACGAGTTCATGGTTGGAACGGAGGGGATCTTGGGGTGTTATGGTGTAAATTTTGGGTGATTTGGGCCATCGGAACCGCCGTGAGGCGAATTCCGATGGCGGGAGGCGGCGGAGCTTGGGGGGTTCTTCATCTCTAAGGTTCAAAGTTGATTTAGGGGAAATGAAGATGGATTTGGGATTTTGGTACCCAAAAATGCAAGGTTAATCCTGGGCCGTTAGATCATGAGGGATCAACGACCAGGATTTGATTTAATTGGGTCCGGATTTTTTAAACCGGGTAATGGACTGGGGCGGGTAAGGAGTTTTGGGCTGGTATAATTTGGAGAGGTCTTTGGGTAATGAACATGTGGTCCAAGCCCAAATCAGATTTTCCTTTAATTATTTCCTTTTCTCTTCTCTTTTAATTTTAATTCTCAATTTATTAAAACAAAAATTCTAATTTCACTACAAAATCAATTAAATTATAAGAAATACTAATTAAGTTATATTAACAATTAACACAATCAATTAAAACATCAATTAAATATAAGTCACACAATTAGGCATTTAAATGCTAAAAAATGTAAAAGATGAATTATTTCTTTTGTGATTTTCGTTTTCGTAAGATAAAATTAATTACTCCTAATTTCAAACTAGATAAGAAATGTAAGCACGACATATTTTTGTATTATATTTTTTTTATTAATTTAAACACATATAATCACGTATATACAAATGCAAACAAATACCAAAAATAACACAAAAATTCACAAAAAATACACACCATAAAATAGACAATTTTTGTTTTGATTTTGTGGGAGTAATTCATGTTAGGCAAAAATCACGTGCTCACAATTTTGATTGGTTTTTTTTATCATACCTGTTATGGAGTACTTTGCTCCACAGACTGTTATTATCTTTTTTATATCTCCAAGCTAGGTTAGCACCGAAGGATTGGTTTTTCCATTTTATTTTGTAAAGTCCCAACCCTCAATCTTTCATTTGTTTTGTGGCAATGTCACTATTTATCAAGTGACATTTCCTTTTTCAGAGGTGCTTCCCCATAAAAAAATTCTTTGTATTTTATCAATATTCTTTATAGTAGTTTGGGGGAGGTTATAGATTTGCATTACATGGTTAGGAATTGTAGCCATAGTAGAATTTATGAGAGTTGTCCTCCTAGCTATATTAAGAAAGTGGATTTTCCATCCTTTTAACCTAATGTTCATCCGTTCGATAATGTACTGGAAATCTTTCTTTGACGGATTGGAGAATCCTATAAGGAACCCTAGATACTTCCCAAACTCTCTAGTATGATTTATAGCAAGACAATTGCTAAAGTCATTCTTTAAATTAATAGGAACGTTTTGTGATAAAATAAGCCTTGATTTGTTGAATTTGATAGATTGCCCTAAGTGTTCGCAGAATTTATTAAGGGTGTCTATTATAGAGTTGCAATTTTTTTGGTTAACATTTGCTAAAAGAATTAGATCATCTGCAAAGAATATGTGGGATAGAGGGAGGCTAGATGGGAAGATCTTAACAGGATCCCATCTACAACAATCGATTTCATGGTGGATTATTCGCGATAACATTTCCATGCAGATGGTGAAAATGTAAGGCGATAGTGGGTCGCCTTGCCGTATACCTCTACTTGGTTGAAAGAATTCAGAGTTGGAACCTTTTACTATGATAGAGGTAGACATGGTAGAGATGCAAGACATGATTAGGTCGATTAGATCTTGGGAAAGTTTAGGGAGGTTAGCGAGAATTTTATAAATGACCATTCCAGCTTATCGAAAGCTTTTTCCAAATTTATTTTAAGCAGCATTTTTCCTTTTTGTCCTTTTACTTTTTTAAAATGGTTTAGGGTCTCGTGACCAATAATAGCATTATCTGAAGAGCGTCTTCCCTCCATGAAACTAGTCTGAGTTGGGTGGATTAGTTTGGCCAGTAGAGGTTTGATTCTGTTTACAATAACTTTTGTAATTATTTTAGAAGCTGTGTTACACAGGCTTATAGGTCTATATTGCTTTATAGTTTCCGCATTTTGGTACTTAGGGATTAGGCATATATAGGTGGTATTCATGTCCTCAGCCATTTTCCTTTCCCTGAAGTTGTTTTGATAGAAGTTGATAAGAGCTTCTTTGGTTTTATTCTAGAATTTTTGATAAAAGAATGGGTGTATACCATCCAGGCCAGGAGCTTTGTAAGGTTTAAAGGAGTCCAGAGCGCTTTTAATTTCGCGGATTGTGACATTTTGGCACAGGTCATTTCGCTCTGTGTTATTCAAGGTTGCATAGAAGGACATGTAATAGCTCGTTTTATGGGACTTGTTGTGGCTTATGGTGAAGAGGTTATTATAGTATTTATAGATTAGAGATTTTACTTCTTTTTGGTCGTAGAACCAATTGCCCCTTCATCTTTGAGGCTAAGAATTCTAATTTTTCTTCTTCTTTGCATTTTAGTTATGTGAAAGAATTTTGTGCTCGCATCCCCTTTGTTTAGCTACTGTATTCGAGATTTGAGTCTCCAAAATTCCTTCTCTAATTTTAGAATATCATTTAATTCTTTCAGTAGATTTATTTCAAGATCTAAAAGGAATTGATTCGTTGTATAGTTTGGGGAGTTCTGGATCCCGTTGATTCTAGCAACTAGAATATTTTTTTTATGAAAAATATTGCCAAAGGTACTAATGTTCCATTATTGTACTTTTTTAGTAAAGAATTCAATTGCTCCTAAGATATTGTCCTGATTGGTCCATGATTCTTTGACAAGGTTTTTAAAGGAGGGGTGGGATAACCACATGGATTCCAGCCTAAAGATGTTATTGCTATGGAAAAAAATCTTGAAGAGGTCTAATTTTATGGGACTGTGGTCGGAGTGTAGTCTAGTTAAATGAGTAACATGAGCTTCTTTGAAAAGATTAATCCATTTTGCGTTTGCTACATATCTATCTAGCCTTTCCATTATTAGAGTTCTAGTTTTTTTCTTTTATTAGTCCAAGTATATGTTGAGCCCTTATACCCTAAGTCCATGAGTCCACAGTAGTCTAAACAATTAAGAAATTTTGAAATCCTAGGGTAACTAGTAGGGATGCCTCCGAATTTTTTATTTGATTTGGTGACTTTATTGAAGTCTCCCGCGACTAGCCAGGCTCCCTTAAAACTATTTGCTACTATTTTTAAATTGTTCCAAAGAATAATTCTATCTTCTAATAATGTACTAGCATAAACAATAGAAAGTAGCCAAGGTTCTAAGTTAGAATTGATTACCTTGATCATAGCATGAATCTTTTGGTCAGTTGTTCCAATTTGGTCCACCAACACATTTGTTGCGTTCCACATCAAGACCATGCCCCCCGAGGTACCTTGAGCCGCAACTTGAGCTATGTTAGTGAAGCCAAAACTGTTTATGAGCGTAGCATGGTCCGCCGGCTTTGTTTCTAATAGAGCAACTAGGAACGGCCTGTTGTAATCTAGCATCGACCTAAATGTTCTTCTAAATTCCTCATTCTCCGCTCCCCTACAATTCCATACAATCATACTCATTGGTCTAGATGGGGATGGGGTGTTCTCATTCATTTGTGCATAGGGTGGACTTGCCCAGTTCATGTTGGCATACATCGTCGGGACTATTACCATTCCGTATTTGTAGATTGTTGGAGTTGTCAACTCCCTTATATTGATCGAGCATTTCCTCAAATTCAGCAGGCAATGTATGATTACTCTTTTTTCTCTTCTTTCCTTGAACACAAGTGTTTTTGGCGTGCGTAGCATGGCATATTCTAGTCTTCTTGCTGGTTGTAGGACTTAATAGTGATGGTGTTTTAGCTCTTAAGTTTGCATGGGTTTTAGGGGCAGGCGGGGTAACGTATAGGGTGAGGGGAGGATGGGCTTGTGCTTAGGTTGTTGGGAATGATTTGAGGTTTTGATGCTGAAGAATCTACATAGCTCAAATTCTTTTTGTCAACAATTAATGCCTTCTTGTCATCTTCTTGGGTGGAACAAGGGTCAACTATCATGGACCCCTCATCATATGAAATAATATCACTTACCTTAGCTATGTGAGACGTTTGGTTTAGGGAATTGGTACGAGGTTTAGTGTTTGTTGTGCATGGTTCAGTGCTTGTTGTGCATGGACTCTTGGGTAAAACTAGGTTAGGTGTGTTGTCGAGTGCATTTAGGGTGTGTTTGGTACGAAGGAAAACATTTTCTGGAAAATGTTTTCCAATTTTCCCATGTTTGGTTGGCTTAAATATTTTGGAAAACATTTTCCTTATCAATTCATTTTCCTCCAATTGGAGGAAAATGTTTTCCTTATCCAAAGAAGGGAAAATATTTTCCAAAGCTCCTTCTCAACCATTCTCACCCTCACCAACCCACCCCACCCCCTCTCCAAAAAACAGCTTTTTTTTTAGAAAAATTTTAGTTTTTCCGTTACCATCCACCCTACTACCCCTCCACCCCACCCCGCAAAAAAAAAATTTCTTTTACCTTAATTTTTTTTCTATAATTTTAAATTTCTGTTTTCTTATTTTTTTGCACCACCCACCCCCCCCCCCTCCCGCACAAAAAAAATTTACTTTTTTTTTTGTAATTTAAATTTTTATTTTTTTCGATTTACTGCCCCCCCCCCCCCCCCCCCCCCCGAAAAAATTTTAAAATATATTTTTCAATTTTTAATTTTAATATTTATCATTTAAAGACTCAATATTTTACAAGTTCCAAAATTATGAGTTCGAAAGTTTACGGGTTTAGAAATTATAAATTTACCGATTCGAAAATACGCACTTTTTGCGTTAAAAAGTAAAGCATCACATTAGTTCCTTTAGATTGTGTCAATTTTTAGAGACTTCGGGAAGGGGAGGGGTGGGGGAGGTGGGAGGGGAAGGGTAGGAGAGTTGCAAAAAAAATATTTTTCTAAAAAAACTATTTTTTACTCTTTAACCAAACATAGAAAATATTTTCCGGAAAATATTTTCCACTTACCAACCAAACAAGAGAAAACAAGTGATAAAATCACTCATTTTCCATAAAAACATTTTCTAGGAAAACATTTTCCATGGAAAATATTTTCCTTCATACCAAACACACCCTTAGTGTTCTAGGCTTTGGTTAATAAAGGTATGTAGTAAATTGGTATGGCTTAGGGTCCGATGGTCATTGTCCACTAGGTTGGAAGGCTTAGTTGATTGAGATTGTACCGTGTCCATGAGGTCATTTTCCAGCACATTTAATGTTGTGAATTGATTACCTTTGCTTGTGTCCATGTTTGTTCTATTATCCAGTGGACTTTGTTGTGCATTCACCTTCCTGAATTCCTGCCGGTTGTAAGATGTTTGTCCCATGTTTTTGCTCCTGTGTTCGTCCTTTTACTGACGTTTGTTCTTCATTTTTCGATCCAGCTTCGAGTGTTCCATTTTGGACTGTGGGGGTGAGTGTGGCCTTACCGTTTGTTCATGTCTAGCCTTAGTTCTCTTATGTGTAACTATTGTCCAATAGTCTATTTCTTCCATTAGGGGTTCGATCCCTTATCCATTTTTTTGATTTCCCTGTGCTGCGTTACATTTCGATATCGATGGTTGAGGAAAGTTTGTGAGTGTATGACCTAGTCTGCCACAAAATGTGCATAGCATGTTGAAGCCCTCATAAGCAATTCTTTAGCAATGACGGCCAATAATGACATAGGTTTTTAGAGGGCTCTCTATAGGTACTAAGATGCAAACTCGCACGTATTTACCTCTAGTGGCTGAAGCAGTACATACATTGATCCTAAGTAATTTCCCCAATTTAGATCCTATTTTTTGGAGTATTTCATAGTCGTAAAATTTCGTTGGCAACTCTGGTAGTCTGGCCCTGATGGCTGAGAAGATTTGTGAGGCCGTTGACGCTACAAACTTTGGTTACCATTTTCGTACGGTAAGGAACTGGTTTCCTATGAACCAAGGTCCTCCATGAAGGGCTTTATCATAGTTTCCTGAGTTTATGAACTTAATTATGTAGTAGTCTTTTCCTAGATCTATAAGGGTGATGTTTTCCATTGGTTTCCATATGGCCATTATTTTGTTTTGTAAGAAGGCATAGTTTACTTTCCTACCAAATAGTTTAATAATAACAGCGGTGGTCCAGTTGTTGTAGATCATTTCTTTGTCTGTGTGTGTTATGGGTATGAAGTTATCAGATTCGTAGTGGTTCTCAATTTCATCCGAGATGTCGAGGCCCTCCACAAGCTTTTGTACTGCGATTTAATTTTGATGGTGTGATTCCACCAGATTTCCTTTTAATTTGAGCAAGAAGCTGCTTGCTTGGTCGTGTAGTTCCATGGCTAGGTTCGAAGTGGTTGGGCTGTTGCCAGTTGGTAGCTTCGTTAAGCTTATCTTGGTCCATCTCCATTGCTAAGTTCATGTTTGGTAGATTGTGTGTTGTTGTTTCTTGTATTGGGAAAGCTTTTGTGAGGCAGTGTTTTAATGTTTCTAGAGAGAAGCTAGAGCTTCTCATTCTAACTTCCTTTCATCCTCTCACTCTCCCATCTTTCAATAATTATGAAATTAGAGTAATTAACTTCATAGTTTCATTCGTTTTCCTAGCTATTGGTATTTGGGAGGCTATTTTTTATTTAATTACATTAAAGATTCTTGTAATAAGTTTTTGTCATATTAATTTTTAAAAACGCTGCGAGTAGAACTGAAGTAGAAATACGTCTTTGAATCACAATGTTAACTCGATTTTTCTAAAATTTACTTTCTAATTTTGTTCTCAATTCACATATAAAAGTCAAACACCCTAACTAAACTCACTTTACGTAAAAGTGAAATTCATGAATAAAAAATATACTGTGGTCAATGGACAAATTTATTTAAACAAATAAGGGAAGAGTTATCAATTACGAGTAAAAAAATTCAATAAACTTTGTAATTATTGGTCTGACTTGAGGAGTAAAACAATCGCCTCAATCTTATAAAAATGATTCTACAAAATTTACGTTGTTTACAATATTTTAATTATGATTAATATTTACTTAGTGCATTGTAAATTGCATTTTAAATATTTACCTCAATTATTCTATCTCTCGTCAAGATAATACGTGATAACTCTACTCACGAAAACTTATACAGCGGACTGTACGCAAAATTTTTACAAGTTCAATCACTAATTTTGCTTCTAATGTGGTTTTACTTTGATTGCATTTGATTTTACTTCATTACTTTTGTGATACCTATGCCAATCTCACATCAATAAAATATGGGAGAGATCCTAGATATATAAGCAAACAAGTCTTAGTAACGCGCTTTAAAAATGTAGGGGCCGAGGCCCAAAGTGGACAATATCACAACGCTAGGTTGTTACCTATGATATTAGAGCTACTCCGCGTGTAACCTTGAACGATGGTGGGGCAAATCTCAACGAGACGCTGAGTTCCTAAGGAGGAGGGGTGTATGTGACATCCTAGGTGAATCCTACGTCGACAAAACACGGGAGAGATGCTGGATATATAAGAAAACAAGTCTTAGACCCTAATGACGCGTTTTAACTATGCAGGCCTATGACAAAGCAGATATTATCACTGTTAGCCGGGACATTTATCACTTTTTTTTCTCTAGAATTTTATTGTAGTTTCAAGGAATTAATTTAAGTTAAAATATCTTTTACGGAATATGTGATACTTTCATATGTAGAAGAGAGTTCAAAAGGCCAGTTAAAGAAACTTAAATCACAAATAATTCTTGTACAGTTGATGCATTGTCAATTTTACATACAACTTTCCTATCCAACATTCTTCCTTTTTCTCCCTTAGGGAGGGAGGAGAACAAACTTTTTTGGCTTCCTCTCACATTAGGGGTCGTTGCCAGGGTCGGAGCTAGGGTAGCAGAAGGAGGTTCAACCCCTTCGTCGAAATTGCACTGCATATATAAGGTTAAAATTAGTTTTTATGCATAAATAACAGATATTGAATCCCCTTGCCATGTTCGTGTGTTTACTCTTTAATATTCCAAATCCCCTTGATAAAAATCCTAGCTACGTCACTGGTCGTCGCTACCAGTTGTTGTGACCTTGTTATTCATGTACAAGTAGGTTTTCTTCTTGGAAAAACTGGTCACTGTAGGAACTGATGAGAATCCAGTATACCTGCTCGCTATCTTCGCCGAGCATATGTCAGAAATGTACTTGAGAAGCTCATGGCTTTGGACAAATGGCTGAGCTGCATATTGTTCAAATGGCATCCACTGCAAGTATAAAGAAGAACATGAGCTTGGAGCATGAAGCTGAGAACTGTTTATTTCATGCATTTGAACTTTGTGTAATACAAGTTTGCACATAATTTCTTTCTCTTTTTTTAAATTTCTTTTAACGTGGTATCTAGGTCAGTTCGAACGCACCTAAACTATTCCATCTGGAACCTACTATATCCTACCGACAAATTACTTACTTGGCTTCGATAGATGGAAGAAGTCACCTAATATTTTTTGTCTATACTGGAACTCGTGACCTGGTCTCCTATCTATGGTTTCACCCACTTAATGACCGATATATACTGGAACTCGTGACATGGTATCCTATCTATGGTTTCACCCACTTAATGACCGATAGACCACACCCTTAAGTGATGGTTGACTTTTGGACAATATTTGAATTAAGCTTGAAAAAATAGTATTTCAAGTTGAAGTTGAAAAAGAGGATTTGGATGTTTAGTTGTTGTTGAACATGAATTTTACTTGTGAAAAAGTTGAACTTTCGCGAGAATTAAACCATTATCTCACTTGAAATACTCCTCAAACTAGTTTTTCAAACTTCAGATCATCTATTTCAGGTTCAAACTGAAATAATGGACCTTATTGTAAAACAAACACTTATTTGAATTTATTTTTCCAGATTCCATATACTATATATGGACAAACGGTCTCACTAGTTCACTAAGTTGCACAGACTCTTCATTTGTGGTGCCGCACCCGTGTCGACACGACACCGACACTAGTATGGGTGTGACCACGACATGACATCAACTTAGGTACTTTGACCACATTAGAGATAAGATTTGGCCTTTCGATTTCTCGAGACAAAAGCTATTGTAGATTTCTAGATGGCTACTTACAGCTTCATAAAATTTTGAGTTTTACTTCCCTCTACAAGCTACATGTAAGTTTTTCGCATAATGTCTCATAATTTAGGCATATTTCTATAGATCTATTTTTAGATATAGCCGAATCCCTGGATCCATAACTCTAAATGTTGGAATTTAAATCATGAAGGATTCGACCCCTATATCCCACCCGTGTTGGATACTCGCGTACCTGAGCAGCGACGATCTCCGCGTCCTGCTTCTGGATATCAAAGGAGAGAGGCTTTAGCATGCAGACAAACATTAAATCTGACTTGTCAAAATATGACTTATGGCTCTGTCTGCAATTTAATAAACTCATCTTTAGTACACAAACTATCTTACACGGAAAAAGCCTAAAAATGTCACTCAACTTTTAGAAATGGTTTATCCATGACATCCATAAAAAAATGCTCATTTCATGCCATTGCCATTAAAGAAATGGCACATTCATGCCATTATTGACTAACGACAGTGGCATGGATGGGCCAAATAAAAATTGAGCCGTTAGTCAATAATGGCATGGATGGGTCATTTCTTTAATGGCAGTGTCATGAAAATAGCAATTTTTCAACGGATAGCATGAATAAACCATTTCTAAAAACTGAGTAGCAGTCTTAGGCATTTTCAGCTAAAAATATAACAGAAAACTTAAACAACTTTTATGTGAAAGACAACCTGAATGCCAGTATTTCTACCAGCTTTGCATTAACCTGTATCATTACAAATCAAGTGACTGCTGTTACTAAATCCAGAATCAAATATGGAATAACAAATTTTATTTAGAAACAAGAAAAAAATGAAATCGGAATTTTTACTCACCCCAGTCTCTTCTTTTACTTCTCGGACAGCTGCATCACATATATCCTCACCCTGTGGATGAAAAAGTAAACATGACTGACCTCTATTCAGTTACTTTAACTTTCTCATATGGCACAAAAGTTATCAGTCAGATATACCTCATCAAGTACTCCTGTTGGAAACTTCCACATACCGGTTCCATGGAATCGTCCACTCTTTTCTTGGACAACTAGCACCTAAGATTTTTCAAGAGAATTATTAATGTAAGTGCTTCAATAACTAATATCGTTACAAATTTGTTGAATATGTACGTATTAATTTAGAACCCAAAAACTTAAAATGACTAGAATTTTGAATCCATAAGCTTTAAATCCTGGCTCCACGTCTGATTGGTATGGATCAATCCTCCTCCATTTGCTGATATTTGTCAGGCCAGAGGCCTTGTTGAAGACCTTCACATACCGACCTGGCGACCTCTAAACTATATTCCTGTATGAGGTTATTCTGCCAAAACAATTCCATAACATCGATGATAACTCTAGCGTAGGATATAAATCTTGATCAAACATGAACATCTGGTAGACTAGCCAAATAACAATGACACCAGGCTAGACTTTCCTGCTGCAGGTATAGTCAGGGCCTAAGAAACTAGCCATGTCTTCTTTTTATTTCCTAAATAAGTAGAAAAGAAGCCATATACTTTATTATTATCTCGTTTTCTTGTCCATTATAAGAAGGAAAACCATCAAGTAGGAAGAATATCATCTGTTGATTGTCATTTGTGCTCTCTTTTCAAAAGTAGCAACATCATCTATGCAATCAATAAAATATATAATCATGTATTTTGAGGAGCATAATGACCAAAATGGTCCATCAAATCCTATTCAAGTGAATCCGCCTGGAGCGTGTCTGGTCTGCAATCTTTCCCCATAGCTTTTTTTTTTTATTCTTTTTCGCCTTATCTTTCTTTTCGTTGTTGAATCCATCTCATCCACACAAAGTTACATAAATTGCATTTCATGTGCCCTCCAGCTTTTAGCAAAACTAATAAGTGCTTATATACATAACCATTAAACAGAATGAGTAGTAGCAAGTTATACCTCATTCCTTTCATTCAAGACAAAAGCACCAATGCCAACTCTATGCGTCGCATTTGCTGGAATAGTGTTAGCAGTTGCAGGGAGCCAATTCACAAGCATCAAGTATTTTGGTTCTGCGTGATGGTAATAAAATCCTTCCTGTGAAGTAACAGGATAATTGAATAAAAAATTGAGATAGGAACAATAGCTAGAACTTAAGAAATAAACTTACTTACCTTAACAGCAGGTTCAACAAGCGTTACAAGCTCAATAGGTAACTTGATCCAAACACCTTTTTTACCCTGCAAGTATATGTCCATCTATTATACAACAACAACAACAATAACCCAGTATATTCCCACAAAGTGGGGTCTTGGGAGGGTAATATGTAGACAGGCCTTACCTCTATCCGAGAGGGCAGAGTATGTCCATCTATTATACAGGATGAAATTTAAATCAAATTTTAGTGCATAGAAATTCAGTAAGTCCAATCTACAGGTAATCATCTCAAAGAATGGAACCTGCAAAACTTACAACTATTCTCTTATTTTAACAATATCCATATAAGCAAGGCAATAAAATCAGCCACTTCAATGACAGGTATATATCTCTAATAGACTCATGTCTCCCGGGGGCGGCTTAACAGCATCCGAGGCCTAAATCAAAGCCTTAATAAAAGGCTCTAAAAAAAATTTAAAATTATATATATTCAAAAAATAAATGTTTCATTTTTTGAAAAATTAGACAAGTGAGCATGTGAAATGAAAAAACAATGAGAACTTGGTTCTATAAAATACAAAAATTTGAATGAATTTAACGTTGATTGTATCACAACTGAAATGAGAGAACCCGTATAACATATTTCCCCCATCTCAACTTATGTGCCTCATTTTTTCTTAGTAAGCTCCCTTTCTATATTTAGATCACAACTTACAAAAGTCTTCCTTTATTTCATAAGCTCCATGTCCAGTTCAACACTTTCATATAAATTGAGATAGAGAGAGTATAATTTAAATGAGAAAAATAAATAATAAGTTAGATTATTAGATATAGGTAAGTGACTAACTAATGAATAGAGAAATAAAATTCAGTAAAAACGTAAATTAAAATTGACAGAAAACTATTTTGGTTATATTAATTAGAGGAAGAAATTGAGTTATTAAAAATGAGTATGGCAATAAAGAAACAAATTTATCAATAGTAAGAAATGACTATACAAAATATACTATATATATATAATAATTTTGGGGCCCTTAAATTCTTGGGACCTAACACTTGCTTTAGGGCCTGGCCTCTGAGTCGTCCCCGTCACCCACAACTTAGATTTCGAAGCCCTGAATTTGGCAGTGTCAAGTGCAGTGGCGGACTCAAGTGATGGCCAGTGGGTTCAACTGAACCCGCTTTATAAAAAAATAATATTGTGTATATGTATAAATTATGAGTAAAGTTGCGTAATTTTGTACGAATATTTTATTTGAACCCACTTCATAACTATGTATTTCTGAGATTGAACCCGCTTGCACAAAATTCTGGGTCCGCCACAATATAAGACAACATTTTTCAAACAACATCCTACTTCTAGCAAATGAATGAGCTGGTGTTCAGCAGATTGTATATTAGACGTTACACAACATTTCAAGGATGAAGTTGCAACAACTTGCACATAGACAACTCCATAATATATAGGATTAACATCGAAATCAGCTCAATGTGACATTCAATTTATAGTCTCATGGTAACACACACACTCTTCTTCGTTTCATTCCACTTAAGGGACAGTTTGCTACATAGCATTGCACAATGGTGGCGCCTATGCCACCTCTTGTGGTAAGAATTATGGTAAGAATTATGGTATTTTATGGTAAGAATTATGGTAAACACGTAATAGCTCATGAACCCTTAGCCTCTCCATCAAACTAGGTATTTTATGTATATATTTTTTAGATCACACATGCTCCATAGAGATTAAATGCTGTATTTGGTTAAATGCTCAGTTATTTACCTAGAGAGCAAAGAACAATTGGCATTTAATACTTTTTTTTCTCAATTCTTTAGTGGTGCACCTGTCTTATAAAAAATTATAGATCCGCCTCTGCAAGCATTGGCCGACAGAGTTACATAAGTACTCGGCAAAATAGTTGAACTTAAACTAGCCTGGACATTGTCATAAAAAAAAATAACCAAAAAACATAATATGTACTATATTTTAGTAAGACCTGTTGTCTCCAATGAGAAAGTGAGGCTCTAAGCAAAGAACCAAATTCAGAAGGGTCCAAGGGCTCATTAGTCATTTCCACTGTAACCCCACCATGTGCATCCTCTTTAGCAGCTAATATTCTATCAACTTGTACTTCCATTTCCTTCTCCCTTGACATTGCTGGTGTTGCAGAGCAACTCATTGAGGACATTGTATGTAAGTAAAATGGTCTTTTAAAGAAGCCTAAAACAATGAGATTAATATATAACAAGTTAAACTTAGGCAAGATTTCAAATACAACAAAATTGGTGTTTTCAATATAGAAAAGGGTCACCTTCATTTTTGCAGATAGTGAGTATTGCATTACTGCTGGAGAAGAAGTGACGTTTTGAGCTAAAAAATATTGGAGTGGTGGCATAGGAAAGAAAAGGAATGCGACACAAATATTTGATTTTCATTTAAACACTATTTTTGGAGGCAGAATGAGAGATCTTGGAAGTTGATGTGGAATAGTGATTGCTACCAAAACTCCTCAAATGTCAAGCGTTGACTTATAATATGGGGTATTACTTCATAGTTCCATTCATTTCCTCCTATAACGTGTTTACATTTTGGATCTTGCTCCCTATAGTTTTATAATCTATGATATTGTATTGTATCATACGTTTTATAAATAGTAGTATAATATTTGGATAGATAATACTATTTATTATTGTTAAATAATAATTTATTATTTGGTTTGATTGTATCGTACTGTATTATAATTGATATGTTTACTAAAATACTTTCAATTGTTTAAATATTAAATTTATCAAAAATTATACATAAAAATAATTAAAAAAAAATAAAATAGAAAAGGGCAAAACACCTTAAGAAAGCATAACAAATGAGCGAGACTCAAGAAGAAAAAACAAAATAGCACAACTAATTAGAATTGAGTTAAAAGCAAATTAGGAGAAAAAATAAAACAGAAGGCAGCAAAACATCTTTAACATCGGTTTAACATTGGTCTGAAAAAAAACAAAGTAGGTTATAGGTTGGAGATTTGGAATTAAAATAAGAAGAAAGAAAAATAAAGGGTAAAATAAAATTGTGGAGTAATAAGCTGGGGCATAATTGGAAAGAAAAATAGGAAACAACCCCACCGCACCAAATCGATTGTTTCAAAAAATGAAACTTTTCATTGTTCCTGAACAACTGATTTAACAATGCAATACAATAATTTTTAATGAAACAATCAAAACAAGCATTGCTTTGGAAAAATATTATAGTACAATACAACGAAGAACAACCATCCAAACATGTCGTTAACTAGATAATTAACCTAAAAATAAAATTACATCTCACTTGATCATTATACGATTAAGTATTAAAAATGTATGTACAAAAGATATTTATATATTTACAAACGTATAAGAGGGAATTTCTTTATTCTCAAGCTAAGTGAAATCTATTAACAAATGGAGTATATGATTTGTATAGTAAGTATTGACCAATAAAAAATTAATTTAAAGAAATAATTTATATTTTTAATAATTTGATATATGTATTAACTGCGAGTAATTTTTTTTCATATAAATTTTTTTATTGCTGATCTGACTGACTGAAGTTCTGTCTTATTTTTAATAATTTGATATATGTATTAACTGCGAGTATATTTTTAATAATTTGATATATGTATTAACTGCGAGTATATTTACTATTTGTTAAGTGCATGATAAACTTTTTTTGGATCTAACAACATCGAAAATGATACTGTGTTGTTTAGATAAACATTATCAATATATTTTTATCAATCAAATAGACTAGTATATTATAGGTTTTGCTTAGATTATACGTATAATAACTCTTACGCAATCTTGACATATCAACAAGTCTATTTTATATTAAAAAGCGACAAATCATCATATAAATTACTTATTAAATTGATGAAATGCTCTGCAAATATTGTTGGGTTTTTAAGCTTAATACATCTTAAAAGAAGGTAAATGAGAAATGGAGGAAAATGAAATATTTAAGTTTCATTTGATATTCCCTCCTTGATGAAGGAAAATGAAATATTTAAGTTTCATTTGATATTCCCTCCTTGATGAAGAGACATTGTCTGATATTAGAAGATGAAGAGGTTTTTAATAAATATAAGCAATTGTTCTTCTTCTAACTCTTAAAGAGTTGAGGCAAACCTCGTACTGTCGTCGTCGTCGCTCACTCGGCTCGGCTCGGCTCGGCTCCGGATTCGGATTTGGATTTGGTCAAATGATTGATTGATTAATTTTTTGGACCAAATTTATTTGTTAATAGTAAATATTAACATAAATGTTATTAAATATCCGTTTTACAAATAGAATATTAATAATAAATCAAATTATGTTACTAGTTTTTCGTTTATCAGTTTTATAACTGAAATTTAACCTCCCTCTTCAATTCTCCCAATTTATTATTGAGTAAATAGTCATTTATGTTATGGCATTTATGTTATGGCATTTATGCTATGGCCGTTTTGCATAAACAATCATTCTAAAGAGTTGCACCTCTTCAGTTTTCAGCCCAACATTGGTTATAAATACAAGTTCATTCTCTCAAATTTTCATACAATTGTCTCAGTTTCTTCTCCTTTTTCTGCATTGTTTTAACTTCAAAGAAAGCAACGATAAGTGTGATTTGCTATCAAACTTTGTGTGTTCGCTGAAATACTGGGGGTTTAAAGTATCTTTACACCAGTGAATAATTCGTTCTATCCTCGGAGGAAATAATTCATAACCTTGGGTACTAGGAGGGAATTAAATTATTTAAGAAAACACTGTGAATTCAGTGGGATCGGATTAACTTTTCTTTCATTTATATTTTTTTTTATGTTATTTTATTTTTCCAGAATTATTTTACAAATACAGTATACTAACAAACTTAAGGAATTTAACTTGTATTCTGTATTTGTGTTTATTCACTATTCTGGAGATTAAAACCTCTGTGGTTTTCTACTCCGTTGGAGATTAAAATCTACGTGATGTTAACGTTTACTTGTGTTATTCTTTTACAAAAATGACTAATGATAACGGAAATCATGGTGAGTGTCAATGCATCGACAAGGCGAACACTGGCATTGGCGCCGGCGAAGAAACCCAAAAAAAATGGGTTAGATTTCAAGTTGTGGCAGCATAAGATGTTCTTCTACATGCCTACTTTAAAGTCTACAAAAGTTCATTAAGGAAGATGTTCATGTTGTGCCCAAAGAAACTCCATATAATGAACGCTTCTCGTGATTGAAGCGTGGAAGCATTTTAATTTTCTGTGCAAGAATTATATTCTTAACGGACTTGAGGACGATTTGCATAATGTCATACGTGGCGTGGAGACGTCAAAAGAATTGTGGACTGCGCTTGAAAAGAAATACAAAACTAAAGATACGGGGTAGAAGAAATTCATCGCTGCTACGTTTTTGGACTACAAAATGGTAGATAACAAGTCTGTTATTACCCAAGTCTAGGAATTGCAAGTGATTATTCATGATCTTCTTGTTGAAGGTATAAATTATATTAATATTGATATTGAAAGTAGTAATTCTAGTATTTTTACTGACAGAATTTTCATTGAAGATCTTGTCATCAATGTAGCATTCCAAGTAGCAGAGATGATTTAAAAGTTTCCTCCTTTGTGGAATAACTTCAAAAACTACACAAAAGCAAGGAGATGTACTTTGAAGATCTCATTGTTCGGTTGAGAATTGAAGAGGAAAACAAAATTGCTAAAAAAGAGGCCGTGAAAACTCAACAATTATGGGAGCAAATATTGTTGAGGATACTTCCCAAAATAACAGAAAGAAGAAGTAGGCTGTAACGACCCGGCCGGTCGTTTTAGAAAATTATGCCCCAATCCTTAATTTAACTGTTCCCCTAAGTTCATTTCTGCTATTGTGGTATGCTGGGAGAGTCGATTCTAAAATTTGGAGTATTTTGGGACACTTAGTCCCTAAGTGAGAGCTTTAAGGTTAGAAAATGGTCCGTAACCGGAACAGTGTTAAGACGATCTCGGAATGTAAATCCGGTGGTTCCATTAGCTCTGTTAGGTGATTTCGGGGTTGGGAGCGCGTTCGGAATGTATTTTGGAGGTCCGTAGCTCAATTAGGCTTGAAATGCCGAAGGTTGAAATTTTGGCGAATCCGATCGATAGGTGAGATTTTGATCCGGGGGTCGGAATGGAATTCCGACAATTTCTGTAGCTTCGTTATGTGATTTTGGATATGTCCGCAAAATTTCAGGTCATTCGGACGTCGTTTGGTCGGGTTTTAGATCGAATGTGCAATTCGGAAAGTTTTAAGAAATTTAGGCTCGAATTCGATGTGAATTATGGGTTTTGATGTGGTTAGGTGTGTTTTTATGATTGGAATGAGTTCGTATCGTGTTTTGGGGTATGTTGGTGATTTTCGTTGGGGTCCCGGGAGCCTCGGGATGAATTCGGGGGTCCAAACGGACCAATTTGTGCCAAAAGGCACTGCTGTTCTGCTGCAATAATTGCAGAGAATTTTTGCTCTCCGCGATCGCGGAGATGGCCATGCGATCGCGTAAGGGAGAAACCCTGAGCTTTGCGATCGCGAAGTAAAGTGTGCGATCGCGTAAGTCTGGGAGAGTAAGCATCGCGATCGCGTGAGGTAGTATGCGATCGCGTAAGGTAGTTTGGGGAGCCGGACGAGTTTGTTCTTCGCGATCGCGTTCGTGTCATTGCGATCGCGTAGGGTCGCTGAGTTGTTCACTGCGATCGCGTCCAGGATCACGCGATCACGTAGAGTAAAATTAGGCCGCCCATATTTTGTGCATCGCGATCGCAAGCCCAGTGCTGCGATCGCGTAGAGTAAAATGGCCTGGCAGTGACTTTAAGTCCAGAACATTTCGGTCGCGGCCTAACACACCAAAACCGCCATTGTTGAGCTCCAAGAGAGGGAATTGAAGGGGAAACGCTGGGATATCATCGGTAAATCATCGGGGGTAAGTTTCTTGACCTTAATTCGTTGGTTTATCATGAAATCCGTGATTATTTCACTGAAAATGAAAGATTAAAGGTGGGTTTGAGCCCTAGGCCTAAATTTTTGAAAACCTTTGATTTGAATGGGCAAACGAAGTCCGATTTCGATAAATTTTATATGCATGAACTCGTATTGAGATAAGGAACCCGAATATATAACTTTCGTGATTTTTCGATAAGCGTACCGAAAGTCGGATTTTGGCAACTTGTGGGTTTTGGTGTATTTTGAGTTGTTTTGATTGGGTAATGCCCAATTGGCCTATTTTGATGTGATTCTATTGATTTTTTTATCAGATACTACACCTGTGGAGGCCGACATTTGCGGCAATAGGGTTATTTCTTAGCGATTTTGTACCGGAATTGAGGTAAGTGGCTTGTCTAACCTCGTGTGGGGGAACTTCCACCCCTAGGATTTTATATGATAGTTTAAATGACTTGTACGCGAGGTGAAGAGCGTGTACATGCGCTGGTTGTTGAGCACATACTTTATCAAAAATGCTTAATTGGTGATATCCATGTTTTTAGCTGATTAATTCGATATTCTTACCCGGTAGTAGTTAGAAAAGAATGATTTGGTAGTATTTTACTGACTAGTTGCCCAGTTGTCTTACTTGAGCTTCTTGATAGTTGTTGGCACTATTTTTGGTGAAGTTGTAGTTAAGCATATTATATTCTTTTCTGCGTATTTCTTTATTTGTTGTGTTTGTGGACTGCGGGTTCAATTCCGGAGATCCCGCAGTGCCGTGGGTTCGATTCCCGGAGACCGGAGTGATATTGTTGTGGATCGCGGGTTCGATTCCGGAGATCCCGAGATTTATTGAGATGTGGACCGCGGGTTCGATTTCGGAGATCCCGAGATTTATTGAGATGTGGATCGCGGGTTCGATTCCCGGAGATCCCGAGATTTATAGAGATGTGGATTGCGGGTTCGATTCCCGGAGATCCTGAGATTTATTGAGATGTGGACTGCGGGTTCGATTCCCGGAGATCCTGAGATTTATTGAGATGTGGACTGCGGGTTCGATTCCCGGAGATCCTGAGATTTATTGAGATGTGGACTGCGGGTTCGATTCCCGGAGATCCTGAGATTTACTGAGACATGGGCTGCGGGTTCGATTCCCGGAGACCCATGGGTACTGTCAATGGGACTGTGGGTTCAATTCCCACAGGTCCTGGACATGTTTTATTGAGTTGGTTACTTGTTGTTAGCTTAATTGTAGACGGTTGTAGTAATCATTTTATTGTTGTTACTTCGAAATTTTTATCATTTAAACTGCTTATTATTGTTATCATCATTATATTATTATTTTCGCAGTAGGGCCTTAACCTTCCTCGTCACTAGTCCATCGAGGTTAGGCTTGGCACTTACTGAGTACCGCCGTGGTGTACTCATGCTACTCTTCTGCACACTTTTGTTGTGCAGATCCAGGTACATTAGGATAGGCTCGTACTAGGTAATTCCGCAGCTTTTCGGGAGACCTCAAGGTATGATCTGCTACGTTCGCGGATCCGGAGGCTTTCCTTCTATTCTAATAGTATTAGTTGACATTTTCCTTCATTTCGTTGTTAGATACTCTTTACACATAGAGCCACGGTTGTATATTTTCTTTTAGTCTGTGTTGCCCGTAGGATTCCGGATCTTGGTAGTGTTTTATTCATTGTGTTGACGGATGTATGTGCCAAGCGGCACGGATTACATATCTTTTATGCTATTTTTCCGTTGTTTCTTATTTAAGTGTTCATAGCTTGTATATTCCGCAACGTGTTAGGCTTACCTAGTCGTGGGGACTGGGTGCCATCACGACATGTTCACGATTGGTGAACTAGGGTCGTGACAAGTTGGTATCGGAGCTTTAGGTTCATAGGAGTCACGGGACACAGACCGTTTACTTAGAGTCTCGCTGATCGATACGGAGACGTCTGTATTTATCTACGAGGGGCTATGTAACTGTTTAGGAAACTCTTCATTTCTTTTGGATTCCTTGTCGTGCGACATTTTTGGCATCAAAAATCTAAACTATTGCTTTCCATTCTCTCACAGATGGTGAGGACACGAGCTACTCACGACGATCAGGTACCCGCACCCCATGTTGCCGCCGTCAGAGGCCGGGGCCGAGGTAGAGGATGAGGACGCGCCCGAGGTGCAGCCACAGCATCCGCGCGCGCTGCCGCTGAGGTGCCACAGGTAGACCAGGTTGGAGCGCAGGCGCCTGGTACACCGACTACAACTGCCACTACTCCAGCACTCCAGGAGACACTGGCCCAGTTCATGAGTATGTATACCACTTTAGCTCAGGCAGGACTGCTTCCTCTCGCTGCAGCTACATCCCAGGCCGGGGGAGGGGCCCAGACTCCCGCAGCCATTACACCTTAGCAGCGTGTGCTAGTGGGACAGGTTCCAGTGGTTTTGGTTATGCCTCCTGCCGCCCCAGCACAGCCCGGAGGTGGACCAGCTGCCTCTGAGGACGAGCAGCGCAGATTGGAGAGGTTCAAGAAATATGACCCTCCGGTGTTCAGTGGGTTGGCTTCAGATGATGCATTGGGTTTCTGGAGGAGTGTCATCGTATTCTTCGTACTATGGGGATTGTGGAGACCAGCGGGGTTTCCTTCACTGCTTTTCAATTTTATGGGGCCGCTTATGATTGGTGGCGCACGTATGAGTTGGATAGTCCGAAGGAGTCTACTTCATTGACCTGGACGTAGTTTTCAGATCTATTTTTGAGGGAGTTTGTTCCCCAGAGCCTTAGGGATTCTTCGCGCTCGGAGTTTGAGCGATTACGACAGGGCTCCATGTCAGTATCGGAGTATGCTATCAGTTTTACCCGTCTAGCCAGGCATGCACCGGCTTTGGTAGCCACGGTCCGGGAGAGGGTGCGGAGATTTATTGAGGGCTTGATTCCGCCGATCCAGTCCAGCATGGCCAGAGAGTTGGAGACAGATATATCTTATCAGCAGGCAGTGAGAATTGCTAGGAGGATCGAGAGTATGCTCCCTAAAGAGCGGGGAGAGAGAGAGGCCAAGAGGTCTCGTGAGTCGGGCCATTTCTCTGGTGCCCGCACTTCAGCAGCAGGTCATTTTGGCAAGGGTTACTCCGGTCATCTAGTTCATTCAGCACTACCAGCAGCCGGTAGTACTCCAGCTCTTCCAGCACCTCAGGAGCCTTATTATGCTCCCCTAGTTTCTAGTGCACCTCCTGCGCGGGGTACTTCCAGGGGTCGGACTAGTGGGGGTGAGGCCGGTCAGTCTCAGCCACCGTGTCCTCCCAGAGCTTGCTTTGAGTGCGAGGATACTCACCATCTGGTTAGGGAGTGCGCCAGGCGTAGAAGGGGAGCACCTCATCAGTCTTCGCAGCCTCAGCGTAGTTCTCAGGGCCAGCAGGCTATCATTCCAGCTCCAGCTGCCACTCCACCTGCCCGGCCAGCCAGGGGCGGGGGTCAGAGTTCCAGAGGCCACCCTCGAGAGGGGGGACAGGCCAAATTCTATGCTATTCCTGATGGCGCTGCGGCTGTTGCATCTGACTCTGTTATCACAGGTATTATTCTGGTTTGTCACAGGGAGGCATCGGTTCTATTCGACCCTGGTTCCACTTTTTCATATGTGTCTTCTTACTTTGCTTCTCATCTGGGTGTGCCTCGGGATTCTTTGAGTGCCCCCATTTATGTTTCCACTCCGGTGGGTGATTCTTTGGTCGTGGACCGTGTATATCGGTCGTGTTTGGTTACCATTTGTGATTTTGAGACCAGAGCGGATCTATTGTTGCTCGGGATGGTCGATTTTGATATTATTCTGGGCATGGACTGGTTGTCGCCCCATTATGCTATTCTTGATTGTCACGCCAAGACCGTGACGTTGGCTATGCCAGGCATTCCACGTATTGAGTGGAGTGGTACCCTAGATCACACCCCTAGCCGTGTTATTTCCTTTCTCAGAGCTCAGCGTATGGTTGAGAAGAGGTGTGCAGCTTATCTAGCCTATGTGCGAGATGTCAGCATTGACACTCTCTCTATTGATTCTGTTCATGTGGTACGTGACTTTGCTGATGTATTTCCAGGTGATCTCCCGGGCATGCCGCCCGACAGAGATATTGACTTTGCTATTGATTTGTTGCCGGGCACTCAGCCCATTTCTATTCCACCGTACCGTATGGCTCCTCTTGAGTTGAAGGAATTGAAGGATCAGTTACAGGAGTTATTGGGCAAGGGTTTCATTCGACCCAGTGTTTCGCCTTGGGGTGCTCCTGTATTGTTTGTGAAGAAAAAGGACGGTTCTATGCGTATGTGTATTGACTATCGTCCGCTGAACAAGGTTACAGTGAAGAACCGGTATCCTTTGCCCCGTATTGATGATTTATTTGACCAGCTACAGGGCGCACTAGTGTTTTCTAAGATTGATTTGCGCTCTGGGTATCACCAGCTGAAGATTCGGGAGCCGGATATCCCGAAGACTGCCTTCAGGACTCGGTATGGTCACTATGAGTTCCTCGTGATGTCTTTTGGGCTGACTAATGCCCCGGCAGCCTTTATGCATTTGATGCACAGTGTGTTCAGGCCTTATCTGGACTCGTTCGTGATTGTCTTCATTGATGATATTCTAGTATATTCCCGGAGTCGGGAAGAGCACGAGCAGCATTTGAGGATAGTGCTTCAGATTCTGAGGGAGAAGCAGCTTTATGCCAAGTTCTCTAAATGTGAATTCTGGTTGAGTTCAGTGGCCATTTTGGGCCACGTGGTGTCGAGTGATGGTATTCGAGTAGATCCGAGGAAGGTGGAGGCCGTGCAGAGTTGGCCCAGACCCTCCTCCGCTACTAAGATTCGCAGTTTCCTTGGCTTGGCGGGCTATTACCATCGTTTTGTAGAGGGGTTCTCTTCGATTGCAGCACCTATGACCAGATTGACCCAAAAGGGTGCCCCTTTTCAGTGGACATATGAGTGTGAGGCGAGCTTTCAGAAGCTCAAGACAGCTTTGACTTCGGCCCCTATATTGATGTTGCCTACAGGTTCGGGGTCCTATATAGTATATTGTGATGCCTCACGGGTTGGACTCGGTGCAATATTGATACAGGACGGTAGGGTGATTGCTTATGCGTCCAGACAGCTGAAGGTGCATGAGAAGAATTACCCTGTTCATGATTTGGAGATAGCTGCCATTGTTCACGCCTTGAAAATTTGGCGTCATTACTTATATGGGGTACCTTGTGAGATCTACACTGATCACCGGAGCTTGCAGCACTTACTTAAGCAGAAGGACCTGAATATGCATCAGAGGAGATGGTTGGAGCTATTGAAGGACTATGATATTACTATTCTCTATCACCGGGGCAAGGCCAATGTGGTTGCCGATGCCTTGAGTCGTCGGGTAGAGAGTTTGGGGAGTTTGGCGTATCTACCAGCTTCGGAGAGGCCTATGGCGATGGATGTTCAGGCTTTAGCCAGGCAGTTTGTTAGACTGGATCTTTCAGAGCCCAGCCGGGTTCTGGCTTGTGTGATTTCTCGGTCTTCTCTACTTGATCGCATCAGGGAGCGTCAGTTCGACGACCCTCATTTGCTTGTCCTTCAGGATAGAGTTCGGCGTGGTGATTCTCGAGATGTTACCATAGGAGATTATGGAGTTATGAGAATGCAGGGGTGTATCTGTGTGCCCAATGTAGATGATCTTCGAGAGCTGATTCTAGCAGAGGCCCATAGCTCGCGGTATTCCATCCATCCGGGTGCCGCGAAGATGTATCAGGACTTGAAACAGCATTACTGGTGGAGGCGGATGAAGAGGGATATAGTTGATTATGTTTCTAGATGCCTCAGCTGCCAGCAGGTGAAGTATGAGCATCAGCGTCCGGGTGGATTGATGCAGCAGATTGAAATTCCAGAGTGGAAATGGGAGCGCATCACCATGGACTTTATATCTGGGTTTCCACGGGCGGTTAGGAAGTTTGATTCCATTTGGGTTATTGTGGATCGGCTAACCAAGTCCGCCCATTTTATACCGGTGACCACTACTTATTCATCGGAGCGACTGGCAGAGATCTATATCAGGGAAATAGTTCGGCTGCACGGTATTCCAGTTTCCATCATTTCAGATAGAGGCACTCAGTTCACTTCGCGGTTCTGGAGAGCTGTACAGCAAGAGTTAGGTACTCGGGTGGAGCTGAGCACAGCATTTCACCCCCAGACTGATGGGCAGTCCGAGTGCACCATTCAGATTTTGGAGGATATGCTCTGTGCGTGCGTGATTGAGTTTGGAGGTTCATGGGATCACTTCTTGCCACTGGCGGAATTTGCTTATGACAACAGCTACCAGTCTAGTATTCAGATGGCACTGTATGAGGCCCTATATGGTAGGAGGTGTAGGTCTCCCGTGGGTTGGTTCGAGCCGGGCGAGGCCAGGTTGCTAGGTACTGATATGGTTCAGGATGCTATGGACAAGGTCCAGGTGATTCAGGACAGACTTCGTGCAGCCCAGTCTAAACAGAAGAGTTATGCAGACAAGAAAGTTTGCGATATGGCTTTTATGGTTGGTGAGCGGGTTTTGCTTCGAGTCTCGCCGATGAAGGGCGTTATGAGGTTTGGGAAGAATGGAAAGCTGAGTCCTAGGTTTATTGGCCCTTTTGAGATTTTGAGGCGTGTTGGGGAGGTTGCGTATGAGTTGGCCTTACCTCCTAGTCTAGCCGGAGTTCACCCCGTATTTCATGTCTCCATGCTCCGGAGATACCATGGTGACCCGTCGCATGTGTTGGATTTTACTTCCGTTCAGCTAGACAAGGATCTGTCTTATGTTGAGGAGCCAGTAGCCATTCTAGACAGGCAGGTTAGAAAGCTAAGGTCAAAGAACATCGCTTCGGTAAAGGTTCGGTGGCGGAGCCAGCCGGTCGAGGAGGCGACTTGGGAGACCGAGCAGGATATGCGCAGCCAGTACCCTCATCTTTTCACTACTCCAGGTATGTTTTCTATACTCGTTCGAGGACGAACGAATCTTTAAGAGTGGGAAGATGTAACGACCCGGTCGGTCGTTTTAGAAAATTATGCCCCAATCCCCAATTTAACTGTTCCCCTAAATTCATTTCTGCTATTGTGATTTGCTGGGAGAGTCGGTTCTGAAATTTGGAGTATTTTGGGACACTTAGTCCCTAAGTGAGAGCTTTAAGGTTAGAAAATGGTCCGTAATTGGAACAGTGTTAAGACGATCTTGGAATGGAAATCCGGTGGTTCCATTAGCTCCGTTAGGTGATTTCGGGGTTGGGAGCGCGTTCGGAATGTATTTTGGAGGTCCGTAGCTCAATTAGGCTTGAAATGTTGAAGTTTGAAATTTTGGCAAAACCGATCGATAGGTGAGATTTTGATCCGGGGGTCGGAATGGAATTCCACAATTTCTGTAGCTTTGTTATGTGATTTTGGATATGTCCGCAAATTTTCAGGTCATTCGGACGTCGTTTGGTCGGGTTTCAGATCGAATGTGCAATTCAGAAAGTTTTAAGAAATTTAGGCTCGAATTCGATGTGAATTATGGGTTTTGATGTGGTTAGGCGTGTTTTTATGATTGGAATGAGTTCGTATCGTGTTTTGGGGTATGTTGGTGGTTTTCGTTGGGGTCCCGGGAGCCTCGGGATGAATTCGGGGGTCCAAACGGACCAATTTGTGCCAAAAGGCACTGCTGTTCTGCTGCAATAATTGTAGAGAAATTTTGCTCTCCGCGATCGCGGAGATGGCCATGCGATCGCGTAAGGGAGAAACCATGAGCTTTGCGATCGCGAAGTAAAGCGTGCGATCGCGTAAGTCTGGGAGAGTAAGCATCGCGATCGCGTGAGGTAGTATGCGATCGCGTAAGGTAGTTTGGGGAGCCGGACGAGTTTGTTCTTCGCGATCGCGTTCGTGTCATTGCGATCGCATAGGGTCGCTGCGTTGTTCACTGTGATCGCGTCCAGGATCACGCAATCGCGTAGAGGAAAATTAGGCCGCCCATATTTTGTGCATCGCGATCGCACGCCCAGTGCTGCAATCGCGTAGAGTAAACCGGCCTGGCATTGACTTTAAGTCCAGAACATTTCAGTCGCGGCCTAACACACCAAAACCGCCATTGTTGAGCTCCAAGAGAGGGAATTGAAGGGGAAACGCTGGGATATCATCGGGAAATCATCGGGGGTAAGTTTATTGACCTTAATTCGTTGGTTTATCATGAAATCCGTGATTATTTCACTGAAAATGAAAGATTAAAGGTGGGTTTGAGCCTTAGGCCTAAAGTTTTGAAAACCTTTGATTTGAATGGGCAAACGAAGTCCGATTTCGATAAATTTTATATGCACGAACTCGTATTGAGATAAGGAACCCGAATATATAACTTTCGTGATTTTTCGATAAGCGTACCAAAAGTCGGGTTCTCGGCAACTTGTGGGTTTTGGTGTATTTTGAGTTGTTTTGATTGGGTAATGCCCAATTGGCCTATTTTGATATGATTCTATTGATTTTTTTATCAGATACTACACTTGTGGAAGCCGACATTCGCGGCAAGAGGGTTATTTCTTAGCGGTTTTGTACCGGAATTAAGGTAAGTGGCTTGTCTAACCTCGTGTGGGGGAACTTCCACCCCTAGGATTTTATGTGATAGTTTAAGGTGACGAGCGTGTACATGCGCTGGTTGTTGAACACATACTTTATCAAAAATGCCTAATTGGTGATATCCCTGTTTTTAGCTGATTAATTCGATATTCTTACCCGGTAATAGTTAGAAAAGCATGATTTGGTAGTATTTTATGACTAGTTGCCTAATTGCCTTACTTGAGCTTCTTGATAGTTGTTGGCACTATTTTCGGTGAAGTTGTAGTTAAGCATATTATATTTTTTCTGCGCTTTCCTTTATTTGTTATGTTTGTGGACTGCGGGTTCGATTCCCGGAGACCCAGGGCTGTGGGTTCGATTCCCGGAGATCCTGAGATTTATTGAGATGTGGACTGCGGGTTCGATTCCCGGAGATCCCGAGATTTATTGAGATGTGGACTGCGGGTTCGATTCCCGGAGATCCTGAGATTTATTGAGATGTGGACTGCAGGTTCGATTCCCGGAGATCCTGAGATTTATTGAGATGTGGACTGCGGGTTCGATTCCCGGAGATCCTGAGATTTATTGAGATGTGGACTGCGGGTTCGATTCCCGGAGATCCTGAGATTTATTGAGATGTGGACTGCGGGTTCGATTCCCGGAGATCCTGAGATTTATTGAGATGTGGACTGCGGGTTCGATTCCCGGAGATCCTGAGATTTACTGAGACATGGGCTGCGGGTTCGATTCCCGGAGACCCATGGGTACTGTCAATGGGACTGTGGGTTCAATTCCCACAGGTCCTGGACTTGTTTTATTGAGTTGGTTACTTGTTGTTAGCTTAATTGTAGACGGTTGTAGTAATCATTTTATTGTTGTTACTTCGGAATTTTTATCATTTAAACTGCTTATTATTGTTATCATCATTATATTATTGTTTTCTCTCAGTAGGGCCCTGACCTTCCTCATCACTACTCCATCGAGGTTAGGCTTGGCACTTACTGAGTATCGCCATGGTGTACTCATGCTACTCTTCCGCACACTTTTGTTGTGCGGATCCAGGTACATCAGGACATGCCCATACTAGGTAATTCAGCAGCTTTTTGGGAGACCTCGAGGTATGATCTGCTACGTCCGCGGATCCGGAGGCTTTCCTTCTATTTTGATAGTATTAGTTGACATTTTCCTTTATTTCGTTGTTAGATACTCTTTACACATAGAGCCACAGTTGTATATTCTCTTTTAGTCTGTGTTACCCGTGGGATTCCGGATCTTGGTAGTGTTTTATACAGTGTGTTGACGGATGTATATGCCAAGCGGCACGGATTACATATCTTTTATGCTATTTTTCCGTTGGTTCTTGTTTAAGTGTTCATAGCTTGTATATTCCGCAACGTGTTCGGCTTACCTAGTCGTGGGGACTGGGTGCCATCACGACATGTTCACGATTGGTGAACTAGGGTCATGACATAGGCTTTTGGACCGAAAAGCAACCCAAGCAAGAAGCAGTTCAACGAAAATTGCTACAACTGTGGGAAACCTGGACACAAATCTATGGAGTGCCATGCTCCTAAGAAACAAGAAGAAAGTTCAATCAAACATGGTTGAAAAGCATGAAGATGTTGATGACTTGTGTGTTATGCTTTCTCAATGCAACTTGGTGGGAAATCCTAAGGAGTAGTGGATTGATTATGAAGACACTCGCCATGTTTGTGATGTTAGGGAAGTCTTTGCAACATATGATCTCGTTGGACCCGAAGAGACTCTTTCTATGGGAAATGCTGCAACCGCCAAGACTGAAGGATGTGGAAAGATATTTCTGAAGATAACTTCTGGCAAGGTGGTGACTTTGAACAATGTCCTTCATGTTCCCGAAATTAGGAAGAATTTAGTCTCTGCTGGACTTCTTGTTAAGAATGATTTTAAGTGTATTTTTGTATCCGGTAAGGTTGTAATAAGTAAGAACGAAATGTTTGTTGGAATAAAATTACCTCACTGAGGGACTTTTCATGCTGAATATAATGGTTGTTGAGAATAATAATAAGTTTTTACGTTAGTCTTACTTACTTAAGTCAAATGAGTTATGGCATATACATTTGGATCATGTCAATTATAAAACCTTGCGGAATATGGTTAAATTGGAAGTATTGCCTAAGTTTGAATGCAATAAATTAAAATATCAAATATGTGTGGAATCTAAGTGTGTTAAACATCCTTATAAGTCAGTTGAAAGGAATTCATATCCTTTACTTAATTGTAAAGATGTAGCAATAGACACATTCAAGCAATACAAAAATGAAGTTGAAGTGCAGCTTAATAAGAAAATCAAAATGATAAGAAGTGATAAGGGTGGTGAATATGAACCTCCTTTTGAAAACATTTAGAATATAGAATTACTCATCAAAAAACGGCCCCTTACACGCCCTAAACCAATGGGGTTGCGGGAAGTAAGAATACTTCATTAACGGAGATGATGCATACATTGTTGATAAGTTCTGGTTTGCCACAGAACTTGTGGGGGAATCCGTTCTGACGGCTAACCGAATACTAAATCGAGTACCCCATAGCAAAACACAATCCATTCCATATGAATAATGTAAATGAAGGAAGCCCAATTTAAATTATTTTAAAGTGTGGGGGTGTTTGGCAGGGGGTGTTTGGCAAAAGTACAAGTTCCTAAACCCAAAAGGATAAAAAATTGGTCCAAAAATCGTTGATTGTATTTTTATAGGATATGAGACCAATAGTAAAGCATATCGATTGCAGATTCATAAAACAGATAATCCCGACATTCATAATAATACGGTTATAGCATTAGATAATGGTGCAGTTATATATATATATATATATATATATATATATATATATATATATATATATATATATATATATATATATATATATATATATATTCGTATAAAAAGAAATGTGAGTCGATTGTTGAAGGGTCTAAACGACCTCGGGATGAAGTAAAAGAAAGTACATTTAATCAGGAGGATCCAAGACGTAGTAAACGTCATAGAACGTCTACTTTATTTGGACCAGATTTTGTGATTTTATTATTGAAAATTAGCCTCGAACATTTAAAGAAGTTATGTCTTCTTCGAAATTATTATTTTGAAAAGAGGCAGTCAATAGTAAAATAGAATCTATACATGGGAATTGATTGATCTTCTCCTGAAAATAAATTGTTGGGTTCTAAATGGATCTTTAAGAGGAAAATGAAATATGATGGCACTATTGATAAATTTAAGGCGAGACTTGTAGTAAAGGGTATAAACAACGAGAAGGTCTTGACTACTTTGATACATACTCTCCAGTTGCAATAATCATGTCTATACGAACATTACTAGTGTTAGCTGCAGTTTATGGTATTGAAATTCATCAAATGGATGTTAAGATGGCCTTCTTGAATGGAGATTTAGAGGAAGAAATCCACATGGAACAACCTGAAGGGTTTGTGATTCCAGGTAAAGAAAAGAATGTATGTAAACTTGTTAAGTCCCTTTACGGTCTAAAACAAGTACCTAAATAATGACATGCGAAATTTGACCAAACAATACTGCCAAATAGTTTTAATATAAATGAATGTGATAAATGCGTGTACATTAAATATGTTCCAAATCACATAATCATTTTTTTGCCTATATGTTGATGATATATTGATAATAAGTAATGATATTGCTAACATAAATGCTACTAAGCGTATGCTAACTAGTAAGTTTGATATGAAGGTCTTAGGAGTTGCTGATTTAATTCTGGGGATTAAACATAAGACTCCTCAAGGTCTGGCGTTGTCACAATCTCATTATATTAAGACAATACTTAAAAAATTCAAGAAATTAGAGTTTAAAGTTGTAAAGATTTCAATTGACATGAATCTTGCATTAGCAAAGAATACAGGACAAAGCATATCACAATTGGATTATGCTTGTGTGTGGTGATGCTAAATGTACATCATGAATTTTACACGAACAGATATAGCTTGTGTTATAAGTAAATTGAGTCGATATACGAGCAATCCAGGTCAATCTCATTGGATGACAATGAAATGAGTTTTGGGGTTTTTAGTACATACCCAGGACTTTGCTTTCCACTACAGTAAATATACCATGGTCATTGAGGGATACTATGATTTGGATCACCGGATCAACTGATTCCAATTCCATAAGTGGACATGTATTCACTATTGGTAGATGAGCGGTATCATAGAAGTCATCCAAACAAACTTGTATTGTGCATTCTACAATGGAGGTTGAGTTCAATGCTTTACATAAAGTCGGTGAAGAAGCTAAATGGATCCAAAATTTCTTGGAAGATATTTCATTGTGGCCCAAATTTTTAGCACCAATATGCATGCAGTGCGATACTCAAGTGAGAATTGAAAGGGTTGGGAGTGTTATGTATAATGGTAAATCTCGTCATATAAGGCGAAGACATAAAACTGTTAGGCAATTACTCTCGAGAGGATATATCATGATTGACTATGTAAAGTCAAGTGATAATGTGTTGGATCCACTTACAAAAAGCCTAACTAGAGAGATAGTTGAGAAATCATCAAGGGGTATGGGACTATGGTTGAGAACAACTTATTGTGGCTGTAACTCTACCTAGAAGAGTGGAGATCCCAAGATCTAGGTTCAAGGAGATCAAACAAAGTCATTAATGACGGTTCAGCATTGTCAACTAAAATTTTCGTCCATTCTCGTGATGTGACAATGTTCCGTAGGATAAAGCATTAAGGTTTTTTTTAATTATTTTTAAATTTTATATAGGGTATATAAAATAGTGTATCTACGGGATGACACATTTAGGAATCGCCTATGTAAGTGTGAAGTGTTAGCCACTTCAAGGAAAATATTTTTACGCCAGTTCTCTATGCACTTATGAAACCAAACGGTGTTCATGGTTGATACGAACACAACAATAAAAATCAAAGTCGGTTAAGGATTGGTTGTGTGACTTATGGTTGTCTAGATATACACCCCCAATGTTCGACGATTAACAAATATAAAATCTACCGATTGACGAGTATATCCGATATAAGTTCACTACGGAAAGTTTAAAGGGAAACCTACTTATCCAAATGCAATTAATCATTGCTTGCAAATCATACAGTTTTTCATGCATATTCCGTGATATAGCCATTCCCCATTCATGTGCAGGATTGTTGGGTTATTAAGCTTAATATAGTTTAAAAGAAGGTGAATGGAAAATGAAGAGAAAATGAAATATTTGAGTTTTATTTGAGATTCCCTCCTTGATGAAGGGACATTGTCTGATATCGGAAGAGGAAGAGGGTTTTAATAGGTATATAAGCAATTGCTCTTCTTCTAGCTCTTAAAGAGTTGAGGCAAACCTCGCAACGTCGTCGCTCGCTCGCTCGGCTCAGCTTTGGCTTCGGATTCGGATTCGGATTCGGAATTGGATTTGGTCAAATGATTGATTGATTAATTTTTTGGACCAAATTTATTTGTTAATACAAAATATTAACAAAAATATTATTAAATATCAATTTTGATAACATAATATTAATTTTAAATCCAAAAATATTAATATTAAATCCAATTTCGTTATTAGTTTTTTGTTTTTCAGTTTTGTAACTGAAAATTAACCTCCTTCTTCTGTTATCCCAGTTTATTGTTAAGTAAATAACTATTTATTATGACATTTATGCTTTGACCGTTTTGCACAAACAACCATTATGAAGAGTTGAACCTCTTCAATTTTCAGCCCAACATTGGCTATAAATATAATTCCGTTCTCTCAAAATATCTATATGAATTTCTGAGTTTCTCTTCCTTCTTCTGCATTGTTTTAACTTCAAAGAAAGCAACAACAAATGTGATTTGCTATCGAACTTTGTATTCGCTGAAATACTGGGAGTTAAAGTACCATTACACCAATGTGTAATTTGTTCTATCCTAGGAGAAAATAATCCATAACCTTGGGTACCAGGAGCGGATTAAATTCCTAAAGGAAACACTGTGAATTCAGTAGGCTGGGATTAACTTTTCTTTCATTTATATTTTTTTTTAACGTTTTTTCCAAAATTATTTTACAAATATAGTATACTAACAAATATGACTAATTAATCTGCCAAGTTTTAGATAGCAAGGAATTAATACTAATAAATGTGAAATTTCTTGGAAACTTTTGTTTTTATTTTTGAGCTGTGTAGATCGACTTTTCACTGCAATTCTTCCTTACACTCCAGAAATGGAGGCCTAATTTCGAGAGTCCAAACTCATAACTTGCATTGTACTACCGTTTTCAGCATAGTCACCAAAGTAAGCAGATAAGAGAGCCTAGTAATGATATAACAACAATAACACCAATAATATCAAGTAAAATTTTACTAGTGGAGTATGGGGAGGATAGTGTGTACACAGACATTATCCCTACTTCGAAAGAGTAGAAATGCTATTTCAGAAAGACCCTCGGCTTACCTAGTAATGATGAGTTTGAATATTACCTTTTCATTTCTTGTTTTCATGCTATGCTAAATAAATCCTTCATTTGAATTCACATATCCAATATCAACATAACGTGCTACTGTAACGTGAACGTTATTTTGATATGTAATGTGTTTCTATTTATGTAATACACCTTTAAAGACCCTCGGCTTGCCTAGTAATGATGAGTTTGATATTACTTTTTCATTTCTTGTTTTCATTCTATGTTTAATAAGTCCTTCATTTGTATTCACATATCCATGTCAACATAACGTGCTACTGTAACGTGAACGTTATTTTGATATGTGATATGTTTCTATTTATGTAATATACCTTTAAGAAGGTTTAGTTTGTTTTTGTTTTCAAAATATATTTTATACATAAGAGTTATTTTGATTATGATTATTTTAATCATTTTAATCCTTATATCATTAATTTGAAAATATTCTTACTGTATGGGTCAAAATCAAACACTAATGATTGTAGGTAATAAGAGTTCGACTCTGTCATGGCCGTACCCCGAGGTGTAATGGCGACAGGCCCCACGGTTCATGTCGAGGTCAGGCAGTTAAAAAAGCCCATATCACAGGATAAGCATATTGTCTTGAGCAAGTAATAAAGGATTGTCATGGGAAAGCACACCGATCAAAGACCGTTGGATAAAACCTCTCCGATTTGTATACTCGATATGTTGCAATCTAGAGTTAATTACTTTTGACTAAGATTTATCTTCTATTTCTTTCATTAATTAGTTTAGCATGACGTTTAATACTTTTTTGTCAAACAATTTGGAGCCATCTTTGGGGATTTATTAGCCAAATTTGTTAGTTTCCTTTAGATCTAAAACCAGGAAAATATCACTACCAGGCTGTTGATCGTCGCAAACTCAACCCTTAGTAAGAGTGGGCTCTAATTACTTTTACCCGATAGTGATTTTTCGGGGTCAATTCCTCAGAGAGCTTGATATTGGAGTCAAGTATTTGTGGAGACTAATTAAGCGTTGTAGCTCCTAATTTGGCTTCTAACAATTTTGGGTTTTCTTCAATTAACCACTAATAATTTTAACTACAATTATAACTAGATTTGCTAAATGATAACTCTAAGATGTATGCAATAAGGAAAAAGCACTAGGGTCGTAACACTTGCCTAGGTGACTAATTAACGGGTAATGAATCTCAATACAAGGATGATAATATGAGATACATGGTTAACCATTGCACTTAATTCTCACTCTCACACCTCTCGGTAGAGAGAGTGATTTTGCCCAATTGACTCTCTCGAGACCAATCGAGTAGGCTAATTTTCCCAAGCAACTAATGGCTCAGGTAGGGTGATTACTCTCTCGAGGTTTAACCCGTTACTTGGGACTACCATTCTCATGGGTCCATCCCAAATCCATGTTGGGTTGATTGAGGGGTCATAGACCCTATTTCTCAAGCAAAGTCTAAACCCACTAAGCTAGACTTAGTGTTTGCAACCACCAAATCTAAGTTAAAACATACAAACAACCCAAATACCATACACACAATACCATCCAAACATTAATCAACAACACCCATTAATTACTCACACTAGGTTTGAGCCACAACCCTAGCTAATGGGTTTAGCTACTCATAGAATCAATAGAAAAAGAAGAAATAATGGTAGAGATTGACATAATATTGAACTATAAATTTAATAAAATTAATTCTACGTTTAAAACCAAGTAAAATAGCCCAAAATAGGCACAAATATGTTATCTTGTGCTCAGCTGCTCGTACAATGTATCAAAACTTAACCTAAAAAGGTAAAATATTCTATTTATACTACCCAGGAAAATATGGACAAAAATACCCCTGAGGGTCTGTCGCGGGCCGCATAAAAATGTCATGCGGCCGCGTAGGATAAAAGTCCTGCCAAAGTTGAGCTTCTGGACCTTGGATGTAGACCGTATGAAAATGTCACGCGACCGCGTGGGTTAAGTCACGCGGACCGCACTGTTGAATGATGCGGACCGCGTGGAAATGTTGCGCGGCCGCAGTGCTGTTTGCCCTTCAATGATGGTTCTATGATCTTGCTTCCATGCGGTCCGCACTGTTTTGGAGTGCGGTCACGTGGGATTTCTACCTTAGAATATTTTCATTTTCTTCAGCATCGCGGACCACGTAGAAATGGATGCGGTCCGCGTGAGATTGTATCCCATTTTCAGCTTTTCTGATCCACACCTGTGCGTCCGCATGGCAAATCAGTGCGTACCGCATAAGTTTCTTGACTTGGGTAATTTTCATGATCTTCTTGTGCGGTCGCATGACAAAAGGTTGCGGTCCGCAATGGTCTTGTAGCTCACATTTCAGTTCCTCTCTTGATACTTGGTAGATTTCACTCCATTCTGAGCCAATTTGTGATCTTTGACATCTAGTTGCTCAAACCTGCAATCAAGTGAAATTTGTAAGCAATTGAGGACTGATTTGCATTAATTTATTCACAAAGCTTAGGCAAAGAGGGGTATAAATCATGTAAAAACCACAGTTATCAGCTGTCGTGGCCTCACCTTCTCAGCACTACCACCCACTCAAAAAGGTGGTAGGTAAGCCTCCAAGATGACCATACCAATCTAGGTCAGGTTGTCGTATAACATAGAAATTATAACCAATGTCTATGCAAAATTGATAGTAGGCTAGATTTATGTAATGTGGCGATTATTTTTGCTCCAACTTGATTATGTTTCAGTGTCACAATATAGTTAAATGATGAAAAATGGGCTTTAATTGTGAATTTCAAACGTTGTAGGAGTGAGGAGCTTGTATAAGGCCTTAAAGTTGTGATTGGAGCTACATTGAAGCAAGAAAAACCCCTAGGAGCTGAGTACGCGCGAAGACGAGAAAAAGAATCAAGGAAATAAAGTTCTGGACTAGTGCATCCACTAGCGCGACCGCGCTAGTCCAGATGGTTGAGGTAGAATGTTAGGCTACTAGCATGGCCATTAGCACGCCCACTAGTGCGGCCGCGCTAGTCCAGTTACGGAACGTAAATTTTCAGGGGTAAACTTCGAAGTCTAGGGGTAAATTCACTTAACATATAGAAGGTGAAGCTCTCCCAAGGATTTATTATAAGGTTTTCATAGTTTAGTGCAAGAAAAAGAGAGGCAAGGAGGATAATTCAACATCGAGTTCTTCCTTTCTTCCTTTTGTTTTACGATTTGTGATGAACACTAGCATGAATAGCTAATTCTTTTGTCTAGGGTTTTGATGAAACCTATTGATGGATGAACTTCTTGATTATGTTAATATAGTTTGCCAATTTAATCTTTATTTGTTCAACTACGTGCTCGTTGTAGTTAATTGACAGGATCCACAATTAGTTGTGCCTATTTAGTGTGCATAACTCGGGAGAAAGTGCATATTTAAGTCAATTGTTGAACAACACCACTCTCAAAGTTAAGAGGGATCTATAACTGCGGGTTTAAAGGCGGCATTAGGGATAACAACACAAAGCTCTATCAAATCCCGAAATAGTTTTTAAGGCCTTGAATCTCAACAGAACTGGTGAAGTACTCAAAGCTCTATCAAATACCGAAAAAGTTTTTAAGGTCTTGAACCGAGCCAACCGAAAAAGGAAACAACAACCAACAATTGAACAACTCGAATCGAACATGGGTGATAACGAAAACAATCATCCACCTGCACCCATAGTGCCAACGGCACCTCTTGTGCCAGAGGCTGCTCTCTATGACTGGGCGCAACCCAGAGCTGAAAATCTAGCCACAATAATTGTAGTCCCGCAAATACAGGCTGAATCATTCCAAATCACGAATAACATGTTGCACTTGTTGCAGAACTTGGGACTATTTTTGGGGTCACAAGTCGAAGATCCTCAACAACACCTGAAGAATTTTCTGTCAATCTGCAAAACGCAAAGGCAGCCTAATATAACTCAAGAAGCAATCAAGTTGTTGTTGTTTCCATGCTCAGTGACGAGAGCTGCCCAGACTTGGATAAACTCACTCCCCATAAATTCCATAACAACTTGGTAGAAGTTAGTCAAGCAATTCTACAACAAGTTCAACCCACCCAACAAGATTGCTCAACAAATTGACAAAATTTTGAGCTTTAAACAGAGACCAATGGAGACACTGCATGAAAAATGGGAACGCTTCAAAGGGATGTTAGTTATATTTCCGCACCATGATATTCTAGATCTGATATTGGGACAATGATTTTATATGGAGTTGTTAGATAGTGTAAATAACATAGTTAATGTTTTGGTTGGTGGAGCATTTTTGAGCAAAACCTGGAGAGACGACCAGAGTGTGCTTGACAAGATGGCACAGAAATTGGAATGGATACCTAGGAATGCACCTATCACCCCAGTTGTTCACACAGTGCCCTTAGACCCATCCAACTCTGTGGCTGAAACTTTATTGACACAAATGAGTATACTTACCAAGAGGGTGGAAGAGTCAAGGCAGAAATAGCAGGTACACATAGTTGATACTACCAATGGGGGCTTATGCACATCCTGCATTAGTCAGCCAATTGGTAACCACTGGAATGCAAATCATGATCAACATCACTATCAAGAAGACATGAACTATGTGTCTAATTATGGAGGCCCGCGATAAGGTAGTTAAAATTGGAGTCAACAATAGCAACAACCATATAGGCCAGTCCAGCCACAGTTCAACAATGGAAACATGGGAGGTATGCCTAATCATATGGCACCTTACAAAAGGCCCCACGGATACAATAATCAGAATTAGCAGCAGGGGTATCATCCTCCTTAACAGTAACATGGTGGATGGGCGGAAAATGGGTTTGATCAACTTGAAGCAATGATACAGCATGTTATTGGGTCTAATGCAAAAGTTAGTGAGAGAGTAGACGCACATGACTCATCCGGAATGCAGATCATGATCAACATCACTGGAATGCACTGGAATGCAGACCACTGGAATACAGATCATGATCAACATCACTATCAAGAAGACATGAACTATGTGTCTAATTATGGAGGCCCGCAATAAGGTGGTCAAAATTGGAGTCAACAATAGCAACAACCATACAGGCCAGTCCAGCCACAGTTCAACAATGGAAACATGGGAGGTATGCCTAATAATATGGCACCTTACAAAGGGCCACATGGATACAATAATCAGAATCAGTAGTAGGGGTATCATCCTCCTTAGCAGTAACATGGTGGATGGGAGGAAAATGGGTTTGTTCGACTTGAAGCAATGATACAGCAGGTTATTAGGTCTAATGCAAAAGTTAGTGAGAGAGTAGACGCACATGACTCATCTTTCAGGAATATTGAAGTGTGGATGGGCCAAATTTTGATATCTCTGAACAATCGTCCTCATGGGACATTACCTGCAAATACCCAAATAAATCCAAAAGATCAAGCCCCAAAGCAGCTAATGGTAGTGAGTCTACGCAATGGCAGATATTTGGATGTAGAGCAAGAAAGGGCTCGAGAGACCAGACAGGGTGAGACACTCATACCACTGCCCATTGAGCTGGATGAGTCAACAAAGCTGATAGAGGCAACAGTCCAGCCTGCCCATGAAGAAAATAACATTCATATTGAGACTGAGAAAGAATCTGAGGCAGCCTGGGAACTAGTGGTTGAGGTGGCAGTTGATAAAGATCAATCCCAAATCATTGGGAATAAGAGACCTCCTGCACCATTCCCTCAGAGGCTGGCTAAATATAAAAAAAAGGAGCAGTACAAGAAGTTCTTGGAAATGCGGAAAACAATCCAAGTAAATATTCCCTTGATTGATGCTCTGAAAGAGATGCCCGGTTACACAAAAATGATAAAAGACTTGATGTCCCGGAAATTCGATTTCCAAGACTGGTCCACAGTTACTCTTACTCAGACATGTAGTGCAGTAGTGACGAGACCAATTGCTGAGAAGCTGTCAGACCTAGGGAGCATTATAATTCCCTGCACGATCAGCAATTTTGCCTTTGCTAAGGCACTTTGTGATCTAGGGGACAACATAAATCTCATGCTAGTAATGATTTATAAGAGCTGGGGATCGGAAGAGCCAAACCCACTTCTATGTTGTTGCAGCTGGCTTACAGGACTGTAAAGAAACCCTCAGCTGGCTTACAGGACTGTAAAGAAACCCTCAACTGGCTTACAGGACTATAAAGCAACCCTCAGAAAGAGCCAGACCCACTTTGATCGGGTCGATGACGTCCATTCCTCAAGAAACAAAGGCCAAGGAGCTGACATAGGATACAAATCTGAAGGAGGCGAGTGAATCAAATCACTGTGAATCTGGCACTGGTGGCACTTGCGAACAAAACGAAAGCAATCTTGCTCTATAGTAAGCCAAGAATATCATGCCCGAAGGATCTTCTTTGCTAGAACATATCCATTCATATGCGGACCACAAACTCTCAAATGTACCTCATTCATAATCATTTCAGCTTCTTTGGCATCCACAAATCTAAATAAATTCAAATCCGAGGTTCTTTTGTATAAAATTTCCCCACTCAAAAAGAAACCATTAGAGAGCCGCCTAATAGTTCTCTTTTGATCCCTATTAGCATGTTCCGAATATTCTCTTATTTTCAGAAACTATTTAATATCACGGTACCATGGTTCACCATCCATTTCTTCTTCAATTGTATTGCAATAACCATGTTGATCCCGAATTTGAATTTCTAATGGGTTAATGTGAGTATTACCCGGATATGGAAGCATTGAAGCCAGGGTGGCTAAGGCATCAACTAATTCATCGTGAAACCTGGGAATGTATCTGAACTCGATGGACTTGAATCTCTTGCTAAGATCTTCCACACATTGTTTATATGGAATGATCTTGATGTCTCGAGTCTCCCAATCACCTTGAGCCTGCCGAATAAGCAAATCTGAATCTCCCATTACCAACAGTTCATGCACATTTGGGTTTATTGCCATGTTCAAACCCATGATGCAAGCTTCATATTCTGCCATGTTGTTAGTACAAAAGAAACGAAGTTGTGCTGTAGCAGGGTAATGTTGCCCAGTAGGTGATACGAGAATTGCCCCAATCCCTACGCCTTTAATGTTGACAGCCCCATCAAAGTACAATTTCCAAATTTGACTATCATCTTGAACTACTTCTTCAACTAGATTAGCCTCTTCATCTGGGAAGTATGTGTTCAAATATTCATACTCATCATCCACAGGGTTTTCTACGAGATGATCAACGAAAGCTTGTGCCTTCATAGCAGTGTGAGTGACATAAACAATATCAAACTCTGTGAGCAAGATTTGCCAGTTTGTCAATCTGCCGGTTGGCATCGACTTTTGAAAAATGTACTTCAGGGGATCCATTCGGGATATGAGGTAAGTTGTATATGCCAAAAGATAATGCCTAAGCTTCTGAGAAATCCAAGTCAAGGCACAACATGTCCTTTCCAAAAGAGTGTATTTGGACTCATAAGTGGTAAACTTTTTGCTCAAATAATATATTTCTTGTTCCTTTTTGCCCGTGACATCATGTTGACCCAAAACACAACCAAAAAAACTATATGTCACTAACAGATATAAAAATAGAGGTCGGCCAGGTTTTGGTGGGACCAAAACTGGCGGATTTGATAAATATTCCTTGATCTTATCAAAATCTTCTTGGCACTCATCTGTCCACTTGATAGCAGCGTTCTTTTTCAACAACTTGAAAATAGGCTCACATGTCGTTGTAAGATGTGCAATGAACCTGCTGATATAGTTCAATCTCCCGAGCAAACTCATGACTTCTTTTTTATTCTTCGGGGGAAGCTGCTCTCGAATGGTCTTTATCTTGGAGGGATCTAGCTCAATGCCTCTTCCACTAACTATAAAACCCAAAAGCTTCCCAGAAAGAACTCCAAATGCACATTTGGCTGGATTGAGTTTGAGATTGTACCTTCGTAGCCTTTCAAAGAACTTTTTCAAGTCTTGCACATGATCTTCTCGTGTTCTAGACTTAATGATCACATCATCAACATACACCTCAATCTCTTTGTGCATTATGTCATAGAATATGGTAGCCATGGCCCTCATGTAAGTTGCTCCTGCATTCTTTAAACCAAATGGCATGACCCTATAATAATAGGTTCCCTATGGAATGGTGAAGGCGGTCTTTTCTGCATCTTCTTCATCTATCAGAATTTGGTGATACCCAGCATAACAATCCACAAAATATTGGATCTCATGTTTATCACAATTGTCAACAAGGATATGAATGTTGGGTAAGGGAAAGTTGTGTTTTGGACTTGCTTTATTTAAATCCCTATAGTCAACACAAACTCTGAGTTTCCCATATTTCTTTGGCACTGGCACAACATTTGCTAACCATGTAGCATATCGGACGACCCTGATTACATTTTCACTTAATTGCTTCGTGACTCTTTCTTAATCTTATCACTCATATTCGTCTTAAACTTCCTTTGTTTTTGTTGGATTGGTGGAAAATTAGGATATGTGGGAATCTTATGGACCACTAAATTAGTACTCAAATCTGGCATGTCATCATACGACCAAGCAAATACATCTCTATACTCGAACAAACTTGAATTATGGCATCTCTCGTCCTTTGTTCAATATGAATGCTTATTTTTGTTTCTATGATTTCTTCAAGACTTTCTAGGTTAATTGCCTCAGTTACATTTAAGTTAGGCTTAGGCTTATTCTCGAATTGATCCAATTCTCTTTTTATTTCCTTAAAGGCCTCATCTTCATCATACTCAACTTCTTGATTTAATATTTTGAGATTAGACAACTTATTAAGATCTGGACATGAATTCCGCGTGCATATCATGTTTTTAAAGCCAGCATTAATGAAACTGAAAATGATGAGAAATTAACAAAAATTAGGGAAAGGAAAAGACAGACTTCTACTATGAAACTAGAACTTCATTTCAATGAATTGGAAAGGATAGAAGGGTTAACATCAGAGCAAAGCAATTAAACTAAAATATCTAGATTACAACCTTAAAAATAATCCAAATACAGAAAAAGCAACAAAACAGAATATCAAGACTCCTTCCTGATGGGAAGCGGAGTTGCTTCCCAGTTGTTGAGCGAGGTATCTGGACCAATCAACTGAACACTTGCAATGCTATGGCCCTCACCAACTTGAACCATGTTGATTCCATATAACATCTCCGTGAGACCCTGGCAAACTCCATCAATGTCATCTTGAAAGATTTTGGACTTCTTCAAATTGTGGCTTGACAAAAGAGTAGGTAATATGAGGGATTGGTTTTGACAATTTCCAACCATTCTGTTTGCGGGCCTTGGCTCTGTTAATGTCAGTAGATGTAGGTTTAAAACCCAAGACAAAGATATCTTTCTTCGCAAAGGGAGCAATGGGGTCCACAATTCCTTGCAGAAATAATCCCAATCCTTTTCCTGGTTCATAGATGTTCCTCAACATTAGTGAAGCTACCATCATAGATGTGGCTGAAAGATGAGGATGCAGAATTGGTTTTCCTTCTTCCACTTGATCTACCTCAATCACCTCAAATGTTTGATATGTGTGGTATTCACATCCTTCCTTGGCTTCGATACACGGAATGGGCGGGTCATTATAGACGGATGAGTCGTCCTCCCCATGAACAATGATTTCTTGCCTGTCATATTCGAATTTGACCATTTGATGTAGGGTGGATGGTATAGCTCTGGCCATATGGATCCACGGCCTTCCCATAAGAAAATTATATGAGGTTTTCATATCCAATACTTGAAAGACAATGTTAAAATCAACTGGGCCAATTGCCACGGTGAGTTCGATTTCCCCAATAGTATCTTTCTTTGAACCATCAAAAGCTCTGATGCTGACACTACTAGTCCGAATTCTATTAGTGTCAATGTTCAGTTGTTGTAGAATAGAAAAGGGGCATATATCTACACTTGAGCCTCCATCAATCATGACCCCTTTTACGTAATGTCCTTCACATTTGACCATAAGCTTTATTGTTCCCAGCCCCTTCCTTAGGCAAATCATCATCATTGAAAGAAATTTTGTTTGTCTCAAAGAATCTTTCAGCCATTTTTTCTAGCTGCTTCACTGTTGTCTTTTCTGATACATATGCCTCGTTCAAGTTTTGATCAACACACGATGATGTTCTTCCGAGTGCAAAAGTAGAGATAACAAAGATACCTGAGCAGGGGTTTTCCTTAGTTGATCAATGATTGAGTAGTCTTTCATTTTCATCTTCTTAAGGAATTCCTCCACTTCTTTTTTCTGAAATTGTTTCTTTTACTGGAAAGTGATTTTTCTTGACTTACTTAGCTTTTCTCAACTCCTTTGGCGAGTAGCACCTTCCGGAGCTGGTCAGACCTCATATTTCATCTATTTCTTCCACTATCTCATTTCCTTTATATGTCATGACAGTCTTGTTATAGTTCCATGGAATAGCTTTTGTGTTTGACAGTGGAAGTTGAGCAACAGGTCAGATCACAGCTGGCTTGGTTATATTTCTCAAAGTATTATTTGGAACAATCTTTTGAATGCCCCCTGGGATGTAAAGTTTTGGACCATCCAACTGAACCCCAGTCTTTTTCAAGCTTCCAAGGACATAAAGAACCGTCTTTTCAGAACCTGCCAAGTTTGCACTAAAACTTGCACCTTTCACAATCAACGGTGGCAACTGCGTTGGGCTCACTATCACTTTCGACTCTTGCCTTATAGTTCCGACAACCATCTCTGCTGTGTCAGACTGTTTATAATCATGATCATCACAAATCATCCCAATAAAATGTGCATTATCATGAGCTAGGAACGCATTATTTGTGATATTAGGAGTATCTTCATTGTTTGTCACCACAATTGCATTTGGTTCAATCAAATTTTCGATGGCTTTTTTTAATGTCCAACAATTTTCGGTACTATGACCTTGGGTGTTAGAGTGATACTCACATCTTGCATTGGAGTCAAAACCTTCTGAATTTGGATTGACATAATACGGCACAATAGGTTCAATCAACTTAAGCTGCATCAACTTTCGAAATAGGCTTGTATACGATTCTCCAATTGGGGTGAACTTTTTCTTTGGTTCCTGTTCTTTCACATATTCCTGTATGGGACGAGGATTATATGGCGCCTGAAAAGTTTGCCAGATTTGATGGGAGCCTTGTGGAATTGGTGCTCGCCATTGTTGGTAATTGGGAGGCTTAGCATAAGTCTGAGCGTTAAACACTGTGTATTGTTGCGAGGGCACTGAGTACCGAGGACCCTGAGGCGGATAATAATGTTGAGGAGAATTGGATTGTCCTTGTTTGAATTGCATGTATGAAGGAACTATTCCTCTTTGAACTCCCCCGAATCCAGATGCCATCATGGATCATTCCTCCTTCTTTTTTTGATTTCCAAAACTGCCTAACCCGCTTTGAATTGCTTGCGTGGTCGCCTTAAAGGCCGCCTGACTAACCATTTTGCCGGACTTCATGCCATTCTCAATTATTTTCCCAATCTTAATCACCTCAGTAAAAGGCATACCAATGGCGGCCAACATATAATGGGGGTAATCGGGATCTTGAGCTTGGAGAAAGTAGTCAATCATTTCTGCCTCTTTCATTGGTGGTTTGACCCTAGCAGTCTGCTCTTTCCACTTGATTGCATATTCTCTGAAACATTCTGCTAATTTCTTCTTTATGTTGACAAGAGAGGAGCGGTCTGGCACTATATCAATATTGTACTAAAATTGTTGGACAAAATCTTGAGCCATATCATTCCAAACGTGCCAGTGAGAGATGTCTTGATTGATGAACCACTCTGAAGCAATTCCTGTCAAACTTTCCCCAAAATAAGCCATGAGTAATTCTTCATTGCCTCCTACTCCCCTCAATTGGTTGCAATATCTCTTCAAGTGGTCAATGGGATCACCATGCCCGTCATACTTGTCAAACTTGGGGGTCTTGAAGCCGGGTGGAAAATGAACATGAGGGAATATACATAAATCATTGAATGAAAAACACTCTTGTGACCTCCCAAACCCTGTATGTTTCCCATCATTTGCTCCAAGCTCTTCATTTTTCTGGTCATTTCCTCGTGTTCCATATTTTTGTCGGGCTTTTCAATCTCAACTGGGAACACATTCTGAGGAATGTGCTTGTATGAATCAGGAATCTTGAAAGTTAGTTCTGGAGAATGATGTTGGGAATTATGAGCGTTTAGTTGTGGATCATTGTGGAGATTTTGAGTGAGAGTCAGTTGAGGAATAGTGAAAGTCGGTACAATTGGTACAACATGTGGGTCATTTTTGAAGGGTCCCATTGAAGGACGTGGAACGGAGGTACTGGGGATAATGGAAGGTTAATGCTCGGACTAAATCCAGGTTGGTACAATGGGTTACTTGTTATGGAGATAGGAACTTGATTTGCAATGGACACATTATGAAGATTATCTGAGGGCCCTATGGGTAGTGAGGGCGGTGCATGTCCATTCACCCAAGCTTGGTACATATCTGCTAGTTGTTGCTTCAACACTCTTACATATCTGCCAGTTGTTGCTTTAATACTCTTACTTTTTCAACCAGTCCCGAACCTTTTTCGACCAATTGTCCATGGACATCATCATTATCTGACTCATTCTCACTGTTGTTTCCCATTCTACTTTTTCCTTTTGACCTCGTGTTGTAAGGGTGAGTCACCAGTTTAAACCACAAACCAACCACCTCTATTTAACTTTATCTCTCTTTGTAATGACAAACAACAAATGTGTTAGTGTTAGGCATTTCGCAGATATTAAATCACATATTGTATGTCATGCACCTGACGACATTTTCATTTCTAGAATGAGTTTGGAAGGTTTCATCCTTCATCCTCGCTTATTGGTTAATTAGTTCATTCACATATTGAATTTGACACCCCGTATATATATATATATATATATATATATATATATATATATATATATATATATATATATATATATATATATATATATATATATATATATATATATATATATATATATATAGAGAGAGAGAGAGAGAGATTAATTATGGCTATGATCGCATCCAATGAGGATTGCCTACGTATCATGACGTCGCATGCATCAGACCATTATGTAGTTCAAGAGAAAACAACAATAGTTTTGGATTTTTTTTTAAAACAAAGCGAAACAATTAAAAATACAGTGACAAAAGGGACATTACATCAAACATGACTAAACAACCTTTGACAAGACTAAAACAATGATTTTAAAAGACTTAAACAATGACCCAAACTAGAACATAACTGCTTCATGGAAAATACTAACAACTACGACTATGTTTTAACACAATCTTTTTGCTTTCAACCACTGGAACATCTGTTCATGGTGGGGCATGACCTGGATGACCCCCCAATGTACGATACATCCTCTCTAACTCTACTGCAAGATGGCGGGCAAACGTTGGTGCATGTTCCAAGAATTTCTCATAATCCATCCCTTGGGAGTTCACATAACTTTGAGCGGTATAAATAACCAAACCATGGACTTGCTCTCTAAAAGCCTGGAAATTCTAGCCTAGATCTTGTAACTGCTGCTGGCGAGTGATGGCTATCTCTCTTAAGTGGCCCTCACAATCTAAAGCTGACTCCAACAGAGCCTGAAGTCTAGCCTTCTTGCCTGTGCCCTCTCTCTATCAATATCTGCATGTTGATATTTTCTATTGTACCTTCTCATTTCTTCCAACTGTGCATGGAGCTGAGCTTCTGAGCGTACCCAATGGGCCTTCTCTCTCTCAAATTGAGCCCTATCTTCTTCAATCTTTGTTATTCAGCGATCCTTGCTAGATTTGGCTTCCTCATTTAACTGTACGATTTTTTCTTTAGCTTTGTCCAACGCTTTTTCAGTCTTTGCCAAGATGGAGGCATAATCTTACACCTTTTCTATCAGATTGGCAATGGTTCTCTGGACTTTCCAACTTCTCACTGGCACTTTAGAGGCTTTCTTCATCTGTTGAAGCTGAACACGGAGGGCTTTATTCTCTTGAATCAAAATCTTCTTTTCATCTTTTGCTTCTTGTGCTTGTATGTCTTTCTCAAACTTGAGGTTCCTCAGGTTTTCTTCTAAGTCATGAATAGTTGCTTTATATCCCTTTTCCTTCTCACCCCAAGCCAACTGTTATTGGATTTTGTCATCAAAGGCTTGAACATGCGGCCTTTTTACGGGCCTTTTGGGCTCAGGTTCCGAATCATCATCCACACGAGATCTATTCTCAAACCATCTAGCATAACCAGAATCTACCTCACCTTTCGCAGGATCTGGAACTTGGCTATCATCTTTCAAGTAGCTACAACCATTCCAAATTTGTTGGATCAAAGACTCAGGTAGTGGGGCTTCAGGGTGTAGCTCAATCACTACACACTCAAATCTTCGTCTTCAGGCACCACTTGGTACCTTCCTAGATGTCTTAGAACTCTCTAGGGCGCATACGGCTGGACACTTCTCAAACCCAATAGCAGCAAATAACTCTTTAAGGCCGACATGTGTATTACCTCTCTTACTGGGATCCATCGCAAAGTCCACTCAATTTGACTTGCATTTAAAGATCTTAGGTGGGATATCCAGGCTTCCACCCCTTCTAGAGAATTATAATCTTTTATTCTTTCTTCATAATTCTCAATGATATTGTCTTTGCTCGGACCATACTGCATGAACTTGGGGTGATGTCGGAGATGTTCAACCAACCACATTTGCAACAACATATTGCACCCTTCGAAGAATTTTGCCCCGGACTTACATAAAGTCAACGCCCGATAAATGTCTGATAGAATGATCAGAGTAAGAGTGTGGTGTTCTTTGGTAGTGAGGATGTGTACAACCCTGGATATACGAATGTCAATCGTCCGCTATTTGTTTGGGAAGACCATGATCCCTAGAAATGCCACTATGAAAGCGAAGCGACGATGAATCTGCCATGTTTCCTTGTTCTGCTTGTTGCTAAGGCCCTTTTTATGAATTTCAAACCCATCTGGCTTCCCGAACCTAGAATATAAGAAGTAGAAAGAACAACACCAGTTGACCACGCTGGTCTTTATGATTTGATTACTGATGTTCAGAAGACCAAAGAATCGGTATACAGAAGGAGCCTTCGGGAATATGAGCTTCTGTTTTCTCAAATCCCTGCCAAAACTAGAATACCCGGGTATCTCTTTTAAAGTGGGAGTAAGTTCAAAATCAAAGAAGCGAAATACATTGTGAACAGGGTCCCAAAAAATCACTAGTGCTGCAATCAAATCATCGCGTGGTTTAACTTTCATAATATCTGTGAGGGCTCCCAAATACTTAGTGACCCATTTCTGACCATATTCTCCCAAGTCATACCACCACATCTGAAGCTGGAGTAGAAACCCATCCATAACCGTCAACTGTGTGTTCTGGATAGTGCTCATTTTGTACCTGTGGGTGATTAAGGTTAGGGTTGACACTAGCCTCAAAACATAGAACTAATACACTCATTTTGTAAAATAATATTTTGTATATGACTCTATTTTAAAAAAAAAAATCTAAGAGAGGGTGGCTATTTTTTTGCAATTATGACCTCTTCATACTTCCAAAGATAACTTTAAGGTCGCAACGGGCATGATGGTAAAAGTGATGCCCAATTGACAGACATTCCATTCTTGCGAGATTAGCCCCTCAACAATTTTAAAGTTGTTCTAAGGCTATTCCGATAAAAATGATTGTGGATTAACCGAATTGGGTCTGTTTATTTGCTTTTGAAAAAAAAAACACTCGACACATTTCCTTTTTTTTAGTTTTTTTTTAGAAATGGGGCCGAACCCTATGGAGGTTGCCTACGTATCTCACATCCGGTGAGAATCAGACCCGCGTAGTTCGTATATGTTTCGGTATAATATGACACTTTTTTTATTTTGAAAAAAATTAGGCTTATTTTGTAATAATCTTTTTGGAGTAAATATTGACAGTTTTCAAAAATTGGGTAAAATTTCCTCCCTTCTCGTTTTCCCTCAATTTTTATATTTTTATTTTATTTTATTATTTTTTAGAAGCCGGTCAACATGCACAATCTGAATCAAACATAATGCACAAGTAGCACATAAGATGCATTAGGATGGTCTTGTAATTCTCAGGTACTCCTGTCCTAGATAGATCCAACCCCTGTATTGAGTCCCCAAAGTCAAATGCACATGATGCAAACAAATGTACCTACTAGGGATCCGGCATGAGGCTATGTTATTCTAGGTTTAAATCCTGAGGGAGTGTATTATACCTAGCTTACCCAAGCGGACAGCTCGAGCCGAGGTGGGGGCAACGTACCGGGAGCACGAAAGTTAGCCCGGCCTAGTTACTTGACCCGACCTCGTTCTGATTTGTATGACTTCTAACTCATAGTTGATAGACATAGTTAGCTTAGCTTCAATTTCCTATTTTGGTGTAATAAGGAGGTCTATAAGCGGTAACAACAACAACAACTGCAAGGTCACAGCTCCACAGTCGTTCCAGCTACCAAAACTTTCTGAACTACATTGACCTGATTCCTATTTAGCCCAGCATATGTAGGAGGCCTCCCGAAGCAAACGCTCGATCAAATCATTCTCTTGGGGAGACTCGAACTCACAACCTCTCGGTTGGAAGTTGGGGTTGCTTACCATCAGAGCAACCCCTCTTGTCTTTGCATAAGAAAATAGTTTAATATAATTCAAATATTATCAAAGTGATAAATAAAAGACAATTAGCACATTAGGCCCAAAAACACAATAATAACAGAAAATTAATAAAGCCAAGTATAATTCACACTACAAGCTCGAATTCTGAACCCTAAGTCGGAAGTTCTGGGTTATTATCCAGTTAAAGTTACATTATTCAAAATGGAATTATTTGTTTATTTCAGAGTCACCACTTGGAATAAATTACAGTGTTCCAAGTCTCCGGTTTATTTAAATCTCAAATCGAGGAAGTTTTATTTTTAAAGAGTCTGCGAACCAGAAATTCTAAGTAAGGAATTCTGTTAACCAAGGAGAAGGTGTTAGGCACCCTCGGATTTCGTTGTTCAAGCACGGTCGCTTAGTGATTATTACTCGGCTTAAGTGCTTAACTACTCATTTTTAGGACCTATGTGCAATTATCTTTTTACCGCTTTTAAACACTTGATTTATTAGTAATTAATGAGTTACGCGTACGTATACTCTTTTCTTTTGGCGCATTAAAAATCATGTCACACGAACGTATTCACGATTAATAACGCTTTGTTATTTTTAAGAAAGTTTGGCCGAAGTTGCGCAAACGCATACTCCGATTTATTTTAAGAAAAATCATAATTATGTCACGCGAATATGTCCATAACCACGATAGTATATTAACCGGGCCTAAAGCAACTACATACGTTATGAATTTTACTACACTACTTTTGAGACTACGCCAGAAAGGCCCGTGATTATGGAACCTTACAATGTCAATACAACTTAACCCATGATAATAAATTAATTTTCAATTTTAACAATAATGGATGTTTAGGCTAAAAATTTGCGCAAACAGTACATAAAAACCAAATTTAATTAAAATTATAATAATTCATAACATGCCTTATTAGATATTAACTTAATTAAACTAACCTATAACTAGTCTCCATAATAATTAATTAGCAAAGGAAAGCAAACATGCACATCACCGTGAAAAAAGTAGTGAAAGAATTCAACAAATCGAGAAAATGAGTTTTGTAGCAACTGAAGGTTAGAAAAGAGACCAATAACGTAGATTTATAGGATATTTCAGCACTTTGTAGATAAAACTAGAACATGAACCAAAAAGAGAATTTTAGAATTAGAAGTCAAATAAGTTTAAAGAGAGATTAATAGAAAGCTTGAAAAATACGTACATTATTCCTTATAGTATAGTGGTAACTGGTAAGCATCCAGCATGCTAGCTTGCGCCAAATTATAACAAAACTTGTTGTATTCAATATCAAGCTCATTATTCTAATTAAACACATCAACCAAAACCAATTCATTTTCAGTTCTAAATTGAAGAAACACGAATCCAACACAGCAACTACTAAATTAAGAATATATTAACACTCAAACAATAAAATCAAACAAAAGAACCTTTCATAGAGTCTTTCACTCGGCAGCAAACTGAGAAAAACAAGTTTGTAAGAAGGAGGAGAAATTGGAACACAGTTTATCTAAAAATTGATGCAAACCAGTACAACGATGAACTATGCCCAGTCGACTCTAAACTGAAAATAAGCCTCGCGATAGAAACTTCGACAGAAAGTCACAAACGGCACCTTCGCCAACCACCTCAAATCTCGGCTGAACCGTTTTTCTTTTGGGACTGCTTCGCGATTATTTCTCGACGAAAGAAGTAGCGTTTGAGCCATTGTTTACGGATGGTTTTGGTGATGAAAGCTGCTGTTTTTTGTGGAAAATTGGCCTGTCAAGTTTGGGGTGGAGATGGGGTTGACAGCTACTGGTTCAGAGAGTGGTTGATGTTTTTGCTTCAATAGCCACCATCGAAGATGACTGTTTCTCCTTTACAGATTAAGATAATCGATCAAGGGGGTCCTTGGGTGTATTGCGGCTGATTTGGTCTCGGACTAGTTTTTGTATGTTCTTTTTCTTTCTGTGTATGTACCTATATATAGATGTGTATTTTTATAACTGATATCAAGAAAGTGGGGAAGTGGGGATAAGAACGTGAGTGTATGGGGTGATTTTTTGGAAGATCATGGGGTTAGTTAGGATAGGAGGAAATCAATTTTGTTTATTTTTATTTTGTACACGTTTTGTTTTGCTGCTGTTTTCGTTAGTTACCTTCTTTTTGTTTAAAGTAACTTTTCTTAACCCTTCTTTTATTAAATGAAAAGAATGTAATATATATATATATATATATATATATATATGTTTTAAATAAAACTTATTAAAAGTTCTTACAGGTTAAAATATCAAGATTAGACCGAAAAGAAATATTTACACTAAAATAATATAGAATTTGGATGAGGTCAAAAATTAGTTGTTTACATTTGCAAAGCAAAATAGTAGTTTCATTCAGTTGTAGAAGTGATATAGGCATTCTTTGTTGAGCCAGACACATAATGTAAATCCACCTGAATGTAATACATCTTAGTCAACCCCGTTGAGCCTATAAGCGTGTTTCTTTGGCAACCACAGTGCGAACCTTACCCAATTGTTTGAATAGCCTGCTGTTTGAACCCGTTTTCCTCCCATAAGAACTTGAATGGTATTGATAGTATGCAAAGGCAAAAGTGTGGGGTGGTGGTTTGGTTTTTGAGTGGAACCATTGAAATCGAGAAAAGGTGTTGAATTTTGTCCCATAAAAGAAGAAGTACCAGAAAAAAAAATGAAAATAATATGGTTAATAAATATAGTGGTTGATAAGTGATGGTTTGTTATTATTGCACCTAATGGATAGGGTTGTTGTAAAATAAAAGACGGTGGTGGAGAATTTTTGTTGAAATAAGTATGGTTTTGAATGTTGATGTAATTGTATTAAAAGGTGCTTAGGGAGGCTAGTCACTATATCCAAATATATCCTACCTGTCCCCTAGTCTACGTTGCAACAAAGTGAAGTCCTATTTATCTTAGACTAAGTGGGCTCGATTAGTAGAGTAGTACACTACGGGCAAGCCTATGGTGCATCTGTGTGGTATGTGAATGTTTTTTTAGAGTGAGCCAATTCTGTCTATCTAAGTTACTAATTGTTTTAAATATAATTATATGTGGAATTATTCTCTTGTGTATGAATGAAAGGGCATGTGATTCGTGAAGGAAAGGCATGTGTAGAGTAGTTCGAGAAAGTATGAATATTGTACGACACATGAGAGTCGACTTCTGAGGCTAGGATTGTTCACTACTAGACGCAAATTATGTGATTTGTTCGTGGTGTGATGCGTTAGGGGACAATGATTAGTGAAGGAACTTCTATATAGTATGGTGGATTACTTGAGGACTAGCAATGATTTAAGTGTGAGGTGTTCATAATAGGCTAGATTTTGTAATTTGGCGATTGTTTATGCCCCAACTTGATTACGCTTCAATGTCACAATATAGTTAAATGATGCAAAATGGGCTCTAATTGTGAATTTCACACGTTGCAGGACTAAGCTGTGATTGGAGCTACATTGAAGCAAGAAAAACCCCTAGGATCTGAGTACGCGCGAAGACAAAAAAAAGGATTGAGGAAATAAAGGCCTAGACTAGCGCGTCCATTAGCATGACCACGCTAGTCCAGATGGTTGAGAGAGAATGTTAGACTACTAGTGCGGCCATTAGTGCGCCCACTAGCGCGGCCACGTTAGTCCAGTTCCGGAACGTAAATTCTTAGGGGTAAATTCACTTAACATATAGAAGGTCAAGCTCGCCCAATAATTAATTATCAAGGTTTTCATAGTTTAGTGCAAGAAAAAGAGAGGCAAGGGGCAAGGAGGATAATTCAACATCGAGTTCTTCCTTTCTTCCTTTTGTTTTACAATTTGTGATGAAATTGAATATTATTGTGATGAACACTAGCATGAGTAGCTAATTCTTTTGTCTAGAGTTTTGATGGAACCTATTGAAGGATGAACATCTTGATTATGTTAACATAATTTGCCAGTTTAATCTCTATTTATTCAACTATATGCTTGTTGTAGTTAATTGACAGGATCCTCAATTAGCTGTGCCTATTTAGTGTGCATAACTCGGGAGAAAGTGCATATTTAGGTCAATTGTTGAACAACACCACTCCCAAAGTATAAGAGGGTTCTATAACTGTGGGTTTAAAGGCGTGATTAAGGATAATGAAGCCTTGGGTGCAATCTTGTCACGACCAGGATTTTCCCCCAATATCGGGATCGTGATGGCGCCTACTCGTGGTAGCTAGGCAAGCCACTGTATTCATACTATCCTGTTTTTAACACAATTTAATTAAATAAATGCGGAATGCTTTATCAAAATGGAAATAACAATTCACAAGGTGAAAATCATACTGAAATACTCTACCCAAGACGTGGAGTCACCAACTCACGAACTACTATGGAATACTACACATAAAAGTCTGAAGGAAATATAACATAATTCTGTTTGTCTCGGAACAAAGAGACTACGACTAATAACATAAATAAAGAGAGAGACGCCGGGCCTGCGGACGTCTGCAAGCTACCTCGGTCTCAAATATGATCAACTCCCACGCAATCGATTTACTACTGCTGTTGCTCCTGATCGTAACCTGGACCTGTGCAAAAACGCACAGAAGTGTAATATCAGCACAACCGACCCCATGTGCTGGTAAGTGCCTGGCCTATCCCGGCGAAGTAGTGACAAGCCTAGGACCAGACACCCACATAAACCTGTGCAATTCAATATATATATATACCACAGAGTAACAAGAAATAACCAGGTAATAACACAATAAGGAATATCTCCAAGAATTCAACAATTAACAACAGTTAATAAATTCACAAGGAAAAACAAAGTATAATGTAAACACAAGTAATATCAAGTCAAGGAATAGCAAGTAGTTGCACGGCATCACCCTTCGTGCTTTTACTCTCATCCTCACCAAATAATCAAATAAAGTACACGGCATCACCCTTCGTGCTTTTACTCTCATCCTCACCAAATAATCAAATAAAGTACACGGCATCACCCTTCGTGCTTTTACTCTCATTCTCACATCCATAGTACGGCATGATCCTTCGTACATGGTTCAATAACAGGGCACGGCATGATCCTTCGTGCATAAATAAATAAACATGGCACGGCATTAACCTTCGTGCATAAATAAATAAACACGGCACGGCATCACCCTTCGTGCATTATCACTCTTCCTCACCCAAATAACAATCACAGTTAAGGGTAAAGAAAGAAGCAGTAATTCATAAACTGTCCCAACAAGGGCAATCAATAATCATCTTCACAACAAGTCTCGACCAGAGAGAACAATAACAATTCATCTGTAATATATCTCAAAATAATCATTTTTCCAACGACTCACGGTCATACTAGACGCCAGTGTATGGATGCTCGTCACCACGACCCATACACCGCACTCGATCACATAACACATAACACATAATCCTATTCCCTCAAGCTAGGATAGAACAAACACTTACCTCGAATGCTTATGAACAATTCAATCCGTGGAAATGTCTTTTCTTTCAATTTGGCTCCAATCCAACCGTATCTATACACAATTGATTTAATATCATCAATACTACTCAACAAACTAATTCTTAAGACCAAATACAACTTTTACAACATTCCTGCACGGAATAGTGAATTTCAACCCCGGGCCCACATGGTCGGAACTCGGGGTTAGGACCAAAATCCGGTTACCCATCCCCTCACGAGTTCATGTATATGATTTGTTTCAAAATCGGACCTCAATTCGAGGTCCAATTCCCCAATTTATGAAAAACCCTATTTTCTAACAAAAACAAGAATTCTACCATGAAAATCATTGATTTCTTATGAAAAACATGTTTAATGATGTTAGGAATTGAAAGAATTAAGTAAAAAGTGACTTACAATCGTTTTGATGAAGAAGAAATCCGTGAAGAATCGCAAATGGGTGTTTTTGTTTTGTAAAAAGTGAAGAAATGACTGAAAATCGTGATTTACAGGTCTCTGTGTTCGCATTTGCGAACATGGGTTCGCAATTGCGAACCCCGACCAATTTCTGGAGTTTGAAAAATAAGCTAAGGTTGGAAAGTTCGCATTTGCGAACATTTGTTCGCATTTGCGAAGACAAGGCAAATGCTGGGGGTTTCGCATTTGCGAAACAATGTTCGCATTTGCATTGTTCGCATTTGCGAACAATGGTTCGCATTTGCGAACCAAGGCAGTATGGGGAATGTTCGCATTTGCAAACATTTGTTCGCATTTGCGAACATAGGCAGGCTCTGGGAACTTTCGCAAATGCGAACAATTGTTCGCATTTGCGAACAAGGCTGGGTCAATGGGGCTTCGCATTTGCGATCAAGGTTCGTATTTGCGAGCCTTGCCTTACACTGTCCCCTTCGCAATTGCGAGAAATACTTAGCAATTGCGAAGCCAACAGCTGGGTGAAAAACCAGCAGTGCAAAAATTCAGAATTTCATCCAACGGCCTATCAAATCTTTACCCGAGCCCCCCGGGCACCAAACCAAACATGTACATAACCTCAAAAACACATTATGAACTTGTTCGTGCGATCACATCGCCAATATCACTTCGTTTTAATCAAATCAAGCCTCAAACTCATGATTTTCATACTTTTGATTTTCAAAACTTCTTAACTTGGAACTCAAGGTCCAAAACATCTCAAACGACATCCGAATGTCACCAAACTTTACAGAAATCACATATATAATATTTAAGACTTGTACCGGGCGTCGGAACCAACATACGAGCCCGATACCAAGGTCAATTAATTCATTTTCCTTTAACAATTACATCAAAAACAATTTCACATAAAAATTCATAACTTGGGCTCTAGGCCTCAGAATTCGACTCCGGACGCATGTCCAAGTCCCATATTTTCCTACGGACCTCTCGGGACCATCCAATCTCGGGTCCGGATCCGTTTACCAAAAATGTTGACCGAAGTCAACCATATCAATATTAATATCATTTTTATCCAAATTTCTCATAGAAATCATATTTTCTATCACAAAATCTTTTCGGCTACATGCTCGGATTGTGCACGTAAATCGAGGCTACATAGAATGAGGTTTTCAAGGCCTCAGAAGCTCGAAATGATTAATAAAATAAGTGATGACCCTTTGGGTCGTCACAAATCTAAAGTGAGCTGTAATAAACAAAGCCAGCTAGCGTAACTCGGAAGGGAGCGTATAGTAAATTATCGTAATTACTGGGAGATATTTACGGTAAGCGGAGCGCTCATGATTGATAGAGATGATTTGGTTATTATACGTGAAGCATAACCGAAAGGAATTCCGTCCATAGGGGAAATTATAACCTTAGAACCTTCTATTAATTGTTTACAACTTAATCATAGTTAGTTTTCAGTTGTTTATCTATTTCTATTCGTAGTTAATATAAATACAATCAATCGTTATTCACAATGTTTGGGAAGTTGATTCCGTGGAATTTAGTAAGTCTAACGAAAGTAATTAATAGGTTAATTCCTTGTGGGTTCGACTCTGGGCTAAATACTCAGATTATATTTGCAACATCCTCGTGTCCTTTTTATAAGGCATAGTTGAGTGTGATAAAAAACACACATCTCACTTGTAACGATGGATCTAACACGACACATGCACGTCTAAAAATGGAGTCACGGTCGCCTAGCGTGACCGTAGCCCCGCTTGATGTATCTACCTTATATATTGACCCGAGTTCCCACCTATTGGGAAGGGACGATAACCTGTTGTGCGATCCTTTGAAAAAGCAGACACAACCTACCCTATCTTCACACTCCCACACGCCATAGATGGTATACTAACAAAGTGTGATATGCTTCCCTTATTTCTGCAAATCAAAAGATATCGAATCGGTAATTGATTTCAATACTTCAGCGAGTGGGGAAGGCCCACCCCTCGAAAAGCCTAGGCGTTATCAACGACGAAACAAAAAATGACCGCTAATTCTAAAGCCACCATTCGAGCACCAGGCGAAACGAGTATCCCTAGAACGCCGCTCCTTCTTTCACTAACTTGTCGGGTGAGGTAACCGAAAATTTTATTTTGGTTTATCTTCACTCTTTTATTGGTTCAAATAGGAATGCGAGTACTCGTACGGGCAAGCGAGCAAGGGACCACAACCTCCAAACACCCCTCAGATAGTTTTGTAGCATACCGCTCCGCAAGTAATGATCAAGCAAAACCACCCAAACTGTAACATATCGCAAATAATAGAAGTTGCTCAGTACAGAACAACTATAAAAGAGAAAACAAGTAACTCTCCAATAGAGGCAAAATTAGGCAAACCGGGACTCACCGAAAAAGTACACAATATCTCTCCAATAAAAACAAAATTAAGCAAACTGGGACTCACCTAGGGAACACCCCATATTCCCTTTAAAAAATAACAACAAAGCCGAGGGCACCAAGGCTCACCCCGACGCACGCACGAATAGTACAACGATGCGTAAAGTTCTCCAAAGAATATACATAACAAAACACAGCGGGTTAACATTTCGACGTTTGCTCGAAATAACACCCCTGCGAAACGGCCAACGGCAAAAGGAGAAATCGACTTTGCTCGAAATAACACCCCTACGACCAATATCCATCGCCAAAAGAAGAAATTTGACTCCGCTCGAATTGCAGCGGGTTAACATTTCGATATTTGCTTAAAATAACACCCATACGGCCAACAACCATCGCCAAAATGAGAAATTTGACTCTGCTCGAATTACAACGAGCTAATATTTCGACATCGTTGAATCAATAAGTTACAATTCAACCTCATTTGAATCAACACCTTTACAGCCATTGTCCAAAATAAGTAGATTACAATTTGACCTCGCTCAAAACTGTACCTTCACGGCCATCAACCACTGTCAAATTAAGGAAAAAAGTTTGAACTAAATCGACTATAAGTTAGAAGTTGACTTCACCCAAAACGACAACTTCAAATTCGAACTCATTCAAATAAAACCAAAAATGGACCACACTCTAGACGGTAATTACAAGTTCAACCCCGCTCGAATACACAAAAAAAAGTTGACTTTGCCTAAATCGGCAAGTCTGTACTTGATCCCACTCGAATGTTTAAATAAAAAACCGACCACACCCGTGTGTGCAAATAGGAAGCGACTTCACTCGGACCCATATATTGACACCGTACTTGACCCGATCAAGGTTGAACCTATATCGAAAATTAGGGACATCACGAATATAGTCCGGAGGTTTACGCCAAAACAAAAAAAAACAAACAAAAGGAAGAGTAAGAGAATCAAAAGATATACAAAGGCGAAGCCACTATTTATTTACATATACAGGCGCAATAGTTGCACCTTACAAAAGGCCGAAACATGCCCTAAACAAAAACATTTTTTTATAAAAATGGTAGCAACTTCTTACTCGGCGTCATCGTCGCCGCCCTCCCCATCTTCGTCTTCAGGAAATTCGTCGTCGGCCTTCATGAGCGCAGATAAGGAAGCGGGAGCAAGAAAATCAATAATCTCTTTCTTGTCCTTCTACTTAAATTAAGGGGCAAAGAGAAGCGCTTTTGCTACTGAGAACAACATCTTCGTCAACCTCTTGTGCTGTAGGTTCATAGCCGCAATTAACACGAGCTTCTTCAAAGGCAGCCTCAGAAACATTGCCTACCTCCCACAAACCCTTGTAGATGTTCGGTTGGGCCTCAACATGAGCCCAGAGCTCATGAAAGTGCCCATGAGGCCTAACAGTGACGGTCCCCACGTTCTCTGTCAAAGTTAGGTAGTTAGAAAGCCTATGTCGCATGATAAGCGTGCTGTCTTGAGCAAGTAATAAAGCACTGTCGTGGGAAACCACACTGGTCAAAAACTCTTGGATAAAAGGGAACATTATCAATATAAAAAGGGAAACAGGGAACCGTGAGAGGGGGTCTGACTATCACCAACAACAACAACATTACGAAACCGTGAGGGGAAGATTTCTGAGCTATCAACAGTTTCCCTTTCTTCTTTTATGCTTTTTCGATTGTATTTCAAGCCTGTCACATATGTAAGCTTACAATTCCTGCTTGATGTATGATATCTATCTTATGAAATATTAAATTAGTTTGTTCCTCTCTAATTTTTATATTCAATTTCGATCTACAGTTAATTATCTTTGGCTAAGATTTATCCTCTATTTCATTCATTAATTAGTTTAGTAAGAAGTTTAATACTTTTTGGTCAAACACTTATTATATGTTATCTAACATAAATTAAGTAGTAAATTCCTAGATAATTGTCACACCTCCCTTTTTACTATCCCACTTTGGGAAATAAGCATATAAATACGCTTGTAGGGTATACCTCAACACTCAAATACCCGAGACGGATATAATAGCATAGAGGAAGGAGTTTTTCCAATTAAAGGACAATCGGTTCGGGATTTTACTGAGATTAATCAGAGTCGCCACTTGGAAAGATAATGGTGTCACAAGTCACCGGTTAATCCCAAATCCGAGGAATTTGACTCTTAAAAATGTCTGCGAAGCAAAGATCCGGATAAGGAACTCTGTTAACCTTGGGGAAGGTGTTAGGCATTCCCGGGTTCCGTGGTTTTAGCACGGTCTCTCAATTGTCGTTCCCGACTCTTGTTTGACTCAACATAGATTTTAACAAACAATCAGTGCCTTTTACTTAAATATTTTATGGAATTTGCGGCATCGCGAAAACACGCCTCGAGTCACACCGCAACCAGTACGCCTGTGACTTTTGGTATATTTCGGCTTAGCCGGGATTTGGATTTGAGTCGCACCAAGTGCACACTCGTTCATAGGAAAGTACGTTAAATCGTGCCCTAAATAACGTCTATCGGCTTTTAAAATCTTTTGGGAGAGGCTATGGAATTCGCTATTAGCCTTCCCGAATCTATTATATACATTATTTCATTACTAAAGGGGGCCCCACTGTTTAGGGTCGTGCGAGGCTCATCCCGATTTAACTTTAGAGTCTCAATCCTAAGAGGTGTATACTATGTTTTTCTATTTGTGTTTTTCCCTTAATCGTTATTACTAAGCATTCCAGGCCCATAGAGTTTCTGTTTTTATTGGGACCTCGATTTCCAGAACGAGTTTTATTACGTAAACAATAGGTCCAAATTCTTAAAGAACCGGACCTGCTTTGGGCCATTCATCGCTAGCCCAGTAGCCACATGCCCATGGTCCAGGCCCATACTAATTGTTAGGCCCAAATTGGATTGAAGCAATAATAAAGAAAACAAAGATAATGAGCTCATAGTAAATCAGACACACTGAAATGAAATTAAATTACTATTTTATTAATCAAAAGGGAAAATCATTGTACAGATCAAGGTTGACTTTAACTAATTAATAAGGAAACTGTCACGACTCGGATTTCCCACCATCGGGGGTCATGATGGCGCCTACTAAATGGGAGCTAGGCAAGCCAAATATTAATTACACCTCCATTAATTACCAAATTCTTATTAGGACTTATTATTAAAAACATATAAATCACAGTGGAATAATCAAAATTAGCGGAAGACTTAGTCAAATATGATAAAGAAAACCCAAACATGATACACTACCCAAGACTGGTGACACAATACTCACGAACTTCTAATAATAATACACATAATTGTCTGAAAGAAAATACAAGTTGTTTATCTCGATTACATGAGATAACATAATGAAAAGCATAGATAGAAGAGACAACGGGTCCTGCGGACGCCTGCAAGGCTACCTCGTAGTCTCAGTAGTCGGAAAATCCACAAGTCGCTACTGCCGCTGCTGCTGTCCGTAACCTGTATCTGCGCAAAAAGAGCGCAGAGTGTAGTATCAGCACAACCGACCCCATGTGCTGGTAAGTGCCTGGCCTATCCCAACGAACTAGTGACAAGGCTAAGGCCAGTCACCCACATAAACCTGTACAGTTGCAATATACATATATATACAATACATTTATAAGGAAAGACTCTGCTCAGAAATAATAGTCAATAACTCGTGATATCCAGACTAATATAATCAACAAAATAAATCTTACTTTCATGTCTCAATTCCTTTCTCATTTCATATCTCGTGGTAGGCGTACCACCCGCTCCCAACTATCACAGTAACTACATCTTGTGGTAGGCGTACCACCCGCTCCCAACTATATCAATAACTACATCTTGTGGTAGGCGTACCACCCGCTCCCAACTATATCAATAGGCTACCGGCAACTATGGCCAATGCCAAGATTTAAATCATTTTGTGGTCGGCGTGCCACACGATCCCATTTCTTATTATATAAGTGGTCGGCGCGCCACACGATCCCAATCCATAAATATATATATAAGTGGTCGGCGCGCCACACGATCCCAATTCATAAATATATATATTACCGGCATTTAGCCAATAATCTTTGCATCAACAATATTTATAATTACCGGTTTTAACCCAATAATTTATAATAATTTCAACAATTTATCTCCATTACTGGTATAACACCAATAACTCTTAATCAACAATTTATTCATAACTAAATTCCTATTCCTTCGAGCTAGGATAGAACAAACACTTACCTCGAAAGTTTACGAATGATTCAATCCGTAGCAATGCCTTTTCCTTTCGAATTTGACTCCAATCCAATCGTATCTATACACAATTGATTTAATATCATTAATACTACTCAACAAACCAATTCCTAAGACTAATTACAACTTTTACAACATTCTGCCCGAAATAGTAATTTTCGACCCCGGGCCCACATGGTCGGAACTCGGGGTTAGGACCAAAATTCGGTTACCCATCCCCCCACGAGTTCATGTATATGATTTGTTTCAAAATCGTACCTCAATTCGAGGTCCAATTTCCCAATTTACGAAAAACCCTATATTTTAACAAAAACAAGAAATTCTACCATGAAAACCTTTGATTTCTATTGAAAAACATGTTTAATGATGTTAGGAATTGAAGAATTAAGTAAAAAGTGACTTAAAATTGTTTTGATGAAGAAGGAATCCGTGAAGAATCGCAAATGGGTGTTTTTGTTTTGTAAAAAGTGAAGAAATGAATTGAAAATCGTGTTTTACAGGTCTCTGTGTTCGCATTTGCGAACATGGGTTCGCAATTGCGAACCCCGACCAATTTCTGGAGTTTGAAAAATAAGCTAAGGCTGGGAAGTTCGCATTTGCGAACTTTTGTTCGCATTTGCGAAGCCAAGGCAAAACTGGGGGCTTCGCAATTGCGAACATATGTTCGCAATTGCGAACTAGGCTGCTTCCAGGGACTTTCGCATTTGCGAATGTTCGTTCGCATTTGCGAACAAGGCTGGGCTGAGGGACCTTCGCATTTGCGAAGAATGCTTCGCATTTGTGAAGCAGGCCTTTTCACTGGAGGCCTCGCAATTGCGAGGTTTGGTTCGCATTTGCGAACCCAAACGGTCCTGGGCACCTTCGCATTTGCGACCAAGGGTTCGCATTTGCGAACCCTGCCTTGACCTGCCACCTTCGCAATTGCGAGAAATACTTCACAATTGCGAAGACAACAGCTGGGTGAAAAACCAGCAGTGCAAAAACTCAGAATTTCATCCAACGGCCTATCAAATCTTTACCCGAGCTCCCCGGCTCCAAACCAAATATGCACACTAACTCAAAAACATCATACGAACTTGCTTGCGCGATCAAATCGCTAAAATAACATCAAAATCAATGAATTGAGCCTTAAAACTCAAGAATTCTTTCAAATTTCATAATTTCCAAAATTTCCAATTTAAGGCCGAAACACGTCAAACGACGTCCGTTTTCAACCAAACTTTACAGGAAGCGCTTAACCAATATATATGACCCGTACCGGGCGTCGGAACCAAAATACGAGCCCGATACCAGTACTTTTTAATAAAAATTCAGTTTCATTTTCCTTAAACATTTTCAGAAAACAATTTAACAGAAAAATTCTTTTACCGGGGTTCTAGACCTCGGATTTCAATTCCGGGCATACGCCCAAGTTCCATATTTTTCTACGGATTTTCTGAAGCAGTCAAATCACGGATCCGGGTCCGTTTACCAAAAATGTTGACCAAAGTCAACCATATCAATATTAATATCAAAATTCTTCAACTTTTTCACATATTTCAACATAACTATTTTCCAGCTTTATCCCCGGACTGTGCACGCAAATCGAGGCAACTATAAATGAGGTTTTCAAGACCTCGAAAAGCTCAGAATGATTAATAAAACAAGTGATGACCCTTTGGGTCGTCACAGAAACTAAACTAACCGGCTGCTTTTACTTTTGTTCTTGAGAACTAACATATACTAACATCGAAGTTTTTAAACTAGGAAATTAATAATAAAACAGTTTAGCTAGGTGAGGTATGATCTATAGCCTAATTACTTGCTAATGATTACCGGATTATTACACTAAGGGATGAAATTTGCACAAGATTTTATTGCTGGTTCTATTACAATTTAGCTCATGTAGTATCACAGACCCAGTTGCAAACGAGCTATCAGATTCTCTAATTATTCTTCCCCTTTTGGACTTGCTTGTATCTACATACTAATTTATATGTTGTGATTAACTACTGATGCCAATATGAACTAGACTTATTTGATATTCTTAAAACCAGTTTCACCTCAATTGTTACTTCACCTGGTGGTCTCCTCTTTTAACTTATTCAAATGTAGATATTGACCAACGAGACAGACTAACTAAATGAGTATGGTTGATAATTCTACTGTGAGCTTGTCGTTATTTACTTATGTGAGGGAGGGTTATTTAACCTTTGTTTTAAGGGTGTTTCCTATTTAACTAAGTGACAGGCGATCTATGACTTTATACTACTACACTACTACCATTGTACTAGCTATTACAATATCTCATGTCTGTTTCTTCTACTTCTATCTACTATAACATCAGTATTATAATTCTAAGCTAATAATAGTAATGAGCTACATAATACATGGCAATTTAAAAATTTAAACTGAAATCTTCATGTTATTTCACCCAAATCACAGTACAGCTTTGTTTGAATAGTAGTGTACCTGAATCAGCAAAAGAAACCAATGAGTTCTAAGGGATGTGAATAAGCAACAACAACAGACTCAACGAGGCACAAGCAACAGTGTAGAATTGAATCTTAACAGAGCATAAAACTACAGCAATCCACAAATAACAAACCCAGAAACCAACGAGCAGAAAACCTCAGCAAAGCAAGTAGAAATCTAGGTAAAAACTCGAGCAAAGAACCCAAAATCAGAAGAATATTTCCCAGATTCTCACTCGAAATTGCAGAAAAGCCTACTGCTATGTTGATACTCTATTTCTCTGAACTTTTTTCAAAAAGCCAGCCCCTAATACACTCTTTTTTGGGAGTATATATAGGCATGTGAAAGGTCTGAAAACTTGGGGAGAAAGTATGGGATTAATCCCACTTCTCCCCCTCTAAAATTACCCAATTCACACTTTGGCCCCAATTCTGTTAACAGAAAACCCTTCCAGCATGTGCTGGAAGGTTCCAAAGATTCTTTTTAGGGGCCTTTTACCAATGTAACCTTAGGGGTTTGAGATTTTTATTGATTTTCCTTTTTAGGGAGACCATTATACCCTTAAATCTCTGCAAATTTGCAGAAATCAGAGGTACAAATGACTCCCTTACCCTATATATTTCAAACTATTTGCTAGAATACTATTTCAAGTTCCAATTGTGCCCCTAATAGCACTGCTGATTTACCCGACCTGCCTAGGTCAAGTTTCAACTTCTTTGGGACTTATTTAACTAATAGTCAGCCCTTGCATTGGTATTTAAGGGCTGGCCTGATCTACTATTAATGATTATTTCAATTTTAGCCCCTTTTAGCTTAGTTCTAGCCAATTAAGACCATATTACTTCAATTTTAAACTGATTGCAGGACTAGCCTGCTCTATTATTGAAATTAACTCTTTAAAAACTAGTCAGTCTCAAGTTGAGACTTGACTTGGGTAATTAAACCCAATTGCTGAACAGTTGGGCCCAAAACCTTTGCAAGTTTGGCCATTTTAATGTTCAGGGCTCAAAAAGAGAGCATGGGCAAGTCTGCATTTGCAGACTTAGCCATTTTGCACAACCAGCCCCTTTTTAAGGTGGACTGTGTGTTAGGGCCTTATAGAGTTGGTCAACCTTTTGCAAAGTTGACCACTTTTAGGCCAATTATTGCTTAATAACCTATTTTTGTTCATTTAAGGCTAATTAAACTAATTGCAGGACTAGCCTGCTTAATTGAGCTATTTAACTAATGGCCAGTCTCAAGTTGAGACTTAGCCTGGGCAATTGAAGCCCAATTACTGAACATAGGCTGGACTAAGGTCTTTGCAGACTTAGCCACCTAAAGTTCAGGGCTCAAATAGAGCCTGGGAAAGTCTGCCTTTGCAGACTTAGCTAGTTATTACACAACTAACCCTTTGAAGGTGGGACAGTGTGCTGGACCTTGTAAAGTTGGTCAATTTGCAAAATTGACCACTCTTTGGTCACCTATTTATCTTATAACCTATTGTTATTTGATTTTCAGTTTCATCCTATTTCAAAACTAACCACTTTAGGAAACCTAGCACTAACAACTATAACCAATTCACCTAAAGTATGATAGGCACTTAACAGTGTTCACACTAACATAGAACTATTGCAAGTTTAGCCATTTCAACATACAATTGCACATATAACCACATGAAGCCAAATATTGTTCATTAATCAATTAAAATTCAGAAAAGGGGTTTGATAATGTTGAATCTCAACTAATCAACTCACATAACTTAAATTCATGTAGCAAAATGTCAATTAACATCAGTCAGGCTTAGTCACAATCATTTCGTGCCAGATGACATACTGAAAAACCTCAAAACACTTAGAATTCATGGTCATAACCGCATAGTCACTAAATTCTCACAAGATAGTCCAGAAGAAATGAAGCATGACTTATATCAGACATGAGAACCAACTACTGGCCCTAGAATCAAACTAAATCATGTGGAGAAGATGAAACAGTAAGGACATTGAGAGCTAATAGAAGAGACCCTAATCGGGGGGTCAAACAGCTAAGCTAATCATAAAGGGGAACAGAAGGGAGGCACAGTCAAACTATGGGAGACTTAACATAAGAATCACAGTACACAGAAGATGAAGATAAAAGGTGAATCAAAATGGGTCTTTTAACTCAGAGAAACAGAACATGATCAAATATCAAAACAAGAGAAAACATGAAAATGAACAAAATGAAAGACCCTAGTACTAACATGCTCAGAGGAACAGGTTAAGGAGCCTTATGACTAACATATGTAATCAAAGAGACAAACAAGAAAAATGTGAAACAGAAATAAGAAAAGAATCAAAAGATAAGAACCCTACAACTAACATGCTCAGAGGAACATGTTAAGGAGCCTTATGACTAACATATGTAATTAGAGAGACAAACAGGAAAATGTGAAACAGAAATAAGAAAAGAATCAAAAGATAAGAACCCTACAACTAACATGCGAGATATCAGAAAAAGTCATATGAAAACATGTAAAGCAAGAAAACAGAAAACCAAGAAACAAAAAATAAAACACAAAGGGAAAGGGACACTTAGCTTAGCGGGGTCTGTCCCCCAAGCTTTCCCTAGATTTCCCTTCTTTTCTTTTCTTTATTCTCCAAATTCCTTTTTTCATTCTCTTTTCCTTGTTTCTTTTCTTTATTCCCTTTTTTTTTGTTTTTTCTTTCTGACTTTCTTGTTTGGACTTCAAGACGAAGCCTTTATGAGTTTTGAGTTGCAGAGGGATGTTTGGGAGGGTAAAAGACAAGGTCTTGAAGAGGTTTGAATTTGGGGGTCGCCGGAGTTAGGTTTTCGGCGACCTTCTTTTGGATATTCGACGAGTTTCAGGGATCTTCGAGGGAAACCAGTGGGGTAGGGTAATAGATCAGGTCAGGGGGGTTCGAATGGCATTGGTTTGGGGATGGTTCTCATTGTTTGGGTGGTAACCGGCAAAGTTCCGGTGACCGGCGTTTCAGAAGAAAGGATCTTTTTCTGGAGTTTTGATGAAGAAGAAGGAAAAGAAGAGGGAAAAGAAGAGATGAGAGGTTTAGAGAGGCCGGCGACCACCGTGGAGAGTGGTGGCCGCCATGATTGGTTAAGGCTTGAAGGTGATGATGATGAAGGAGACGAAGAGAGGTAAGGAGAAGGGCGGCTAGGGTTTGAAAAATTGAAGAAATGGCTTGGTCTTTTCAGACCAAAGCCTTATATACTTGGGCGATTGATGAGATCTGAGCTGTTCATTTGATGAAGATCGACGACTCTGGTGTGCGTTACTAAAACGGCACCGTTTGGCTACCCAGGAGACCAAAATCTCCTCCGTCGGATCATTTTAATCAGACGGCTCGGATTAAATCTCACTAATTTATTAACTAATTAAATCCACTATTTGTCTCAACCGTAGGATCAAACCTAACGAATGGATGAGATAACACCTTTGTGTGGTCTGGACCGGGTCCTTGCCAGATGCTTTGGGCTAAGGCATTGGGCCATTAACTCCAATTATGTTGGCCCAATTTTAATACACAACCTAATTTTTGTATTATTATTATATGTTTTTTATGTGTTTTCTTTTATACCTTTTTTTCTTTTTCTTTTATGAAAAATTATAAAACCTAATTTCCTACTTACTCTAATGATTTAGTATTTTTTGCAATTTTTCTACTATTTGTTCCTATTTTCTGCTATTTAAACTATTTTTGGTGATTTTCTTCTTAAAACTTAACTAATTAAGACAAAGTAATTACCTAGCCTAATTTTTGATTTTTTTCTAATTTCCATTTATTCCAACACACAAAGTATAGCTAATTTCAACTAAAGCAAGTAATTGCACTCAAAAATATATTTATTTTAATTTTGGAATTATTTGCCCAGTGCAAAAATCACGTGCTCACAATAATAATCAAGTAATGCTAAATTTTATGTCAGTGCTATAAGGAGTCGTTTGGTGGGATGCATTAGTTTTGTGTATTATTAATACTTTATTCGGTACACTTTATGAATCTATGTATTAGTTATGCAAGCATTAGTTATACACTATATTTGGTATTATCCTATGGATAATTAATGCATAGAAAATCATGGTATTAGCAATGTAATAGGGTTTAATGCATGTATTTGCTTAGTTAAAGACAAAAATATCCTTTAAAATTTATGTTTGATTAAAATATATTATAGTAGTAATGCAAGTTTAAAATAATCTAAATAGTGAAAACAATAATTATCTCTCTTGTAAATAATTAAATATAGCATAATTCCATTTTTAAATAAATATTTAGTTCTATATTGAATGATGAATTCGTTTTGAAGGTATTTTTAACAAATAATTTATTTAAAAATTGTGCAATACTTTAATACATTAAATCAAATAATGAATAAGAAATATGTGAGCCTAACTAATACCAGCATAACTAGTGCAAACATAATCAATAACATAATTATTAATACACCATACTACGCATCATGTCATGCAACTTACCAAATAGACTCCTAAGAAAAGATAACCAAATAAGAACCACTGTATTGCTAATAGTAAATTTTATGCCAATATTATATTTGAAACTACAAGTACATTACTTTAAATGGTCGTACTAGAAGTCAAATCAAACGTCTCAATAATTATTCAAAGATCACCAGTTGTACAATATTCTCCCTGTCACCGTCCACACTGAATCATCAAACACCTTTATATCCTTTCACTCTCCTCATATATATAATGAAGCAGAATCTCATTAGCGCCTCTTTAACACTCCTCTTCACTTCCCACTCCAGCAGCTTTCCACTCTCCACTCGGAAAAAACCCAACTTCACTTTTCATATTAGCAATATAATTATAATATAAGTCATAATTAGACAATAATTGGAAAATTTGGCGTTAATGGAGGTTTCTAAGCAGAAAGAGAGTCAATTTGAGGTTTTATCCATTGCGGAGGTTTCAGCTTCTTCATCAGACACTTCGTTTTGTAAATCTGAACCGGTTTTTGCTCGGTTTGGGTCGGGTTTTGGAGTTCCGGAGCTCCGATTTTGTCAGGAGTCTCAATCTTGTGCCGACATTGTTTTCGATCTTCGAACTTCACAGGCATGTATTTAAATTTACAATATTTTCATGTGTAAACTGAAATTCGCGTGTTATGAGATAGTTAAAAATTATGATTAATTTGGTAGTATTTTGGTTTTCATGTTTTATGCATTGTTTACTGATCAAATGTGTATTTAGTTTTTAATTACATAGTTGGACTCGCTGTACTATAAATAGTTGAAGTTGTTTTTATACTAAATTTATATTTGTTCTTAAGTCCACACTTATGTACTCGTATTGGATGCAGGAGTACTTGGTAAGTGCTTACTCGCACCCAGTGTTTACACCAATCCAAGCAATTTAACTTTATTAGTTAAAAATTGAATTTGTACTACTCTCAACCCATATTCTTTTAGTTACATGTGAGAGTGCCTGCATTTTTTGTTAGTTTCTTCGGGCTATCATTAGTGGTGGAGGCACTAATTTCATCAAGGGGAGTCAAAACGTGCTCTTTTATGTTTAGGGAATTCAACAATTAATATATACACATATAAAAAAGAATATTCACCTATATATGGAGCACAATTTTCTGGCGAAGGGGATTCAGTTGGACTCTTTTATTTTTTTTGAAAAGGTAACAGCAGTTGAACTCTTTTAGTACAGTGGCGGAGAGCCACTGGCTATCATGTTTTGTACATTTTCTCTCATGTTCTCTAGCAACAAAAGAGATTGACATGCGATTACATAAGTTTATCTGTGATTGGCTGGGCAGAAAATTGAACAAATGGAGAGGACAGAAAAGATGATATTTTACTGATTTTCCTCCGGAACTTGTCTTCTGCCTGCGCTGGAATAGGGGTATTATCTTACTTATGGTTCTGCTTTTGTATTTCCAGATATTCAAGCTAGGACCTGCAGAGTCTCTGTGCATATCTGAAGCTTCTGAAGCCAATAAGGAGGTACCTGTTGATAGCATACAATATTGATGTTTGGACAGACTAGTTGTCTTCAAGCTGCTACAAATCTAGAATGCTTTTAAGTCCTGTTCACACGAGGAGGACTTCTGGAGATATTATACCATTTATGGATGCGACAATTGTCATTGTTGAATGCTGCATATGTATTTCTAGAGATACCTGTTCGCACTAATTTCTTGGTTGATTGGCATAAATATTACCTAGCATGATTGGAGTAGTATTAATAGATTGTCCGCTAAAGGTTTACGAGCTTCCTGCTCCTTTAAGTCCAACTCTGCGTATAGCTGAAAACATGAAAGAGCGCACACTTGTGTCAATCATAATATTGACGTCGATCTTAATTTTGAAACCGGGTGTCAGTATGTAAATATATGTGTACATTTTACTGTTATAACTTCAACTTGTCTTGTTATGCAGAAAGTTAAAGGTGCAACTGATTTATATTTTCATTGGAGTTAAATTTGTGTAGTTTGTTGCCGTCCTATTAATGTCCTGTGGCATTGACTTTGGTCTTATGAATCAGAAAGCCTATTCCAGGGGAATCTCCATTCAATTTAAAAACGAGGAGGAATGTAGGGCCTTCCATTGTGCATTTGAGCAATGGAAGACAGAAGTGGTTGTTCAAGGTCTGTTTTGACATGTCTGTTATTACTCTTAAAAGTTAATCGGTACATCTTGTGGAGTACAGTCACACTCTTTTCATTATTTGCTCTAATAGCTCTTGGTTCTGTCTGAGATGCTAGCAATGACTCTCTCTCTCTCTCTCTCTCTCTCTCTGTGTGTGTCCTTTTTTTTGGTGGTTAAAGTACTATCTGCTACTTGATGCAGTTTCGGTTCATGATAAATGTGGAGTAAGATAGATATATATTGAGTATTTCAAGGATATTTAGTGAGTGTGCTTTAGAAGGAGATTTTCTTATTACCTTATCAATTTCTTTTCTGTATGATAAGCTTTGATTGTGGATACTAAGTTATGAACATTTGACCAACTTACTATTGAGGTGTTATTTAAAAAAGAAATGTTTGACCAACTTACTGTTGAACTTTTGTTGAAAGACTTTATGCTTTAACTGCTCTTCATTTATAACCGTGGTTTCATCTTTTCTATTCCTTTTTTTCTTTTTTTTTTTGCAGACAAAAATAAGATTTTGTAATTTTGAAATTCCCTTTACACGATACGAGGTCACTTGTTAGCAGAATGAAGATTTTTTTGAGATATTATTGAAAATTTAGATGAATTGAATGAATTAGATAGACTATTAGTCACTTTTTTGACATTTTATCAGAGGCATTATAAGCCATTTCAATTTTTAGCATTAGCGCTATCATCATTGTCTATTACCCACGTGATCTTTGTATTGATAGTCCATCCATTATTGATATTGTTTTTTTTTTTGAATTTGGGTATCACTTTCCTTAAATTTGTCCTACTCGATGACATTATTTTTGAGTCATAACTTTTACCCGAAAAAGTTAAATGGTGGGTCTCTTTTGGTTAATAGGAAGTTAGGGAATCTGCATATACCTATTCTTTTATGTGTAATCAATGTTTATCCGTTCTTAGTTTTGAAATATGCAGAACAGTAATGACTTACTGATAAAGAAAGCAATACATTTCTTGTCAAAAACTTAGAATGTAGTGTGTTAGTTGCCCATTTTGATGCATGAGTAAGCTTCTGGATTGCAGCATCTAAGAATGTATTTTTTATTTTTTGTTTTTGTCTGGATGTTTCAGCTACTATGTGGAGCTAAGTACTGCACGATGAGTCTTAAGATATTGAACTCATGATTCATTCCACGAGCAGCACTAGGCTAATGGAATTCTGGATCTAAACATGATAAACAATGCTGCCACGAATAATTCTAAACTTATCCAGAAAAGGAGAAGAAAAATAATTGTAACTTCTGCAAGTCTTCCTTTCAGGGTCTCCTCTGCCAAATGGAGTAGTATCAACTTCGAAAAGTAAATTTGATGACAAAATAGAGGCATCTTCTGCGAAAATGTATTTTCATTACTACGGGCAACTATTGCATCAGCAAAATATGTTGCAGGATTTTGTAAGGACAGGTAATGTTCTGAACTTTGGTCTTTTCTGTGTCATGACCTGGGGCTATTTAAGCCTGTTTGGCCATGAAATAATTTCTTCAATATTTTAAATACTGAAGTTATGATTTGCGAATAGTATCTTGGCCAGGACGTTTTGTGTTTCAAGTGAATTATCAATTAGTATTCACACAAAATGTTGAATTAGTATCTGAAGGTGTTAGTCAAGTATAGTTTATCAAATCTTAACTTTCACCAATTGTTTTCCAAGTAAGTTCTTGTCGAAGCACCAACTTCAGCATGCCCAAACTTCTCTTAACTTCTCCTGAAAATATTCTTTTTTCAGCTTCAACTCAAATATTACCCAAATGCGTACTTATTTCTTCCGAGGCTCGTCTAGTCTCATGAGAGGGTTGTGCTCTCCCTTTTCCCTAGAATGTTTTGCAAACTGTTGCCTTTTTGCATTTTCCTAAGAAGGAGCCCAACATTCTAATCCAATAATTGGAGGTTGACAATGGTAATAAATATGAAACTTGCAGGAACCTATTACGCTGCTGTAATTGAGAACCGTGCTGACTTTCTTGGTCGTGTAGTGGTTGATGTTGGAGCTGGTAGTGGTATTTTGTCATTATTTGCAGCTCAGGTTATCTTTTGTACCAATGAGGTTTATGTAGTTTCATTGAATGATATGAAAAATAGCTTAGCCACTTCCACTGATATTTGTGCATTGTATTTTTTTCTTCTGTCCCTCCTCCCCTTCGACAAAACCCTCTCAGGCTGGTGCAAAACATGTTTATGCCATAGAGGCATCTGAAATGGCCGAATATGCTAAAAAGCTTATTGCGGGAAACCCATCGTTGAGTGAGAGAATTACAGTAAGTATACATTTCCCCATTCTGGTGTCTTTCAAAAGAGTTTTACAATATATTCCTTCAGTATCTTGGCTGCTAAGGTTGCTCCTTGTTTATCGGTTTTCTCTTTTCAATGAATGATTAGGTAATCAAAGGAAAGGTTGAAGAAGTAGAGTTACCTGTGAAAGCGGATATCTTAATCTCTGAGCCAATGGGTAAGCTTATCTATTTTGACGGATTATGAAGCTTATGTGACAGAGCTATGTGAGGATATACTTTGACAATGCTGCGTGTTTTGTTAAAATATGTGGTAAATCCCCTGGTTGACATCTAAAGTTCTTTCTGAACATTAGTATGGGTATTTATAAAATATTTGATTGATTATTTAAGAAAGGAATTTAAGAAACATGTAGGTATTACATGTTTCCAGTGCCTCTACGAAAAGCTGGAGAATATACTAAAACACGACAGCAACATCTTCAATAGCTGCTTATGCACATGTTATGAAAACAAAAGATCAGGGAGAAGTTAAGTTGTGCCTATGTGCATGGAAACAATTCTACTACTCTCAAGAAGACGAACACATACACCATGGAAATATGTTACGTTGCTAGTTTGCTTGTTGAAAACTGATTTTAACACTTCTACTGCATTTTAGGCTGCAGTCAAATTCGTTTTTGAGTTCTCATTGTTCAGTATGTGTTTCATTGGATTCTTCTGAGATACACCCCTGTTTCTAATTGCCTTCTGTTCTTATATATGCTAGTCCTTTTCTCTGCTCGAGAAACAAAATTTTGCTCAAAGTTTCAAGTGACGAAAAGCAGATGCATATGAAATGACTATGAAGTGATGTCCTTTATAGTATTATGCATCTGCAGATTCATGAAACGGAATTTGATAACTAACTGAAACGAAATATTCTTGCAGTTTGCCCTTTAGAAATTAGAAACTCTTCCTGTTAGTAGTGCTCTTTTCGTAGCCTTTACCCATCAATTGATTGTATTAGTATTCTGAATTACATGCTTTTTCTCATGGAACTTAAATCTTCTTAGTTTTCCTAATCATCGGAATATCTGTTACCAAAGTTATATACGACTTGAGGAGAGGATGCCTTGTCCATTTCCTGTAAAATATTAGTGGAATATTCGCAGCATCCCCCATCCCATCCTCCCCTCCCCCAGCCGAAAAGGAAAAAGAAAAAAAGAAGGGACTATCACATATCTGTTGGTGACAATAAACGCTTTGATTTCCTTGTGTTATGAGTGTTATTAAGTTTCCTTATTACATTTTTCATTATAGAAAATATCTTTTTTGTATTTTCTGGAAGAGAGATCAAGGTTTTAATCCTTAAAATATGGCAGGCATGTTATCTCGAAATCCAAACTGACCACAATCCAGTGATTAAATTATCCAAATGAAACTGGTTTAAACCTGCTTGAAAGTCTCTTGTACATGGACACTTTTGCTTTGTTTGTATTATGAGTGTTATTAAGTTTCCTTTTTTTTTAATTTTTCGTTAGAAAAGAACATTCCTTTATATTTTTCTGAAGAGAGTTCAAGGTATTAATCTTTGAAAATATGGCGAAGCATGTTGTCTCAGAATCCAAACCAACCACAATCCTGTGATTAAATTATCCAAATGAAGCAGGTTTAAGCCTGCTGGCTGTGATACATTGAATTTACTTTGCAGGTACTTTGTTAGTTAATGAAAGAATGCTAGAGTCTTATGTGATTGCAAGAGATCGATTTCTAGTTCCAAATGGAAAAATGTTTCCAACAGTAGGAAGGTAATTTTCTTTCTTGTCAATTTTGAGGAGTCTGTCCGTGTCAAATCATTTATGAAGTTAATAGTTTGGATATGAGGTTCTTTTTTTTTTCATTTTTGATAAGTAGTTTGCTTATGAGGTTCTTTGTTTCTTACACTTGTTTCCCAAATCCAGTGCTTTACCTTTTTACCACCAGACATTTGACACATTATCTTTTAATAGATTTTTGTATCATAGACTATTTCCTTTCCAACTCAAGCTATCAGCTTGCTCCTTCTGTGGATCATTTAGGAGGTCAGGTACAATGATATAACTAAAATTGACTTGCAAAACGTGGGAAGCTCAAGTTGTCTACTTTATTCTCCTTTTTTTTATATATACTTGAGACGAGCTTTGAAGCTTAATTCTCAGTCTGGTATCCACGAATATGCTTCAATGCAGCTATCCACTGCTTTTTATATTTTATAGTCATACCATTCAGTTAACCAAGCTGCTGCCCCTCTCCCAAATCCAATCTCTGAAAGAAGACCTTATGCTTTGGTTTACATGTGTTTTGAACTTCCTTGAAAACCTTAATTCTTTCTTTTCCAATTGCTTTTACATGTCTTTCGGATTCTTTATTAAAAGAAACATTTTGCACTTCTCCAAGTCCCTCCTGAGTTTGTGATACATAAACTAGCATGAAACCTTTTCAGCTTTTCCTTTTGCTCCGTGGTTTGTTATATGAGTTAATTTTCCAAATTCCAGCTTATGTTTCTCTTTATTTTTGTAGAATACACGTGGCACCATTCAGTGACGAATATTTGTATATGGAAATTGCAAACAAGGTACATTGGATCATATCACTGTCTTCTTGCTCTTTCAGTGCATCTCCTCCATGACAGTTCCTTTCTAAACTGCGTCTCACCCACTATGGAAGAGGATGGTGGGTGCTATATGAGGAGGAGTTTCTTTCACAAAGATCTCAATGTCCAATTTTTTTTTCTTTTTTCTTTTTTCGCATTAGTGTTTAAAAATATTATCAATTGAAGGATTATATTTTATTTATAGGGATGGATCTTACATTAGTGATTATATTCAGTTTCATTGTTAAAAGAGTTTAATTTTAGCTTAACTTTGTCATACAGGCTATATTTTGGCAGCAACAGGGCTATTTTGGGGTCGATTTGACACCATTGCAGAGATCTGCATATGAAGGATACTTTTCTCAGGTCAATCTCATACATGTTAGGAATTTAATAACTCGGCCTCTGAATTATTCACTTTGACCTAGTAAGCATTTAAAACAGTTGTAGTTGTTTACTTCCATAGTCCCGTGTTGTCCATGGTCTTAATGTTGTTTGGTTACTTAAATTCGTGAATGTGCAGCCTATGCTAAACTTGTAAATTTTACAATTCAACCTTCAGAATTTCAGACAATTCTTCATAAATGCCTATATTGTTGAACAATTTTTAGTTCTTAGAAAGAGAAGGGAGAACCTAAACAAGTTTATGCTCGAATAATTTCTTAATCATTGATGGACTTTGATGGTCCTTAATCTGATATGCTATATCAAGAAGCATCTTTCAGCATTCAAGTTGAATATCATTGTCAAAAAGTCATAGTTGTATGCGCTGAAGCTACTCCTTCCCCCCACCCCAATGTCATGTATTTAGTTTCCTAAACTTGAGAATAGGTGTAAGAGAGAGGTATTGCTGTAGTTCATTACCAAGGTGTGGTAGAAAGGGCTAATTTAATTAGATCGAGCTGTCTTATACCAATTGCATGAACAAAATAACTGTGCACTCTTTCAAATGCAATAATTAATAATGTAATAAATTAAGACGCAGTAGTTATTCTCATCAGCTGGAAAGAAGTGTGATGGAATACTTGTAGTTTTAATTATTAGGAAGGGCTCTGTTTGTGGTATACTTGGTTTTCTCATCATCCCTTTAGACATTGTTAGTACAGCTAATTTATTCTTTCTTTAATTTGGATTTTGGATCTTCATATTCTTTGCAGCCAGTGGTTGATGCTTTTGACCCGAGGTTATTGGTAGCTCCTGCAATATCTCACGTGATTAACTTCACCTCAATAAAGGTACTATCAGAAATTTCATTCAGTAGGTTCGTGGATCAGAGTTGATAGAAACATCCTTTATTCTATAGGCTTTTACTATATGTTTTTGTCAACGAGTAAAGGGCATTTTAAAAATTCAATGTTAAGGAATCTAAGACAGTCTTCTAATGAAAATAAAAACATTTTTCACAAGGAAAGAAAGGCATAATCAACAGATATACAAAGTTATCGGAAGCAATATGCATAAATTAGTTGTTCCTTCTACTTTTGCGGTTAAGTATCCACTATATACTTGCTTTCTTGTCTCTTAAAATAAACAAACTTCCTATTTGTGGAGGGGGTTGGTAGGGAAAATTATCCGTGGTGGAATCACTCGTATATGAGGCAATGGTTTTGTTGAAAAATCAGGTCATGTAGCAAACTACGTTCTTGCATTATACCAGTGTCTGGCCAGAAGTTCTTGAAACATACTGGGTGAAATGATTTTTTTCTTTACAGGAAGAAGATTTATATGAAATTGACATCCCATTGAGATTTACATCTTCTGCTAGCACTAGAATTCATGGGCTGGCTTGCTGGTTTGATGTACTTTTTAATGGATGGTAAACTTTTGTTATTCTTGCATCCTTGGCGGTGGATCTTGTTGCTATTTTGCAGTAAATTGCATCATTTCTTTCTGCAGCACTGTACCGAGGTGGCTGACCACGGCTCCTGGTGCACCTACAACTCACTGGTATCAGCTTCGGTGCGTGTTGTCACAGCCACTTTATGTCATGCCAGGACAGGAGATAACTGGCCGCCTTCGCCTGGTTGCCCATAAGGCACAAAGTTACACAATTTATCTAACATTGTCTGGTAGGTCTTTATTGTTGTCGTTTGTTGCATTTGTATCGTATCTTGTTGGTCTCTTTGCTTCATGAAGTCGAATTTACTGATAGATTTCTTCAAGAATCTAACATATCATTGATCAATTTGAATAGCTACTGTTGGAGATGTTCTCCAAACATCATCTGGAAAACTTGATCTGAAGGAACCATATTACCGGATGTCCCAACCACAGGCATATTCCTTGGTACAAGATCAACAACCTAATCAACTATTACAAGCCCAGGTATTGCTTATTTTTCCATTATAGTGGTTAAACAATGATTCATCTTCCCAGCATGTCTAATTTGTCTGGGTTTAAGCTGTAAGTTTCCAGGATTTGAAATTACCATTAATTTTTGAGGTGCGGCAAGATTTTTTTTTTTGCAATTTATTGTTCCGACTTTTTAGAGATAATTATTACATATTCAGTATTTGGATGATAGCTTTCATGCCAATATGTTTTTGCCATTAATTTTTCTGTGATTGCTCAGTTAGAGTGATGATCTCAAGTTGCCTTTTCTGTCATGGGCAGGACATACTAACACAATCTCGGGATGAAGATGGCTCTGTCCCTGTGCAACAACCTTCTCCAAATTCTGGCACAGAGCTACATTCACTCTGATGGTGAAATCCAATATAAGGGATGTGCTTCTCGATGCTCTCCTGTTTGTCTCATTAGAGTACTTGGCTTAAGCTAAAGCATACAAATTTTTAATCCTGCCAAGTTCCAACTTAATCGTTTTTACCTTGATTGCTTGTAAATCGTCGTTCATGTACTATCTTTCTTGTTTTTCTTCTTCCCTTAGAACTTTCAATCTGACCATGTAGGATGCTTTTGTATCCAGCTTGATATAAATGGCTATTTCAGCTGTGCAAGGCTCTGATGATCCCTCTTTGCTGGATCTACAGGTTAGATGGGTTCTGTGTCCCTAGTTCCCGCGTATGAATATTACTTAAGAAAATTATAGAACTCGGTGTTTTTTTTTTTCATTTACACAATCTCCAAATGCAACAAAATCGAAATGTAAGGAAGTTGTTCCACTACTATATGCATTGAACTAAGAACATGGTCCAGGTGATTTATACGTAAGAGACGTGGTATAGTAGCCCATGGGAAAAATATAAACTGGAATAGGAACATTTAGCTTAAGAATCTAGCAAACTAGTTTGTGAAGATGTTACTGAAGTCTGAGCGTTTGTCGGCTTTGCTTTACTACGGTGTAAGTGAAGATCTCGACTAGACGATTGACTTTTGGGAAGCATCTATTATGTATTTGGCTCCTCCCATTTGTTTCGTCTCCATTTCTCTGAGTTCTTAGGTTGATGGACATGCCACACTAATATTAGTTGTTTAGAAACTAGAAAAAGGGTCTTAATCATGTTTAAATATTGATTGTCTCCATATTAACTTTGAGAGTTCATACAGCTATAGCGCCCAAAATTATATGCTCTTGAAAAATTTGGCAGGAGAGAAAAACTAACAAATTGTTTCCATGGAAATCAATGTTCTGTGACCATTGTAGAGCAAACACAAGAAGGGGAAAAATAGAGAAAAGGAAAGCAACTGTTAAGAGCGGTGGAGATGTAGAGTGAATATTTACACAAGGAGCAAAAATTACAAACTAAGTAGTTACACAAAAGTAATTATATACATGAACTACTCCACTTTTATTCTCTCTCTCACACACACACATTGATAAAGAGACCAAGGACCTCAAATTCCACCGATATGGGGCAACTCAACATATGCACGCAGACACACACACACACTCTTACATAGAACTCTCTTTTATTACATAAAAACAAGCGGAAATCATAGGATTGTGCAGCTATTCACATTCTCGTCACTTAAGATACTGTAATAGGGTTGAGGCCTTGCCGAGGATGGTGTTGATGGTGATGTTGATGCCTTATAATTGTAGTTATCTGGCATAGGTGGAGCCGAGGGAATATTATCATTTGACCATATTGGCCCTGAATTGCTATTTGCATAACAAGAATCATAACTAGTATTACCATATTGGCAATGACAACTATAACATGAGTTTCTGTTATGTGCACAATTGTTACCATATTTGCTATGGTAATAACATGAGTTTCTACCATGTGCACAACAAGGACCCAAATTAGTATTATTACCATATTGGCAACATCCATAATCAAGATTATGACTTATAGCAGAGTGACCACCACAACATGATGAAGAAGCACTACAAAGTCCACCACCACTGTGTGAACAATCATGATCATGTGTAAGCACTTGATGGTGGTGATGTTTTTTCACATTTTTTGTGATAGTGGTAATTTCCACAGTCTTGTCGCCACCATTTCTTGATTCCCCTTTGAAAGTTACCGTAGTAGTTTTGTTCACCTCCACAATTTCATCACTAAGGTCAGAAAATTGCTTCAGTTGTGTCATAATGTCAGGATCATTCAGTGGATCAATCACTTCCGATCGTGTGATATCTTTACGACGTTGTTCTTGTTCACACCAGAATTCTGCTTCTCTCCCAACCTTTTCAAGCTTGTTTAGGATTTTTGCAGGGTCTACTCTGCCTGATATGATTACTTTCCCAAGTTTTTGATCAATTTCCACTGAACGAACACCCTTAATGTTTTGCAGCTCGTTTTTCAGTTTTTTTTCACAATCCCTGCAGTGTACTTTCATCTTGAGAGCAAAGGTGTTGAAAGGATATGACATTTTCACTATCAGAAGATATGTATATCCTCCTTTTTGCGTTTCCTCAAAAATAAAAATTCCTGGAAAAAAAGCAAAACTGGCTGAGAAACGGCATTAAGATAACTGAAAATATTATCCAATAGAGAAATTTAAAGAAAAAGGTTATCTATCCCCTTTCTCAAAATCCAATACGATATATAGCTATGACCTTTCCTGTTTATGTAGGAATTTGGTGAGAAAATTTAAAAAAAAGATAGATGGTGGGATTTGGATTTTCTGGGCTTTTTATATGGTATT
>JASVEL010000994.1:0-134202 GCA_032618575.1 Nicotiana noctiflora
AGCTGTTTGTACCAAAAGCCTATTTTGCTGCTTGCCGCTCACAGCGCATCCTAATAAAAGCTCCGCTTTGTTGGCCCGGGACCTGGGCTCCCAGGGGGGGGGGGGGGCGAGTCCCAATTTATTGTTACCACCTTTTGGGTCCCAATTCATATTGTCCATGTTCCAGTTTGCCAGCTTGGACTCGGGGGAGGTGTTGAGTCCCAATTTATTGTTACCACCTTTTGGGTCCCAATTTATATTGTCCACGTTCCAGTTTGCCGGCCTGGACCTGGGAGGGGGGGTGGGGGTTGAGTCCCACACCAATGGGATGTGGATTTCCTTGGCTCCTTACATGCTCTTGAACAATTCTCACCCCATGAGCTAGCTTTTCGAGTTGAGTTAGGCTTAATGTCCATTTATCGGCTACAACATTGTATCTTGTAAATAAAAGTGTACAAATTGGAAGCCCGATTGCCAATACTACTACAAAAAAGGCTATATATGATGGCATTTTAGCAGAAAACCGATGTATGCTTAATGCCTATTGTTAAATTCTGAAAAGGAACAAGAAGTTAAATAATTAAGAAGCAAAGAAGCTTACCCCGTTTCTATTACTGGAGATTGTGTCCTGATATACAACACAGCGAGATCTAGGACAATTAATTAGGAGATGTTGGAGTCGAGACCTAACAAAATAATTAAACCTTTAAGTGTTGTGAATGATCGGGATGAGAAACAAAACGGAATCGGATTTTAGTAACAAAGCAGGTTTTTTGTATGAGAAGTTGCTTTAAACCAGAGTGTTTGTGATGGAAATGAATGAGTCAAGGAATATATACAAAGTGTTTGTGATGGAAATGAATGAGTCAAGGAAAAAATATATATATATATAGGCAAACCGTGTTTATTGACCATTCTCACCACCTTAATTATAATATTAATCAAAATAACAAGGGTAATTTAACGGAAATTAAAATTGCAATTTGACAGAAACTATGTTACCCGCGTCTTTCAATAATACTTAAATCTATATACGTTGCATTGTAGCTTATTGATTGGCCTTGTGACATAATCCGCGCTCAAGTGTTTCTAACAAATCTTGATTTAAGTCATAGTATATGTTGTTGATGTGTGATTGACTGTGTTTAAAAAAAAATAAAAAAAGAACAAAAGAGAGAGATTATATTTCTTGCCGCCCAAGCAATCGACTCAGCTTTTGATTTATATATGCTGGGAAAACAAAAAGAAAATCTTTGCAAGTCATTTGGTTATAACCTTATCTCTTTTGAGCAAATTAAGGAATGTTGATATCCATCTGAAAGGACTTGGTCCAATTTCACTTGACTGTATAATGAGTCATACACGTAATACTCCCTTTGGTCTGTAATAAGTGATTTTGTGGTTTCTGTTTTTTTATCCAAAATAAGTGATTTTTTTCATATTTCAAATATGGGTGGGCATTGATCCGTTCGGTTCAATTATGAATATTATCGATTTAGCATATCGGTTATCACTTTACAAATTCGATAACCGATAAGATATCAGTTATCGGTTAATCGATTATCGATTCGGTTATCGGTTTACCCGATAAGATAACTCAATCTAGAGTTAAGCAAAAAATAAAAACAATGTACCGGAGTTAAGCAAAAAAGAGAAAGAATTCATATATAGTATACTATCCATTTCTACATTCTGTCCAGTAGAAATCAAAAACCTAATGTATAAGACTAAAGACTAACACAAGGAATAACTAGTAAGGTCTATGAAGAATGAAGATGAAGCAACTGAAGAGTACGACTGAGAAATAATAGGAGAGAATGAACTCAAGCCCTAACATATGTATATACTTAAGGGTAAAAGTCATAATTTTGTTAACTCTTATTGTGTTATCGGTTAACCCATTAACAAAATTGGCAGAGTGGCGCCCAAACTGATAACCCAATAGTGAAAAAATTCTAAATCGTAACCGAACCATTAACCCAATAAACAATTAATGGTTCTGGTTATCGATTTTACCTGATATATTCCCAGCCCTAATTTCAAGAATGAATTAATTATTTTTTCCTACAATGCCCTAGGCGTAAATCGTGTTGGAGTATGTGTTAAGAGTATTTATGTGAAGAGATAATAAGAGTTAATATGATCAATTTCATTATGTGATGACTCGAAAGGTCATCACTAGTTTTAGAAATAAATTCTGTATTTCGAGGACTTAAAATCTCATTTTTGTCTCACCACGATTTGCATGAGCAGTCCGGACGTAGATCTAGGAAGCCATTATGTGAAAATCTGTAAAAAAATATAAAATTTACTTTAAAAATGAATTTGAGTTGACTTCGGTCAATATTATGGGTAAACAGATCCAGACCCGTGATTCGACGGTCCCGAAGGGTCCGTAGGACAATATGAAACTTGGGCGTATGTCCGAAATCGAATTTTGAGGTACCAAGCCCGAGAAATAAATTTTAAAAAAAATTATTTTCTGGAATATATATGTGTTTTTGGAAACAAAATATGTTTGAATTTGATGGTATCGGGCCCGTATTTTGGTTCCGGAGCCCCAAATTTGAAATAATAATTTGGTTAAATCTATAAAATTTTGTAAAGATCGGGATCAGTTTGGTATAAAATGGACTTAAAGTTGAGACATTGGAATTTTAGGTGTTCTTGGATTATTTCATGAATCCGGGGTTCAATTCATAGTTGCTGATGTTATTTTGATGATTTGATTGCATGAGCAAGTCCGTATGATGCTTTTGGATTGGTGTGCATGTTTGGTTTGGAGCCCCGAGGGTTCCGATGAGTTTTGGATAGGCCACATAGTGAAATTTGCACTTAGGAAATTGCTGGTATGTTGCAGTGCAAAGCCTGGCTCGCAAATGCGAGATCGCAAAGGCGAATAAAACATCGCAAATGCGAAAGAAGGCCAGAGCAGGCTTGACCGCAAATGCGATCATTTGGTCGCAAATGCGGAGCACCCTAGTCGCAAATGCGATATCTGCCTTGCAAATGCGAACCCCTCAGAAATATGGGATGGTCGCAAATGCGGTAAAATCTTCGCAAATGCGAAGAGAACAGTCTTTTGAAGGGTTCACAATTACAAACCCTGGTCGCAATTGTGACATTTGCGACCTGCAAATTCATAACTTAGCTGAAATGTTTTTATTTTTCAAACCCTTTCAAAGCCTAAACACATTTGGACGATTTTTCAAAGACAAGTACTCTTCCAAATCGAATGTAAGTCATTTCTAACTCCTTTTTATTAATCTTTAACATTCTTTCTCATGATTTCAACTCAAAATAAGGTTTTCATGGGGAAAATTGGGTGTTTTGGGTAGAACTTAGGTATTTTAAATTTTGGGAATTTGGACCTCGATTTGAGGTCCAATTTTAAAATAAATTATATATTTGGGTTCGTGGGTGAATGGGTAATCAGGGTTTGGTTCGAACCTCGGGTTTGGACCATGTGGGCTCGGGATCGATTTTGACTTTTTGGAAAAAACTCTAGAAAATCTATTTTCATGCATTAGAATTGATTCAATTAGCATTTATTGAAATAGTTAAGTAACTTGTGGCTAGATACGAGTGAATTGGTGGTGCAATCAAGAGGTAAAGTGGTAGTTGAGGCTTTAATTGTGTTTGTGGCATCAATATAAATATTTGGTCTAATATTAGCTTGAGGTATTATGAGTTGTGTCTTATTTGTTATGTGTTAATTGTGGACTACGTATAGGCATGGTGACGAGTATCTATACGGCAGTGTCAAGCATGCACGTGGGTCTAGTGCTACAATTTTTGTGGCTCTATTGAGATTTATTCATACTTAATATGTTGACTGCCATTGTTGGTTCCCTTGATAAGATGTTATTGTTTGTGATATGGTCTCCCTTGCCGGGATATTATTGTTATGACACTGTCTCCCTCGCCGGGATGTTATTGTTTATGTTATTGTTTCCCTTGCTGGAATTGTTGTTGTTATACTCTTGTTCCCTTGCCGAGAATTCTTTTGTGATTGATGTGATTTGTAAATGGGAGCAGGTTGCACGCCTGCAACGAGACATTTGAAATGAGAGTAGGTTGCACGCCTGCAACGAGACATTTAAAATGGGAGCAGGTTGCACGCCTGCAATGAGATATATGAAATAGGAGCGGGTTGCACGCCTACAACAAGAAAGAAATGAAAGTGAATATTATGTTTATTTTCCTCATTATTGTTGGCAACTAAATTATGGGTTCTTTACATTCCTCTTTGGTACTTTTTGTTATCTGATATTCCCCGTAGCATGTCTTCCTCTCCCTATCTTTAACTGTGAATATATGCTTTTATTTTCCGTTATATATGATTTAACTGAACAAGTTTATTTGGTAGTTTGGTCCTAGCCTCGTCACTACTTCGCCGAGGTTAGGCTAGGCACTTACCAGCATGTAGGGTCGGTTGTGCTGATACTATACTCTGCATTGTGTGCAGATACTGATACCGGAGCGTTTGGACCGTAATGAGGGTGCTGTCTTTAGTCCATTCAGGCGACCCGAAGTAGTCCTGCAGGCGTCCCCAAGCCTTGGCATCTCCTTCTATCTTTCTCGTTTCTCCTATGTATTTATGAAATAATTTGTATTTATCTTCAGACCTTTATTTGTAGTACTCTTAGACAATTTGTGAAATTGTAACGCCAGATCTGGGTAGCTTTTAGTTTTGGAAATGTGTTGGTAATATTTAAATCATTACATTTCTCTTCTACTTATTTAATTATGCTGTTTTTATGATATTGTTCACTATTGTTAAAGGATTAAAAATATTTGAAAATAGTTAAGTAATTGGAACAATTGGCTTGCCTAGCTTCCACTAGTAGGCACCATCACGATCTCTGAAGGTGAAAATTTTGGTCGTGTCACAACCCGGATTTCCCACCATCGGGGTCATGATGGCGCCTACTAAATAGAAGCTAGGCAAGCCAAATATTAATAACAATTACATTAATAACCAATTTATTATTAACAACATAAAAATTATAGCGGAATAATCAAAATTTAGCGGAAGACTTAGCCAGATATGATAAAGAAAAATCCAAATCTGATACACTACCCAAGACTGGTGTCACAATACTCACGAACTTCTAAGGATAATACACATAATCGTCTAAAAGAATTATAAACTGTTTATCTCAAATACATGAGATAACAGTCTGTAAAGTAAAGAAGGAGGAGACAACGGGTCCTGCAGACGCCTGCAAGGCTACCTTGAAGTCTCGGTGGTCGAAATACCCATATTGTGCTACTACCACTGCTGCTGTCCATAACCTGTATCGCGCAAAAAGAGCGCAGAATGTAGTATCAGCACAACCGACCCCATGTGCTGGTAAGTGCCTGGCCTATCCCGGCGAAGTAGTGACGATGATAGGACCAGACACTCACATAAACCTATATAGTAATATAGATATATATATATATATATATATACAATACATTTATAAAGAAATACTGTGCTCTGAAATATTATTCAACAACTGAAGATATCCAAAATATTCTTACTTTCATGTTTCAATTTCCTCTTTCATTTCATGTCTCGTGGTAGGCGTACCACCCGCTCCCAACTGTCACAGTAATTATCTCTTGTGGTAGGCGTACCACCCGCTCCCAATGTATCAGAAATTATATCTCGTGGTAGGCGTACCACCCGCTCCCAAATATATCAAAATTATATCTTGTGGTAGGCGTACCACCCGCTCCCAATGTATCAGAAATTATATCTCGTGGTAGGCGTACCACCCGCTCCCAAATATCTCAAAATTATATCTTGTGGTAGGCGTACCACCCGCTCCCAGTATATCAAAAATTATATCTCGTGGTAGGCGTACCACCCGCTCCCAAATATATCAAAATTATATCTCGTGGTAGGCGTACCACCCGCTCCCAGTATATCAATAGGCTACCGGCAACTATGGCCAATGCCAAGATTTAAATCACTTCGTGGTCGGCGTACCACACGATCCCATTTCTTATTATATATAAGTGGTCGGCGTACCACACGATCCCATTTCATAAATATATATATATATATATTACCGGCATTTAGCCAATAATCTCTATATCAACAATATTTATAGTTACCGGTTTTTAAACCAATAATTTATAATAGTTTCAACAATTTACTTTCATTACCGGTATAACACCAATAATTCTTAGTCAACAATTTATTCATAACCAAATTCATATTCCTACAAACTAGGATAGAACAAACACTTACCTCGAAAGTTCACGAACGATTCAATCCGTAGCAATGCCTTTTCCTTTCGAATTTGACTCCAATCCAACCGTATCTATACACAATTGATTTCATATCATCAATTCTACTTAACAAACTAGTTCATATTGCTAAATATGATTTTTACAACATTCTGCCCGGAATAGTAAAATCGACCCCGAGCCCACATAATCGAAACTCAAGTTTCGAACCAAAATAAGTTCACCCAATCCTCCATGAGTTCAAATATACAATTTGTTCTTAAATTCGACTCCAAAACGAAGTCTAGATCGTAAATTCATTGAAAACCCTCACTATACTAAGTTCTTAATTTTTCTACCCATTTACACCTATTTAGGCTTAGGAATTCAAATAATATTGATGGAAAATGAAGAAAACGAGTTAAGAATCACTTACCCGAGAAGTTTAATGAAGAATCGCTCAAAAACCGTCCAAAAAGCCGTGGAGAAGAGAGTGTTTTGTGAAAAATGGAAACAATCCCGTAAGTGTTCTGTTTGGGGATTAAATTCACTAGGCAATAATTTCTTCATCGCGTTCGCGACACCCCGGTCGCGTTCGCGATGAAGGAAAATATCAGGCCATCGCGTTCGCGTAGGGTGAGTCGCGAACGCGAAGAAGAAAAATGCTGGGCATCAGATTTGGCCTACGCGAACGCGGCCTAAGGCACGCGATCGCGATGAAGGAAAATGCTGGGCATCAGATTTGGCCTACGCGAACGCGGCCTAAGGCACGCGATCGCGATGAAGGAAAATGCTGGGCATCGCGAACGCGATCAACAGGACGCGAACGCGAAGAAGGAACGAAATGTTCTTCGCGAACGCGACCAAGGCATCGCGAACGCGATGAGGAAATGCCTGCTGCAGATTTCTGCAGTTTTTCTTAAGTTCAAAAACACCCCGAACCACCTCCGAAACACTCCCGAGCCCTCGGGGCTCCAAACCAAATATGCACACTAACCTAAAAACATCATACGAACTTGCTCGCGCGATCAAATCGCTAAAATAACATCAAAATCCATGAATTGAGCCTTAAAGCTCAAGAACTCTTTAAGATTTCATAATTTCCAAACTTTCCAATTTAAGGCCGAAACACGTCAAACGACGTCCGTTTTCAACCAAACTTTACAGGAAGCGCTTAACCAATATATATGACCCGTACCGGGCGTCGGAACCAAAATACGAGCCCGATACCAGTACTTTTTAATCAAAATTCAGTTTCATTTTCTTAAACATTTTCAGAAAAAAATTTAACAGAAAAATTCTTTTACTGGGGTTCTAGACCTCGGATTTCAATTCCGGACATATGCCCAAGTTCCATATTTTTCTACGGATTTTCTGAAATAGTCAAATCACGGATCCGGGTCCGTTTACCAAAAATGTTGACCAAAGTCAACCATATCAATATTAATATCAAAATTCTTCTACTTTTTCACATATTTCACATATTTCAACATAAATCTTTTCCAGCTTTGTGCCCGGACTGTGCACGCAAATCGAGGCAACTATAAATGAGGTTTTCAAGGCCTCAAAAGCTCGGAATGATTAAATAAACAAGTGATGACCCTTTGGGTCGTCACAATCTCCACCTCTAAAACAACCGTTCGTCCTCGAACGGACAAAAGAAAGAAGTACCTGAGTCAGGAAACAAGTGTGGGTAGCGGCTCCGCATATCGGACTCGGACTCCCAGGTCGATGCCTCAGGAGGCTGGCCTCTCCACTGAACACGCACAGAAGGATAACTCTTCGACCTCAACTGTCGCCGGTCTAGAATGGCTACCGGCTCCTCCTCGTAAGATAGATCATTGTCCAATTGGACATTACTGAAGTCTAACACATGTGTGGGATCGCCGTGGTATCTCCGAAGCATAGATACATGAAAAACTGGATGCACGGCTGATAAGCTAGGCGGCAAAGCTAATCTGTAAGCCACCCCTCCCACTCTGTCTAGAATCTCAAATGGACCAATATACCTAGGGCTGAGCTTGCCCTTCTTCCCAAACCTCATCACGCCCTTCATAGGCGACACCCTGAGCAATACTCGTTCACCAACCATGAAATCTACATCTCGAACCTTACGATCCGCATAAGTCTTTTGCCTAGACTGAGCTGAACGCAATCTCTCCTGAATAGTCTTGACCTTATCTAAGGCCTCCTGAACTAGATCTGTACCCAACAACCGAGCCTCTCCCGGTTCAAACCATCCAACTGGTGATCGACATCGCCTACCATATAACGCCTCATACGGAGCCATCTCGATGCTAGATTGGTAACTGTTATTGTAGGCGAACTCTGCTAATGGCAGAAACTGGTCCCACGAACCTCCGAAATCAATAACACAAGCTCGAAGCATGTCCTCTAGAATCTGAATAGTCCTCTCGGACTGGCCATCCGTCTGAGGATGAAATGCTGTACTCAACTGAACCTGGGTACCTAACTCCTGCTGGACCGCTCTCCAGAACCGCGAGGTAAACTGCGTACCCCGATCAGAGATAATAGATACCGGCACTCCATGGAGACGAACAATCTCCCTAATGTAAACCTCCGCTAACCTCTCCGACGAGTAGGAGACGGATACTGGAATAAAGTGTGCTGACTTGGTCAGCCTATCAACAATGACCCAAATAGCATCAAATTTCCTTCTAGTCAAAGGAAGTCCAGTAACGAAATCCATAGTGATCCGCTCCCATTTCCACTCGGGAATTTCAATCCTCTGGAATACACCACCAGGTCTCTGGTGCTCATATTTCACCTGCCGACAATTTAGACACCGAGCAACATACGCAACGATATCTTTCTTCATTCCGCGCCACCAATAGTGCTGACGTAAGTCCTGGTACATCTTCGCGGCGCCTGGGTGAATAGAATACCGCGAACTGTGGGCCTCTGCTAAGATTAACTCTCGAATCCCTTCGACATTGGGCACACAAACTCGACCCTGCAATTTCAATATCCCATCATCATCTAGATTTACCTGTGTGGCACCTCCCCGCTGTACTGTATCTCTCAACTCACGCAAATGAGGATCATCAAATTGCCTCTCACTACGCTCTAATAAAGAAGAATGAGCGACCGTGCGTGCTAACACTCGCTAGGCTCCGAAATATCCAGTCTCACGAACCGGTTAGCTAATGCTCGGACGTCTAGAGCCAATGGTCTCTCACCGACCGAATATATGCAAGACTACCCATGCTGGCGGACTTTCTACTCAATGCATCGGCCACCACATTGCCTTACCCGGGTGATATAAAATAGTAACATCATAGTCTTTTAGCAACTCTAGCCACCTTCTCTGCCTCATATTCAACTCTTTCTGCTTAAACAAATACTGAAGACTCTTATGATCGGTGTATACTTCACATGCTACACCATACAAATAATGCCTCAAGATCTTCAATGCGTGAATAATCGCCGCCAATTCTAGATCATGCACTGGATAGTTCTTCTCATGAATCTTCAACTGCCTCGAAGCATAGGCAATAACCTTGCCATCCCGCATTAACACTGCACCAAGCCCAATACGGGAAGCATCACAATAAACAGTATAAGGTCCCGTACCTGTGGGTAAAACCAATACCGGTGTCGTGGTCAAGGTTGTCTTGAGCTTTTGAAAGCTCGCCTCACATTCATCGGACCATTCAAATTGAACACCCTTCTGGGTCAATCTGGTCAGTGGGGTTGTAATAGAAGAAAATCCTTCTACGAATCGACGATAATAACCCGTTAACCCCAAGAAACTCCGAATATTTGTGGCTGATGTCGGTCTAGGCCAGTTCTTGACTGCCTCAATTTTCTTCGGATCAACCTGAATACCTGCTGCCGTCACAATATGACCCAGGAATGCAACCGAACTTAGCCAAAATTCACACTTTGAAAATTTCGCATATAGCTGGCTATCTCTCAGAGTCTGTAAGGCCACTCTGAGATGTTGCGCATGCTCCTCCTGACCGCGGGAATATATTAATATGTCATCAATGAAGACTATTACAAACAAGTCTAAATAAGGCCGGAACACCCGATTCATTAATTCCATAAAAGTTGCCGGAGCATTTGTCAACCCAAAAGACATGACCAGGAATTCATAATGTCCATACCGAGTGCGGAACGCGGTCTTAGGGACATCAGATGCCCTAATCTTCAGCTGATGATAGCCAGATCTCAAATCTATCTTTGAAAATACCTTGGCACCCTGAAGCTGGTCAAATAAATCATCAATTCGCGGAAGTGGATATTTATTTTTGATAGTCACCTTGTTTAACCGTCGATAGTCAATGCACATTCTCATCGAACCATCTTTCTTCTTTACAAATAATACAGGTGCACCCCACGGCGAAACACCGGGCCTAATGAAACCCTTTTCAAGTAAATCTTGCAACTGTTCCTTCAATTCTTTTAACTCTGGCGGAGCCATACGGTATGGGGGAATGGAAATGGGCTGAGTGCCTGGAGCCAAGTCAATGCAAAAATCAATGTCCCTATCGGGCGGCATACCTGGCAAGTCTGAAGGAAATACTTCAGGAAATTCGCGAACCACAGGCACAGAGTCAATAGAAGGAACCTCAACACTAGAATCACGGACATAGGCCAAATAAGCCAAGCATCCCTTTCCAACCATACGCTGAGCTTTAACATAAGAAATAACATTACGACTAGTATGACCTGAAATTCCTTTCCACTCTATACGAGGCGAATTCGGCAGGCTAAAGTCACAGTCTTGGCATGGCAATCTAAAATAGCATGATACGGAGATAGCCAGTCCATGCCTAGTATAATATCAAAGTCCACCATATTTAGGAGTAATAAATAAGCACGGGTCTCGAGACCCTCAATTACTATAATACATGACCGATGAACTCGATCAACCACAATGGAATCGCCTACTGGTGTAGACACATGAACAGGAACACTCAGTGGATCACTGGGCTGAACCAAGTATGGTGCAAAATAGGAAGACACATACGAATATGTAGACCCAGGGTCAAATAATGCTGATGCCTTTCTATCACAAACCAAAATAATACCCGTAATGACGGCATCAGAAGACTCAGCCTCTGGTCTGGCGGGAAGTGCATAACATCGGGGTTGTGCCCCACCACCCTGAGCAGTATCTCTAGGACGATCAACTGCTGGCTGGTCTCTACCTCTATCGGTCTGAGCTCCACCTCTATGACCTCTACCTCCACCTCTATGTCCTCTACCTCCGCCTCTAGCTGGCTGGGCAGGCTGTGAGGGAACTGGGGCCTGAATCATGGCACGAGAACCCTGCTGGTGAGATCTGTCAGAAGCTCGAGGGCAATACCTTGCAATGTGCCTAAAATCACCGCACGTAAAACAAGCCCTCGGCTGCTGAAAATGGCGAAGTGGTAGTGCACTGATAGGCTGCTGATCAGAGTAGCGTGGCTGAGAATTACGATCACCTGAAGCATCATGAGAAACCTGAAGAGCTGACTGATAAGGCCTAGGAGGATGGCCTCTATCATAAAAATCTCTATCTCCGGACGAGGTACCACTGAATCTACCCGAATTACGAGATCTCTTATCTGATCCATGTCTCGCTCCCTGTGACAGAGCCATCTCTATCCGGCGGGCTGCATTAGCCGCCTCCTGAAAAGTGATTTCAGTTCCTGCACCCATAGCCATCTGTAGCCGAATTGGCCGATTCAAGCCATCAATAAACCTCCTCACTCTCTCCCGCTCTGTGGGAAGTATGATAACAGCATGACGAGCCAGGTCCACGAACCTAGTCTCGTACTGTGTGACAGACATAGAACCCTGATGAAGACGCTCAAATTGTCTGCGCATAAACTCCCGCTGAGTGGTTGGAAGGAACTTCTCCAAGAATAATTCTGCAAACTGCTCCCAAGTCAAAGATGACGATCCCGCTGGCCTGGTTAGACAATAATCTCTCCACCAAGTCTTGGCGGAACCGGATAACCGAAAAGTAGCAAAATCCACACCATTTGTCTCCACAATACCCATAGTACGGAGAACTTCGTGGCAGCTGTATAGGAAGTCCTGTGGATCCTCTGAAGGAGTGCCACTGAATGTGGTAGTGAACAGTTTGGTAAACCTGTCCAATCTCCACAACGCATCAGCAGACATAGCTGCACCATCATTAGACGGAGTCGCAATAATAGGCCGAACCGCCTCAGCTGGCTGAATCACAGGATCTTGAGCCTGGGGAATTACTGGCTCTGGAGTGCGCGTAGCAGGAGTCTGATTACCTCCTCCAGCCTGAGAAGTGGCTGGTGCTACCGGTAATAAACCTGCTCTGGTGACATGATCCATAAAACCCGCTATCCGACCAAAGCATCCCGAAGATCCGGTGAAAATAAAGCTCCTCCCGGGACCTGAGATGGGCCTACCGGAGCCGCCGGGGCCGGAATTTCCTCCTCTATACGAACCTGAGGTTCCGCCACTCGTGCTGGCTGCTCGGGGCCGAGTTCTGCCCCTACCTTGTCCTCTAGGACGACCTCGACCTCGGCCTCTACCCCTAGCAGGAGCCGTCGCTGCTGGGATCTCGGGCTGCTGGTCGGTAGATGAGGATGCACGTGTCCTTACCATCTGCGGAAGAACAGAGTAGAAGTTCAATTAACATTCAAAAGATCAAGTCGCACGACCGGAAAGAATAAAGAGAATATTTTCCTAACTCTGTAGCCTCTGGAGGATAAATACAGACGTCTCCGTACCGATCCTTCAGACTCTACTAAGGTTGTTCGTGAGTTGTGAGACCTATGCAACCTAGTGCTTTGATACCAACTTGTCACAACCCGGATTTCCCACCATCGGGGTCATGATGGCGCCTACTAAATAGAAGCTAGGCAAGCCAAATATTAATAACAATTACATTAATAACCAATTTATTATTAACAACATAAAAATTATAGCGGAATAATCAAAATTTAGCGGAAGACTTAGCCAGATATGATAAAGAAAAATCCAAATCTGATACACTACCCAAGACTGGTGTCACAATACTCACGAACTTCTAAGAATAATACACATAATTGTTTGAAAGAAAATACAAGCTGTTTATCTCGATTACATGAGATAACAGAATGAAAAGCATAGATAGGAGAGACAACGGGTCCCGCGGACGCCTGCAAGGCTACCTCGTAGTCTCAGTAGTCGGAAAATCCACAAGTCGCTACTGCCGCTGCTGCTGTCCGTAACCTGTATCTGCGCAAAAAGAGCGCAGAGTGTAGTATCAGCACAACCGACCCCATGTGCTGGTAAGTGCCTGGCCTATCCCAACGAACTAGTGACAAGGCTAAGGCCAGTCACCCACCTAAACCTGTACAGTTGCAATATAGATATATATATATATATACAATACATTTATAAAGAAATACTCTGCTCTGAAATATTATTCAACAACTGAAGATATCCAAAATATTCTTACTTTCATGTTTCAATTTCCTCTTTCATTTCATGTCTCGTGGTAGGCGTACCACCCGCTCCCAACTGTCACAGTAATTATATCTTGTGGTAGGTGTACCACCCGCTCCCAATGTATCATAAATTATATCTCGTGGTAGGCGTACCACCCGCTCCCAAATATATCAAAATTATATCTTGTGGTAGGCGTACCACCCGCTCCCAGTATATCAATAGGCTACCGGCAACTATGGCCAATGCCAAGATTTAAATCACTTCGTGGTCGGCGTACCACACGATCCCATTTCATAAATATATATATAAGTGGTCGGCGTACCACACGATCCCATTTCATAAATTATATCTTGTGGTAGGCGTACCACCCGCTCCCAGTATATCAATAGGCTACCGGCAACTATGGCCAATGCCAAGATTTAAATCACTTCGTGGTCGGCGTACCACACGATCCCATTTCTTATTATATATAAGTGGTCGGCGTACCACACGATCCCATTTCATAAATATATATATATATATATATATTACCGGCATTTAGCCAATAATCTCTATATCAACAATATTTATAGTTACCGGTTTTTAAACCAATAATTTATAATAGTTTCAACAATTTACTTTCATTACCGGTATAACACCAATAATTCTTAGTCAACAATTTATTCATAACCAAATTCATATTCCTACAAACTAGGATAGAACAAACACTTACCTCGAAAGTTCACGAACGATTCAATCCGTAGCAATGCCTTTTCCTTTCGAATTTGACTCCAATCCAACCGTATCTATACACAATTGATTTCATATCATCAATTCTACTTAACAAACTAGTTCATATTGCTAAATATGATTTTTACAACATTCTGCCCGGAATAGTAAAATCGACCCCGGGCCCACATAATCGAAACTCAAGTTTCGAACCAAAATAAGTTCACCCAATCCTCCATGAGTTCAAATATACAATTTGTTCTTAAATTCGACTCCAAAACGAAGTCTAGATCGTAAATTCATTGAAAACCCTCACTATACTAAGTTCTTAATTTTTCTACCCATTTACACCTATTTAGGCTTAGGAATTCAAATAATATTGATGGAAAATGAAGAAAACGAGTTAAGAATCACTTACCCGAGAAGTTTAATGAAGAATCGCTCAAAAACCGTCCAAAAAGTTGTGGAGAAGAGAGTGTTTTGTGAAAAATGGAAACAATCCCGTAAGTGTTCTGTTTGGGGATTAAATTCACTGGGCAATAATTTCTTCATCGCGTTCGCGACACCCCGGCCGCGTTCGCGCTGAAGGAAAATATCAGGCCATCGCGTTCGCGTAGGGTGAGTCGCGAACGCGAAGAAGAAAAATGCCTGGGCATCAGATTTGGCCTACGCGAACGCGGCCTAAGGCACGCGATCGCGATGAAGGAAAATGCTGGGCATCAGATTTGGCCTACGCGAACGCGGCCTAAGGCACGCGATCGCGATGAAGGAAAATGCTGGGCATCGCGAACGCGATCAACAGGACGCGAACGCGAAGAAGGAACGAAATGTTCTTCGCGAACGCGACCAGGGCATCGCGAACGCGATGAGGAAATGCCTGCTGCAGATTTCTGCAGTTTTTCTTAAGTTCAAAAACACCCCGAACCACCTCCGAAACACTTCCGAGCCCTCGGGGCTCCAAACCAAATATGCACACTAACCTAAAAACATCATACGAACTTGCTCGCGCGATCAAATCGCTAAAATAACATCAAAATCCATGAATTGAGCCTTAAAGCTCAAGAACTCTTTAAGATTTCATAATTTCCAAACTTTCCAATTTAAGGCCGAAACACGTCAAACGACGTCCGTTTTCAACCAAACTTTACAGGAAGCGCTTAACCAATATATATGACCTGTACCGGGCGTCGGAACCAAAATACGAGCCCGATACCAGTACTTTTTAATCAAAATTCAGTTTCATTTTCCTTAAACATTTTCAGAAAACAATTTAACAGAAAAATTCTTTTACTGGGGTTCTAGACCTCGGATTTCAATTCCGGACATATGCCCAAGTTCCATATTTTTCTACGGATTTTCTGAAATAGTCAAATCACGGATCCGGTCCGTTTACCAAAAATGTTGACCAAAGTCAACCATATCAATATTAATATCAAAATTCTTCTACTTTTTCACATATTTCACATATTTCAACATAAATATTTTTCAGCTTTGTGCCCGGACTGTGCACGCAAATCGAGGCAACTATAAATGAGGTTTTCAAGGCCTCAAAAGCTCGGAATGATTAAATAAACAAGTGATGACCCTTTGGGTCGTCACAGGTCGTGACAAGTTGGCATCAGGGCTCTAGGTTACTCAAATTTCACAATACACGAACAAGCTTAGTAGAGTCTAAATGATTGGTATGGAGACATCTGTATTATCCCCTGTGGCTATAGAGTTAGGAAAAACTTCACATCTATCCTTTCTTGTCGTGCGGTTTGGTTTCTCAACGATAATATAATTTCTACTATGTACTTTCGCAGATGGCGAGAACACGCGCTTCCTCATCCACTGATCAGCTGCCCGAGCCCCTAGCAACAACTCCCATGAGGGGTAGAGGGCGAGGTCGAGGCAGGGGCAGAGCTCATTCTAGAGCAGCAGCTCCAGCGGCAGAGCCTCAGGTTGAGAATGATGATGAGGTTTTGGCCCAGGCAGTTCCGGTGGTCCCAATTCCGGTCGAGAGGAATTCATAGCTACCCCATTACTCGAGGATGCTCAGGTCCATCTAATCGGCCTTATGGAGAGTGTCACCGGTCAGGCTTGCTTCATGTAACACCAGCCGTCTATCAGGAAGGAGGAGGAGCCCAAACTCCTACTACCCCGCACTCCGGATCAGCTGGCTCCCCAGTTTCAAACTCCAACAGCTTAGCCAGTTGGAGCAGTTCAGTCGGGTTTGGTAGCTCAGATCGGTGATGGAGCAGCTATGTCTGCTGATGCCTTGTGGAGATTGGACAGGTTCACCAAGCTCTTCACTACCACTTTCAGTGGTGCATCTTCTGAGGATCCCCAGGATTATTTAGACAACTATCATAAGGTTCTTAGGAACATGGGGATAGTGGAGACCAATGGGGTTGACTTTGCTATTTTTCGCTTATCTGGATCCGCAAAGATTTGGTGGAGAGATTATTGTTTGGCTAGACCAGTTGGGTCTCCAGCTTTGACCTGAGATCTCAGCTATTTATGGAGAAGTTTATCCCTATCACTCAGAGCGAGATCTATCAGAGGTAGTTTGAGCATCTTCAGGAGAGTTCAATGACTGTTACTCAATATCAGACCAGGTTTATTGATTTGGCCCATCATGCTTTTTTTATACCCCCCCCCCCACACAGAGAGAGAGATGAGAGATAGGGAGAGAGAGAGAGAGAGAGAGAGAAAGAGATTTAGGAGGTTCATGGAGGGACTCATTCAGCCTATTCGACTTCAAATGGCTAATGAGACGGGGAACGAGATTTACTTTCAGGATGCGGCCAATGTGGCAAGGAAGGTTGAGATGGTTCCATCATAAGGGGGTGGTCAGTGGTCCGACAAGAGGCCTCGTCATTCATGCAGATTCAGTGGTGCGTCGTTTGGAGGCAGGGATTCTTTTGGTAGAAGCCATTCTCCTAGGCCTTTTCAGTCAGTGCTTCAGACTTCTCACGGTGCCCTAGGTGGCCGTGGTTCTCATATCCAGTATTCTGATCAGCAGTCCTATAGTACACTACTAGCTCCTATCAGTGCACCTCCATTCTAAAGCTTTCAGGGTCGTCAGTTCTAGTAGCAGAAGGCTGTTTTACTTATGGCAACATGAGGCATATTGCTAGATTTTATCCTCGAGCACCGAGCAATTCTCAACATCAGGGTTCCCATGCCATTGTTCAAGCATTGAGTGCACCACCCTCCTGGCCATCCAGATGTGGAGGTAGATGTGCTAGAGGTGGAGGTAGAGGTATTAGAGGTGGAGCTCAGGCTACTAGATGTGGAGGCTAGCCAGCAGGAGGCCGTCCCAGAGATGTAGTTCTGAGTGGTGGGGCCCAACCCCGATGTTTTGCGCTTCCATCCAGGCCTGAGGCTGAGGCTTCTAATATAGTTATCACATGTACTATTCTGGTTTGTAGTAGAGATGCTTCAGTTCTATTTGATCCAGGGTCTACATACTTCTATGTGTCATCTTATTTTGCACTATATCTGATCATGCCTAGTGATTCTTTGAGTGCTTATGTATATGTGTCTACACCGATAGGTGATTCAATTGCGGTAGATCGTTTCCATCGTTCATGTATAGTTGTTATTGGGGTTTTGAGACTCGTGTAGATTTGTTCCTTTTGGACGTGATTAATTTTGATGTCATATTGGGGATGGAATGGTTATCACCTTACCATGCTATCTTGGACTGTCATGCCAATACTATGACCTTAGCCTTGCCGAGTATGCCTCGTTTAGAGTGGAGAGGGACTCCTGGTCATTTTACCCGTAGTATTATCTCATATATGAAGGCTCGACATATGATCGAGAATGGTTGTTAGGCTTATTTGGCATATGTTCGTGATTCTAGTGTTGAGGTTCCTTCTATGGATTCTGTGCATGTTGTTCGTGAGTTTCCTGAGGTATTTCCTTCAGACCTGCAGGGAATGTCATCCGACAAGGATATTAACTCATGCATTGATTTGGCTCCGGGCACTCAGCCCATTTCTATTCTGCCGTATCGTATGGCCCCACCTGAGTTGAAAGAATTGAAGGAGCAGTTGCAAGACTTGCTGGATAAAGGCTTCAATAGACCTAGTGTCTCACCTAGGATTTTGCTGGTGTTTTCAAGAAGAAGGATGATTCAATACAAATGTGTATATATTACCGCTAGTTGAACAAGGTTACAATCACGAATACGTATCCATTGCCGAGGATTGATGATTTGTTTGATCATCTTTAGTGTGCCAAGGTATTTTCGAAGATTGACTTGAGATCTGGCCACCATCCATTGAGGATTAGGGCATCTGATATCCATAAGACAGCTTTCTACACTAGATACGGGCACTATGAGTTCTTGGTGATGTCATTCGGGTTGACAAATGCCCCAACAACTTTTATGGATTTAATGAACCGGGTATTCAAGCCTTACTTGGATTCATTCGTGATAGTCTTCATTGATGATATTTTGATTTATTCCTGCTGCCGGGAGGAACATGAGCAGCATCTGAGAGTTGTTCTTCAGAATTTGAGAGATAGTGGTTCTATGCTAAGTTTTCGAAGTGCGAGTTTTGATTGGGGTGAGTTGCTTTCTTGGGTCATGTTGTTTCAGCAGAGGGTATTCAGGTAGATCCAAAGAAGATAGAGGCGATCAAGGACTGGCCTAGACCCGCATCAGCTACAGAGATCCAGATTTTCTTGGGTTTGGCAGGCTATTATCATTGGTTTGTGGAGGAGTTTTCATCTATTGCAGCCCCGATGGACAGGTTGACCCAGAAGGGTGTCCACTTCAGGTGGTCGGATGAGTGTGAGGAGAGATTTCAGAAGCTCAAGATAACTTTGACTACGGTGTCGGTGTTGGTTTTTCCCATGGGTTCAGGGACATGTATAGTTTATTGTGATGCATCTCGTATTAGACTTGGTACGGTGTTGATGTAGGATGGAAAGGTCATTGCTTATGTTTCGCGTCAGTTGAAGATTCATGAGAAGAACTATTTGGTCTATGATTTGAAGTTAGCAGCCATTGTTCACGCGTTGAAGATTTGGTAGGCATTATCTATATGGCATGGCATGTGAGGTGTTCGCAGAGCACAAGAGTCTTCAATACTTGTTCTAGGAGAAGGAGCTAAATTTCAGGCAGAGAAGGTGGTTGGAGCTATCGAATATGATATCACCATCTTATATCATCTGGGGAAGGCCAATGTGGTGGCCGCTGTTTTGAGTAGGAAGTCAGTCAATATGGGCAGTCTTGCGTACTTGCCTTGGATGTTCAGGCTTTGGCTAATCAGTTCCTGAGGTTGGATGTTTTTTAGCCCAACCGTGTATTAGCTTGGACAGTTGCTCATTCTTTTTTATTGAAGCGTATCCGAGATCGGCAGTATGATACTCCTCATTTGTGTCCTTAGGGACACAGTGCAACACAGTAGTACCAAGCAGGTTACTTTAGGAGACGATGGGAGTTTGAGGCTACAAGGTCGAGTTTGTGCGCCTAATATGGATGGACTCCGAAAGTTGATTTTAGAGGAGGCCCATAGTTCCCGGTACTCCATTCATCCGGGCGCCGCTAAGATGTATCAGGATTTGCATCAGCATTATTGGTGGAGGAGGATGAATAAGGATATTGTTGCATATGTGGCTCTGTGTTTGAATTGTCAGCATATAAAGTACGAGCATTAGAGACTTGGTGCTTTGTTTTAGAGGATTGAGCTTCTCGAGTGGAAGTGGGATCGTATCACTATGGACGTTGTTGTTGGACTCCCACGGACTCAGAGGAAGTTCGATGCATGTGAGCACGTGATTTTTGCCCCAAGCAATTGAATTCCAAAATACAAAAAATACAAAAATAATTTTTCGTTTGCAAATTGTTTTGAATTGTGTGTGAAATACCAGTGTTTGTTAATTAGAATTAATTAGAAAAATGTCACAAAATTATAGAATACATACTATGAAATTGGAAAATTAAGCAAAAAATACAAAAATATCGGAAAATCAAGGAATAATACAAAAATGGAAAATAAAAGAAATACATCAGTTGAAAAATAAGTACAAAGGAAAAAAGTACAAAATACAAAAGAAAATACAGAAAATTAAATAAAATACAAGTCATAAATAACAAAAACACAAAAATACAATATATAATAATTAATTTAGGCCAAATACATATGTGTACTCAGCCCAAAAGAAATTACACAGACCAGGCCCAAATCAATTTGACCGGTCTACCCAACCTCTAAACCAAACGACACCGTACTCATTGTTAAATCTGGGGCGTTCAATTACTTAATCTAATAGACCAAAGAAGGCGGCGCCCTCACAAATAAAACTACGTCTTCCTTGTAATTAACCTCAATCGTTCATTATACATAATCAAACAGACGAGGCTATTGAACCATTTAAATGAAACGGCATAGTCTAAAGCCATCAATCTTGACCGTTCAATTACTTAATCTAACAAACCAAAGGAAACACTTCATTAAACTATGCGACATCGTTTTAAGGCCAAATGATCCTGGCCATTAGTTTGATTGAATCCAACGGCCAAGAATCAATAATATCATTTCAGTATATATCACACCCTCCCCGTTCATTTCATCAGTATACACATAACACTCCCCATATCGAAACCCCAGCCGCCCTAGGATTCCTTCCCTCCTTCCCCCGTCTCTCATGGAGACCACCGGTGGTCAGCCCCAGACCTTCGTCTCTGGCTCAGGCCAATTCCCAAAACACCCTCCTCACCTTCAAAATACCCTTAACCATATTAACCTCGTCTAAAACTTAACAGTCTCCCCAGTCTTGAAATTCCGGTCGCCGGAACCCTAGCCGGCGACCACCAAAGTACGAACCAGTACCCCACCTTAACACCATCCAACCATCTTTAGACGATCTACAACCCCATCATAACCACTTCCCTCGAATCTTACCCTAACCCTTCGAATATTCGAAAAACCCTCGCCGGAACCCTACTCCGGCGAGCACCCAAAAACAATACTTCCTCAATACCTTACTCCAAGTCCCCAAACCCCTCTAACACACTCAAATTAAACCTCAAGGGCTTATTTGGGGAGATCCGATGTTCAAGAGACCAACAGTCTCTGAAACTCTAAAAAATCAAGAAAATGAAAAGAACGAAGAAGAAAGAAAGAGGAAAAGAAAGAAAGAAAAGGAAAAAGAAAAGAAAGAAAGAAAAGGAAAAAGAAAAGAAAGAAAGGCCCTAAAAGCTAAGTACCCTACCCTGTTCAGTGCTTTTTGTTTGAACTTGTTTTAGTCTCTTTATGTTCTTATCATGCTTAGAACTTGGATCTATTCCTATGCATGTTTCTATCTCTGTTTTATATCTTGATTCGTACTTGTTCATACGAACCCTGAATCTCATTTCTTACATGCCTGAAATCATTTAAGTGTTCTTAGGTTCTGATATTAGCTACTTATAAATCATATGCTATTAGTCGTTTTTATGTGATTGTTCAGTATATCCTATCTCGATTAGGGTTTTAATTAGTTGGAATTCAACCATTATCAAATTTTCCCTCTGAGTTCTGATTAATTTGAAGTTAAGTCATGATTAGGGTTATTTGTGCAAAACAACATGAATGTGGCTATATTTGCAATTTGATTTGTATGTTAGTTTCTTCTGAACCTCTGAATGCTTGTGAGTACTTAGGTTATATGTATAAATGTTTTTGTGGCTATGTTTGCAAACACAGTATGTGTTATGATAATGGCTATCTTTGTAAAAGAGGCTAATATTGAAAAGATTTATAGTCTGAGATTGGTTAAGTTTTAAAACATGACTTAGGGGGGCTATCTGTTAAATACATTTAAGTTACCCTAGTCTTGACAGACCTAAGGTAGGTCGGGTAATTACAATAAAATGCAAGGGGTAAAAGGGAAAGGTAAATGGTATTCTTGTAGATTAAATAGAGCATGTGGGGACAAAAATGACTTTAGTGCTTGGTTTATTTGAAATTACTTGAATAATAAGGGGTATACTAGGTAGAGATAAAAGGTAATTATGTAATAAACCTTAGCAAGTGGGGGTAATTGGGTAAAACCTGCGTAATAGAACACAAAAGAACAACCCAGAACCTTCTAGCAGGGGTTCAAGGGCATTTCGTTACAATTTTGATAGACTTTAATGTAATTAATTGAAAAGAGTAGGGGAGGGAAATAGAATTAACTAATTTGAAATCCCCCCCCCCCAAAAAAAAATAACTCTATAAATAGGCTTTTACAAGCCTGAAAAAGAGGTTCCAATTTTTGAAGTGTTCAGCTTCACGAATTCTTAAGTGGAAAATTTTTCTAGGGTTCCAATTTTGAGGGTTGAGCTTCACGAATTCTTAAGTGGAGAAGTTTTCTAGGGTTCATATAATTTCTAAAGGGTTCTGAATTCTGAAGTTCACAAGTTCACAAAGTTCTGGGATTCAGAAATTTTCTTAGTTTCAAGTCGAGAATTGTTTCCTGGGATCTTTGCTGGTGTTTCTCTGTTGTGTTATCTCCACTAGCAAGGATTTTCGATTTTCTCGAGTTGATTGTTGTTTGTCTATTAAGCTTGGGAGTTCCTATGTTATTTCCTGCTACTGTTTGCTGGTGTTTCTCTGCTGTTACCATTGCTGACTGTTTCTGTCCTTCATCTCCTTAGAACTCATCAATTCATTTTCATTTGATCAGGTACACTTCTGCTTCCTGAAGATGTAATTGAAATTATGATGAAGGAATAAAGTTAAATGGATTTTCGATGAAGTCATTTCTGTTTCTTTTCTTAGTTGTAGTTATAATTCGTAGAATCATTGTAATTCATTAGGAATGTTTGTAATAATTAACAGTTATATGAGTTCGATCTAGATTAGAGTATGGTAGTTAAAATAGTAGTTAAACATAATCCAGTAATTAGATATAACTATCACGTAAATCCAAAACTAAAACAAGTTAATATAAAGCTAATACACTTAGGTAAATAAGTACGATTCTGAAACGGATATATAAAATGGTATCCAGCTACTTTTGTTAATTAAACTTTGAATCAGGATCGATTTACTCTCAAAAGGAATAAGTAGTTTAGAAGTTTAAATTGTATTATCGCCTACCTTCACTTAAAAATGATTTATATACAGATTTGCTTTTAGACTTCTGTGATTGTTAACAACTCAAGTATGTTTAGTTAATGTTACAACATTGTTTCCCTTTAGTTTTAAAAAAGAAAGTGACAAAATAAGTTCTGCAACTAGAATCATGATAATTACTTGAGTATTTGAACCTGACATATAGAATAATAATACTAATACAAACTTCTGTCTTAGAACGTTCAATTAGTTGTTAGAATTTGAAATCCGTAGTGGTCGAAAATGTAACTTGGTATCATCTGAAATAATATGGTTTTATTGACATCTCTATTATTTAATTAATACTTGTTCAAATACTGTTAGTCTGATCTTTCTTTCGCTTATATAGTCTGGGCCCAGTCATGAATATAGGCCCAGGTCTGATCAACGAGATGCATGTGTTATCGAGTAAGGACAGTAGCATACATTGGGCTCCAGAAGCCCAATTGCCTTTAATAATGGACTGTTAAGCAGTCTAAAGTCCAGGCCCAATAATGAATAATGGCCTGGACTCCAATATTATAGCTTAAAAATAACACAAAAACAGATATGAATTAGGAAGAAAAAACAAAAATAGAAAACATAGTATATGATAGGATTGGACTGTAAAATAAGGGATGAGCCTCGTTCCAAAGATGAAAATACACGGGGCCCCCAAATAGATTTCAATGTAAAATTCTAGACTCGGAAGGGCCGTTTAACAAATTTTACGGTCTTTCCCAAAGTTAATAAGACGTAGACATTATAGGCGCGATTAATAAAATTACGTTCCTAATACGGTTGCACATCTATGTGACCCAAATCTCAAATCTCGGCAAAGCTGAAATGCACTAAAGTCACAGGCGTACTGGTTACGGTGTGACTCGAAATGCGTTTTTGTGATGTCGTAAGTTTTTAAAAATAACAAAGCGGGACATTAATAACACTTGAAAAATTGAAGCATATAAGGAAATCAGATAAAAACAAATATGGCAGTTAAGCGACCGTGCTAGAACCACGGAATCCGGGAGTGCCTAACACCTTCTCCGGGGTTAACAGAATTCCTTAACCGGATTTCTAGTTTTCCGGACTGTTAAACAGAGTCATAATTTCCTCTGTTTGGGATTAAACCGGTGACTTGGGACACAACTATTTTCCTAAGTGTCGACTCTGAAAATTAATAAATAAATCCTATTTCGATTATCCTTTAATTGGAAAATCTCCTTCCCTATTATTATTATACCCCTTCCCGGGGTGTAGTAGTAACTAGTGGCACATTACCTTCGGGTAAATAGTGGATAAAGAAAAAAGGAGGTGTGATAATGCAGTGTGGGTTATTGTTGATAGGCTAACCAAGTCAGCGCATCTCATTCATGTGGCAGTCTCATATTTTCTGATAGGTTAGATGGGATCTATATCCGAGAGATTTTTTGTCTTAATGGTGTTCCCGTGTCTATCATTTTCGATCGGGTGCGCAGTTTACCTCACATTTCTGGAGAGCAGTTCAGCGTGAGTTGGGCACACGGGTTGAGTTGAGCACATCGTTTCATTCTCAGACAAACGGGCAGTCCGAGCGGACTATTCTAATTTTGGAGGATATGCTCCGAGCTTGTGTTATTGACTTCGGAGGCTCATGGATCAGTTTTTGCCTTTAGCGGAGTTTGATAGTTACCAGTCGAGCATTTAGATGGCTCCTTATGAGGCTTTATGAGATAGGCGGTGTCGATTACCGGTTGGTTGGTTTGAGCCGGGAGAGGCTCGGTTGTTGGGTACATATCTAGTACAGGATGCCTTGGACAAGGTCAGGATCATTCTGGATAGGCTTCGTACGGCTTAGTCTAGGCAAAAGAGTTATGTCGACCGTAAGGTTCGTGATATGGCATTCATGGTTGGCGAGCGAGTGTTGCTTTGAGTGTCGCCTATGAATGGCGTAATGAGATTTGGGAAGAAGGGCAAGCTTAACCTTGAGTTCATTGGCTCATTTGAGATTCTTGATAAAGTGGGAGAGGCGGCCTACAGACTTGCGTTGCTACCGAGCTTATCAGCCGTGCATCTACTGTTTCATGTGTCCAGACTTCAGAAGTATCACAGCGATCTATCCCACATGTTAGACTTCAGCACTATCTAGTTGGAAAATGACTTGTCCTATGAGGAGGAGCCGGTAACTACTCTAGATTGGCAAGTTCGTTAGTTGAGATCAAAGAGTTTCCCTTCTGTTCGTGTTCAGTAGAGAGGTCAGCATGTTGAGGTATCAACCTGGGAGTCTGAGTCCGATATACGGAGCCGTTATCCCCATCTTTTCACCGACTCGGGTACTTTCTTCTTATGTCTGTTCGAGGACGAACATTTATTTTAGAGGTGGATAATGTGATGATGCGAAATGTCATCACTTGATTTAGAAAAAAAATCTACGTTTCGAGACCTTAAAACCTCCCTTTTGTCAACCTAGATTTGCGTGTGCAGTCCAGGCGTGTATCCGAAAAGCCATTATATGAAAATCTTTGAAGAATAGTAAATTTTGCTTTTAAAATGAATTTGAGTTACCTTCGGTCAATATTTTGGGTAAACGGACCCACACTTGTGGTTCGACGGTCTTGGAGGGTCCGTAGGAAAATATGGGACTTGGGCGTATGCTCAGAACTGAATTTCAATGTCCCAAGCCCGAGAAATGATTTTTTTTTAAAAAAAATATTTTCTGGAATATATATGAGTTTTTGTAAATGAAATATGTTTGAATTTGATGGTATCGGACCTGTATTTTGGTTCCGGAGCATGATATGAGTTCGAAATGATAATTTGGTTGAATCTGTAAAATTTGGTAAAGATCGAGATTGGTTTGGTATACAACAGACTTAAAGTTCAGAAATTGGAATTTTGGGTGTTCTTGGATGATTTCATAAATTCGGGGTTCAATTCATAGTTGTTGATGTTATTTTGATGATTTGATTGCACGTGCAAGTCCGTGTGATATTTTTGGGTTGGTATGCATGTTTGGTTTAGAGCCCCGAGGACTCGAGTGAGTTTTGGATAGGCCACAAAGTTAAATTTGCAATAAGGAAATTGCTAATATGTTGCAGGTCTGCATACTTCGCATTTACGAAGCCTGGCTCACAAATGCAAGATCGCAAATACGAATAAAACATCACAAATGCAAAAGAAGGCCTGGTCGCAAATGCGATCATTTGGTCACAAAGTTTGCCTCGCAAATGCGAACCCCTCAGTAATATGGGGTGGTCGCAAATGCAATAAAATCTTCACAATGTGAAGAGAACAATCTTCTGAAGGGTTCGCTATTGCGAGCCCTGGTCACAATTGCGACATCTGCAACTTGCAAATTCATAACTTAGCAGAAAATCTTTCATTTTTCAAAACCTAAACACCTTTGGGCGATTTTTCAAAGACAGATGCTCTTCCAAATCGATTGTAAGTCATTTCTAACTCCTTTTCATTAATCTTTAATATCTTTTATCATGATTTAACTCAAAATCAAAAGTTTTCATGGGAAAAATTGGGTGTTTTTTGTAGAACTTAAGTTTTTCAAATTTTAGGGATTAGGACCTCGATTTGAGGTCCTATTTCAAAATAAATTATATATTTGAGCTCATGGGTGAATGGGTAATCGGATTTTGGTTCGAACCTCGGGTTTGGACCATATGGGCCCAGGATCGAGTTTTAACTTTTTGGAAAAAACTCTAGAAAATCTAATTTCATACATTATAATTGATTCATTTAGCATTTATTGATATAGTTAAGTAACTTGTGGCTAGATATGAGCGAATTGGTGGAATCATGAGGTAAAGCGGTAGTTGAGGCTTGAATTGTGTTCATGGCATCGAGGTAAGGATTTGGTCTAACCTTAGCTTGAGGGATTAAGAGTTGTGTATTATTGTCTATGTGTTAATTGTGGAGTACGACGTATAAGCATGGTGATGAGTATCTATACGTCAGTGTCAAGCATGCACGTGGGTCTAGTGTTGTAATTGTTATGACTCCGTTGAGATTTATTCATGCTTAATACGTTGATTGTCATTATTTGTTCCCTTGCCGGGATGTCATTTTTTATGATATTATCTCCCTTGTCGGGATATTGTTATTATGACATTGTGTCCCTCGGCGGGATGTTCTTGTTTACGATATTGTTTCCCTTGCCAGGATTGTTGTTGTTATACTCTTGTTCCCTTGCAGGGATTCCTTTTTGATTGATGTTGATTTTGTAAATGAGAGCGGGTTGCACGCCTGCAACGAGACATTTGAAATGGGAGCGGTTTTCATGCCTGCAACGAGATATATAAATGATACGGGTTGCACGCATGCTACGAGATATATGAAATGGGAGCGGGTTGCACGCCTGCCACAAGAAAGAAATGAAAGTGAATATTGTGTTTGTTTTCCTCATTATTGTTAGCAACTAAATTATGGGTTTTTTACATTTCTCTTTGTTATTTTGTTGCTATCTGATACTCCCCCTAGCACGCCTCCCCCCTCCACATCTTTAACTGTGAATATCTGCTTTTATTTTCCGTTGTATGTGATTTAACTGCATAGGTTTATTTGGTAGTCTGGTCCTAGCCTCGTCATTACTTTGCTGAGGTTAGGGTAGACACTTACCAACACGTAGGGTCGATTGTGCTGATACTACGCTCTGCATTGTATGCAGATACTAATACCGGAGCGTTTGGACCGCAGTGATGGTGATGTTTTCAGTCTATTCAGGCGACCCGAAGTAGTCCTGCAGGCCTTGGCGTCTCCTTCTATCTTTCTCTACTTCCTCCTATGTATTTCTGAAACAGTTGGTTTTATCTTTTGGGCCTTTATTTGTAGTACTCTTAGACGCTATGTGAAATTGTGACACCAGATTTGGGTAGCTTTTAGTTATTGAATTGTGTTGGTAATATTTAAATCGTTACATTTCTCTTCTTCCGCTTATTTAATTCGGTTGTTTATATGACATTGTTCACTTTATTAAAGGATTAAAAATATATGAAAATGGTTAAGTTATTGGAACAATTGACTTTCCTAGCTTTCATTAGTAGGCGCCATCACGATCCCCGAGGGTGGGAAATTTGGGTCATGACAAGTTGATAACAGAGCTCTATGTTACTTAGGTCTCACAATTCACGGACAAGCTTAGTAGAGATTATTTTCTACTAAGCTTTTTATTTTGGTTCAAAATAAGTATCCATTTATATAATCAAGAAAAAATTCAATTTGTATTTCCAAAATTGCGTTTACTTACGTATCTCTAAAAAATCATTTACTCCGCACATTTGAGAAGAGAAGTAATTGTTACTATAACTACGGTGCAAGTTTAGTCACACTAACTATTTCCGTCTAGATTTAATATTCTTTAATGGGTGTGCCCAAAGCAAATTGATCACTTATTGTGAACAGGAGGGAGTAACTCAATTTCATCAACCTTACTGAAATAATACTGACAACCCAATGATGAGGAGATTATTTTCTTTCTTTTTAAAAAAAAATGTTTTTGTGATAAACTAAACCTTTTATTTGAAGAATTATATAAGAATCTTATGAGTTAATTTTGGGACAGTTCACTCAAGTTGATAAAATTATCTAGTAAAATCACTTTTTTTTTTCAATTCAATAAAGTCGTTTAACTGATGGTTTGTTTCTTATAAAAGTATAATAGCTGCCGGAATAACTCTTTCAGGTGCCAGATATATGACTTGGCAGGTAATTTAAGATTAAAATAATTTCCTGCAATTTAGGCAATTTTAATGAAGGCCCCTTTTCTGTGTGCCCAAATTAAATTTCTTTTTTGGGGGTATCTCAGATTGCTCTGAATTTGGTGTTTCAGGAACGTGCAATACATTTCTCACATAGAGGGGTAAAACTTAATAGAATATTAACCAAATCTCTCTTTCCATTATTACATAATAGAGAGGTATATTTAGTTAGCATTTGCCCGTAGTCCCCAAATTTGTCTTGAAAATTTTGATTTGGGTAAAGTTTGATTTGAAGATGAAAATGTATTTGAACACAAGCTTTCAACACATATTTCACTTTTTTTTTTGAAAAACCATGAGACATTGAAATATACCCACAAGTTTTAAAAACTATATGAACAATAACTTTTATCAATAACACTGTTAGCGCAAAATAAAAATAAAACAAACGTTTGATACAGAGTGAAATCAACGAATCAATCATATTGTTGGAAGAGAACATATAATAGAAGTTAGTTACAAAATACACTTCTATCTTCCCAAAAACATTTACTTTGGCAACATTGCACAACATGGAATTCGACAACACAGTAATAGATGTGGATTTCTGTCAACGTTTCAGCAAGTCCAAATCTGATCACGACAACACAACATTGCTTCTTAACTTGTTAATCAACATGAATGCAAGTCTATATTTCCTTTAGTTCAAATTCATAGGACAACAACCACTGCTTTGTTTTCTGTACATCTGCACAATGTAACTTCACCTGATGGTTTGTGTGTCGGCAAGAGAGATTAAACTATTCTTGAATATTTCGAAGGTGGAGAAAAAGAGACCACTTCAAATGCAACTAAATTGTTGCCTTAGCGTGGTACCCTCTTTCTACTCAGTATTTCCTGCTCTTTCAATCGATGCTGGAATCTGGAAAGGCGAGCCTGAAGGCTAACCAGGCTTGCTGCTTTTCGTGACAGCACATAGCTCAACTGCGATACATAATTGTCTATTAGACTTCCAGGCTGATCAACTTCTGCGAGCAGTTTCATTTCCTGGTAGAGAAATGGCAACATATGTTAATTATATAGCTTATACTCTTCTTTCTTCTGGATCCAACCTTTCATTTGTATGTTGATAAGGTAGTCAGAGGACATAATAACAAGTTCACTACATATGGCTATTGCCTCGTAAAATAATCACCCTTAAAGATGGGACAAAATTTCAAAACTATAACAATGCTGAAAGAAAATCATTTAGTTTGTCTTGAGCGAGAGCAAAGACAGAAATAGGTGACAAGTCCTGGATGAGCAAAGTAGCAACTAAGTTATAAAAATCCTACTACCCTCCTCTTCAAATCCAAACTTAAAAAGCCAAAAGTTATAAAAACTGCCAGCAGATAGTATAGTTTTAAAGGGAGACAAATGGATAAAGATTAAAAAGAAAAAGAAAAAGCATAACTTTGTGCAGAAAACCAGTGTAAGACTTTTATAGTTTCACAAACAAAAGCATCCGGACTCTTAGTGAGCGCAGTAGAGCATCCAAGGAAAATGCTAAGGAGATACTAGAATTAGGATAGAACTCAAGGAAGAGTGACTTGCAGTTAGGTTTTAGCAATTGTCATGCACGTTGTAGAAATGCAGGAACCTTCCCGGACACACCTATAAATATTCCTAATTTGCAGGGAGATAAAGTATTAAGAACTTTATTAGACTAGAATAACAATGATTTCGCTTACTTCACGAACAATGTCCATTGTATCTTCAATTTCTTTCCTGTGCGCAGCCATCAGGGCTTCTTCTTCCTTTACAACAAAAAGAGGAAAGGTACACGTGTGAATGTAAGGTCATAACTGTTATTACTAAGGATATCTCATGAGATTATAAGTAAAAGGACATCGAAGTCTAACCTGCAGTAATTCATTGATATTCTCATCACAAGGGGGTGAACTAGGTTCATTTTGTCCTGACCCATTACTTCTTATATTAGGAATACTTGCGCTTTGCTGTTTATAACTTGTTGAGAATGACTCAGAGCTTGATACATCTTTTCTTAACCATTTTCCTGGCTTTTCAAGTTTCTCATCACGATAAACTTTCCTCCGAGGTGGAGACACTTTCTGCACCTTGTCCTCTGTATCAGTTAAGCTCTGCAAATTTGATGCCGAGATCATTCTCTGACCAGCTGGAACACCATAGCTATTTTTAACCTCAAACCTGTCCCTATCTATCCCACCAAAATTTGGCCCACCTTCCTCCTGACCATTGAAAGTATGATTTGATGAAAATCTAGAGGTTTGTTTTTCAAAATCATTTGTGGAATTGTATGATGTGCTTTCTTTCTCCATAAGTCTCCTACTTGCTTCTGATAGTTTAGATTCATGGGGTTGCTCATAAGCATTTTCTGCCTCAACAGAAGCAGCCAATGTAGTCGCTAAAGGGGGTTCCTTGATTGTAGGAGGTATTATGCTTGCACTCTGATCTTTTTTGGTGTTTCCACCTTTGGATAGACTTTTAACCCTGCAAATACAATGTCAATAGGTTCATCCATATAATCAAACGGATAAAACATTCAATTTGTACAAAAAAGGCAAGAGCTACCTGTCAGCATATCTCAAGGTATTTAGTGTATGTTCACATGATCCAGCATTGGGAGAAATGCAGGAAATCATAACAGTTTTTGAGTTGCCAACAAAGGAGTCACGAAGTACTTCAGTGAGTTTGCTCCCACGGAACGGTATATGAAGCTGATCATTGTCAAGAGCACGAATACACTCTTTAAGAGCCAACAAGCTCTTGTTAATTTCTGCTCCCTCAATCCTAAACCAGACAAAAATGAAGATTTCAAAGTATTCTACTTCAACATATTGGCAGCAAAGGGCCATAAAAGTGCTTTTTTTTTTGGGTGGGGTGGGGTGGGATAGGGTGGGGTGGGGTGAGGTGGGGGGATAAGGAATAATCTGGACCTCAAGCATTTTATGCAACAAACAAGCTTCAAGTGTTACGGTTTCTAACTAGACAAAGTGAAAACTCAGTACATCTCTACAATAGAACTGAATGTTCTTGACACAGTCAAGATCTTTTCCAGAGTTAACGAAAACCATCCCTTGAGCATTAATACAGAATAGTAATATGAAACATACAACTAGGGGTGTGCATTCGAATCGATTTATTGATAAATCGAATCGATTATTTGTTATCGATTTATCGATTTCGATTTTGAAATTTTCCTTATCGAGTTATCGATTTCGATTTTGTCCTCTTCGGTTATCGGTTTATCGATAAACCGATAAGATATACTAAAAAGACAAATATACCCTTATTCTATAATACCCTTTCCTTTACCCTAAGTCCCTAACCCTATTATTTTCTCTACCCTTATTCTTCCATGCCGCTTTTACCGATTTGAGGTGTTTATCCTTGAATGACTGTTCCCGTTTGCAAAGTCTACCAACTGAAATGGAAAAACTCAGAGCAACTAGAATTGCTTGACATTTGTCGTACTGGGATGATCTGCTTGTGCCATAAGATCTACTTGGCAACACTAAGATGCCTGCGGATTTCAGTTTATAGCCTTGAAAGCAACATAAACAGTTCGACAGAAAATGGGAACCTTTCCCAACAAGAGCCGTTGAAATTCTTCTCCAAAGAATTTTTTAACTTCAATTTCTTGAGGAATTGACCATCCATATATATCCCAATACACCAAACTGAAGATCGATTATGGAGCAAATTAAAAAGCAGATGAAGGAAGTGCACAAACATTTAATCGTCAGATGGGAACTTGAGGGGTCATATTTTTACTAGCACTCTTGATGAACCTTCAAATAATGTGGTCGAAAATGGTTCTCGCCCTGACGAGTACACAGTAAGTGGAAGTCAATCCAATGGCCAGGTAACAATTTCGTTTGACATTCTTTTTTTTTTTTTTTACTTTATGTGGAATCCCGAAAATTTTCTTATTGGTGTAATCGATAACCGAATTGATAAGCCCCAAAAAATCGATAAATCGAAATCTAAAAAATCGAAACCTTAGTGAAACGATAACGATAAGCATATGTACAAATTGATAATCGATAAGGGTCAAAACCGAATCGATAAATCGAATGCACACTCCTACATACAACTATCTTGAACTTCATCCAAAAAATAGCCATACAACTGTGCTGATCACCGTAGCCTTTTCTCCTTACCGGAGAATCAATCAATACCATCGGAACTCCAGCTTGGCCTATGTTCAGTGTGGTGGTTCGACATATAACTTTATGAAATAGATTTCTTTCCCTTTATTTTTGATAAGTCAAACTTTTCGAAAACAGATGCAATGAAACGGACTAGTTCAACCTCTAAAGAAAAAAATAGAATGAAGAAGTCCAAACAGTTCCAGGAAAGGAATATACAAGAGCAGCTAGATGCATTCATAAGAAGGTACCTTGTCTGTCTGTCATTATCAGTTGTGTCCGCCCCCCTCTCACTACCAGCAAGGTCAATAAAAGAAATCTTTCCAACGACTTTCCCGCCCTTGGATTCATTTCCATCATTATTTCGCCTAGAGTCCTTTACTTCATTGTGTTTCTTGATGACAAGTTGTAATATCGCGTGTGATCTTGATGATTCCTCATTTGCACCAGTGGAACCTGTACTTCTTGCAGCACTTCCCCTCTCAATATACTCTTTCACAACCTGCACATCTGAAACTTCAAATTCCTGGAGCCCAACGATGCAAACCTGCTGACGCCCATCTTCTCTCATACAAAGTTTCCTACATAAGAGCACAAAGGAACAAATGATAAGAAAATGACAAAATATACATGTTTCAAACATGAAGCTCCATATTGGTGAAACAAACTATAAGAAAGATTTGACAATGATTTATTCTTCAATATGTTGGACAACCAAGACACCTGAAAATGACATTGAAGTGCTGGCAAGGGCAGATAGTGGAAAAGAGATAAAGACATAATTGGAAGATCACACCTTTATGCTTATTGTGGACTGTTTGGGTAGAGAGGAACCTTATAACTTTTGAAGTAAAAGAGAAGACACTGCTTTTTATCATGAAATCAATGAGGATACTTTAAGTCTTCAAGTGTCTTCCTCTCTATTTATTATTATTTATTTATTTTGATAACGTGGTGTCCGGGCCAGCTTGTGTGCACCTAGACTAATTCCACGGGATACATGCCACCTCCCACAAGGTTTGGATAGATGGTAAGAAATCACCTAGTGTTTTTTGCATTCACTGGAATTTGAACATGAGACCTCATGGTTTTCACTCACTTCATAGACCACTAGGCCACACCCTTAGGTGCTTCCTCTCTATTTTTTAACTTCATCTTTAGAAGGAAATTATCTATTAAGATCAGATACCACCAAAGGATGAATGTTGGAGACCCATTCAGAGGTTCTAGATTAACCATTCTAATTTTTGTGCACTTAAAACTCTATTGACATTCAAAAGGAGAGAGAGATTTTCAATGCAGGTAAGGATACTAACTTTCTATCACTGAGAAGATCGAACAGTTTCCCCCCATATATTTCAAAAAAGCTGAGCCACAACTTGAACTTCTGATTACGATAAATTGGCTGATACAACAATCTGACAAGATCATCTGCAGCTCTGAGAGGCAATGGTTGCATCGTGTATGTCTTACCACTACCTGAACCATCAATAAGGGAAGGAAAAAGGAAAAAACATCAATTCTATGATAACTGATCGAGGAGCTGCCCACAATAGCAATGCCCAAATGCAAACAAACTAGTAGTGATAAGAGGCATAAACTTAAAAGCAATGACACTGAGAAATTCATATTATTGGCTTAAAGTAAAGCATGTATCTCTCATGAACATGCGAGAAAGAGGTCAAGAAGAATATGGAGTACAACACTTTCATAATTTGAAACATCTATGTTAGATATTTGTGTAAATATGTCCTAATCCCATATGTAGTAGGTTTATAATATGTACTAATTTGATATGTAGGAGTAGAATATGTATTATATATAGGGCTCATTGTATCATTGTTAATACATCAATAATAGATTTTTCTCCCGTGCATTCTCACATTGTATCAGAGCAATCGTGAGATATTTATCGCTGTGCGTAAATTCCATCGACTCCGGAAAAAAAAAAAAAAACCTGTTTTTCCGGCAAAACAGCCCTGACCGCAAGAAAAAATCGATATCCGTCGGTGTTGTGCAAAAACCAACACCACCACGAGATAGATCAGCTTCCGGCAACCAAACCAGTGAAATTTCTCCGGCAGACAAGCTTCCACGCGCCCACACGCGCCGACAGAAAAAATTTTCCGGCGAGCGCGTGACACCCACGCGCCGGCGCGTGACCCTCCTTCCGGTCAGATTTTGACTTCGTTCCTTCAGGGCAGTCGGATCGCCCTCCAATTCCGAGCATATCCATATTTTTATTTTTTCATTCCGGCCACTTTGATTTTTTCCGGCGGCTACACTGATTTTTCCGGCAACTACAGTACTTTCCAGCAAACACAGTATTTTCAGCATCTGATTCATTCTTTTTTGTTATTTGATGCTAATCCAACCATGTCTTTGGGAGTCGATGCTTTCGGGTCTAGAAACCGGGGTTCTGGCAGTTCCGGTGTTATTATTACCTCAGAACCATTAATGGGAGGTTCAAACTACTTAGATTGGGCTTCATCAGTCGAGTTGTGGTGTAAAGGTCAAGGAGTTCAAGATCATTTAACAAAAAAGGCTAGCGAAGGTGATGAAAAGGCCAAAACACGGTGGGAGAAGGTCGATGCTCAGTTATGTAGTATCCTATGGCGATCTATTGATTCCAAGTTGATGCCCTTGTTCCGTCCATTCCAGACATGTTATTTAGTTTGGGAAAAGGCTCGTAATCTCTACACTAATGACATATCTCGTTTCTATGATGTAATATCGCGAATGACAAACTTGAAGAAACAGGAATTAGATATGTCTACTTACTTGGGACAAGTTCAGGCAGTCATCTCTGGTAATAAATCACTTTTGTCAAATATTGCATATTCACAGTCTCTTCCCTCTATTACTTTAGCCAATGGGTCTCAAACCAAAGCAAAAGGAGTTGGACAAGCGAATCCCCTACCCTCTATCACTCTAGATTCCGTTCTTTATGTCCCTGGCTGTCCTTTTAATCTTGCATCTGTTAGTCGTTTGACTCGTGCCCTTCAATGTGGTATATATTTTATTGATGATTCTTTTTATTATGCAGGACCGCAGTACAGGGCAGACGATTGGAACAGGACTTGAATCAGAAGGGCTTTACTACCTTAACTCCCTCAAATCCTCCAAGGCATGTCTAGTTACAGATCATCCGAACCTAATTCACAGACGTTTAGGACATCCAAGCTTATCCAAGCTTCAGAAGATGGTGCCTAGTTTGTCTAGTTTATTCACATTAGAGTGTGAGTCATGTTGGCTCGGGAAACATACTCGAGCCTCCTATCCTCGTAGTATTGAGAGTCACGCAGAGTCTATTTTTTCTTTAGTTCATTCTGATATATGGGGTCCTAGTAGAGTCAGTTCAACCTTAGGATTTCATTATTTTGTTAGTTTCATTGATGATCATTCAAGATGTACTTGGATTTTCTTAATGAAATATCGTTCTGAGTTGTTTTCTATATTCCAGATTTTTTGTGCTGAAATAAAAATCAATTTGGTGTCTCTATTCGCACTTTTCGCAGTGAAAATGCCTTAGAATATTTATCCACTCAATTTCAGCAATTTATGACTTCTCAAGGAATTACTCATCAGACCTCTTATTCGTATACCCCTCAGCAAAATGGGGTTGCAGAGAGAAAGAATAGGCACATCATTGAGACTTGCTCGCACACTTCTCATTGAATCTCATGTTCCGCTGCGTTTTTGGGGCGATGCAGTTCTCACAGCTTGTTATTTAGTTAATCGGATGCCTTCCTCTCCCATCCAGAATCAGATACCGTATGCAGTATTGTTTCCCCAATCACCCATATACTCTGTTCCCCCTCGTGTTTTTGGGAGCACTTGTTTCGTTCATAACTTAGCCCCCGGAAAAGATAAGTTAGCTCCTCGTGCTCTCAAATGTGTCTTCCTTGGTTATTCTCGTGTTCAGAAGGGATATCGTTGTTACTCACTTGATCTTCGTAGGTACTTTATGTCCTCTAACATCACATTTTTTGAGTCTAAACCTTTCTTTACCTCTTCTGACCATTCTGACCCCCTTGATATATCCGCGGTCTTACCTATACCGACCTTTAAGGAACCTACTATAGCTCCTCCTTCTCCTTCCGCCACAGAAGTCTTACAAGAATCTCCTATGGCTCCTCTATCCATTCAGGCCATTGAGGAGTCTTGTGTGGATCCTCCTAGACTCCCTGCCACAGGAACACCACTTTCGACATATCATCGTCGTCCACGCCCAGCATCAGGCCCAGCTGATTCACGTCTCCTGCACCTGACCCTGCTAATACTGCGGACTTGTCTCATCTTAATCAACCGATTGCACTTCGGAAAGGTATACGGACCACCCTTAATCCTAATCCCCATTATGTTGGTTTGAGTTATCATCGTTTGTCATCACCCTATTATGCTTTTCTATCTTCTTTGTCCTCTGTTTCCATCCCTAAGTCAACAGGTGAAGCATTGTCTCATCCAGGATGGCGACAAGGCTATGATTGACGAGATGTCTGATTTACATACGACTGGTACTTGGGAGCTCGTCCCTCTTCCCTCCGGTAAATCTCCTGTTGGTTGTCGTTGGGGGTATGCAGTCAAGGTTGGTCCTGATGGTAATGTTGATCGTCTAAAAGCTCGTCTTGTTGCCAAAGGATATACTCAGATATTTGGACTTGATTACAATGATACTTTTCTCTCTCGTGGCTAAAATTGCATTAGTCCGCCATTTCTATCCATGGTTGTTGTTCGCCGTTGGCCTCTCTATCAGTTGGACATTAAGAATTCTTTTCTTCACGGTGACCTTGAGGATGAGGTGTATATAGAGCAACCACCTGGTTTTGTTGCTCAGGAGGAGTCTAGTGGACTTGTATGTCGCTTGCGTCGGTCACTTTATGGTCTAAAGCAGTCTCCTCGAGCCTGGTTTGGTAAGTTTAGCATAGTTATCCGGGAATTTGGCATGATTCAGAGTGAAGCTGGTCACTCTGTGTTCTATCGGCATTCTTCCTTGAGTCTCTATATTTATCCGGTGGTCTATGTTGATGACATTGTTATTACCGGCAATGACCAGGATGGTATTACTAAATTAAAACAACATCTCTTGCAACACTTTCAGACTAAGGATCTGGGCAAACTAAAGTATTTTCTGGGTATTGAGGTTGCTCAGTCTAGCTCAGGTGTTGTGATCTCACAACGAAAGTATACCTTAGATATTCTTAAGGAGACAGGAATGACAGGTTGTAGACCTATTGACACTCCGATGGATCCGAACTCTAAACTTCTGCCGGGACAGGGGGAGCCTCTTAGCGATCCTGCAAGATATAGATGGTTGATTGGTAAATTAAATTACCTTACAGTGACAAGACCTGACATTTCCTTTTCCGTGAGTGTTGTGAGTCAGTTTACGGATTCTCCGTGTGATAGTCATTGGGATGCAGTTGTTCGCATTCTTCGGTATATAAAATCAGCTCCAAGCAAAGGTTTATTGTTTGAGGATAGAGGCCATGAGCAGATCATTGGATACTCAGATGCTGATTGGGCAGGATCACCTTCTGATAGACGTTCTACGACTGGGTATTGTGTCTTGGTAGGAGGAAATTTAGTGTCCTGGAAGAGCAAGAAACAGAATGTGGTTGCTCGGTCTAGTGCAGAAGCAGAATATCGAGCGATGGCTATGGCGACATGTGAGTTAATTTGGATCAAACAGTTGCTCAAGGAGTTGAAATTTGGTGAGATTAGTGAGATGGGACTTGTTTGTGATAATCAAGCTGCTCTTCATATTGCGTCAAATCCAGTGTTCCTTGAGAGAACTAAACAGATTGAATTGAATGTCACTTTGTTAAAGAAAAGATACTCTCGGGAGATATTGCTACAAAGTTTGTGAAGTCGAATGATCAGCTTGCAGATATTTTCATCAAGTCCCTCAGTGGTCCTCATATTAACTACATATGTAACAAGCTCGGTACATATGATTTGTATGCACCAGCTTGAGGGGGAGTGTTAGATATTTGTGTAAATATGTCCTAATCTCATATGTAGTAGGTTTATAATATGTACTAGTTTGATATGTAGTAGGAGTAGAATATGTATTATATATAGGGCTCATTGTATCATTGTTAATACATCAATAATAGATTTTTCTCCCGTGCATTCTCACAATCTAAAAGCAGAAATATGAAGGATGAGATGTGGCAAACCATTCCATCAACTCCAGAAGAAAAGATATCCAAGAAAAATTAGAATAATCCAATCTCTACTCGATCAAATATGTTGTTTATAAGCATGATGGTCAAACAAGTCCGGATCCCAAGCAATCTCTATATTCCTAGTCGTAAAAGTCACAAATTTAAAGGGCCATTTCAGAAACATGCGCACTTCAACCTGAAAGCAAGGAACTGGCAACTCGAAAAACCGGATAACTCAAATTTAGACATATTTTTTCTAGATGCATCTCTTTTACCGACAAAATAAATCAAGCTTGTGGAAAATATAGCAAACCTGTCTGGCCATAAGCAAAACATGTTGCTTTTGTGCGCTGAAAGATGGTAGGAATAATTGGCTCCACAGTAGCACGATAAACCTGCAAAATGCATGAGGAAAGATAACGATTAAGCCAAAAACTTGACATAAGCAAGTAAAACCACATAAACAAAAGTCGAATCGCAGTAATTAGTGTTTGACCAAGCTTTTAAAAAGTGCTTCAAAGTGTATTTTCTTGAAAAGTACTTTTGGGAAGAAGCTACTTTTTTCACTTCTCAAAAACAACGGTTTCTACTCAAAAGCACTTTTTCCCTTCTAAAAGCTTGGCCAAACACCTAAACTTTGGAAAAAAATATTTTGGCCAAGAAAAGCTTGGCCAAAACAGGCTATAAATCTCAAATCCCAAGACTTGGATGGGTTATATAAATCCTCTATATCCGTTACGTTCTATTCAAGCATGTTCATTCTGATTCTAGTAAATAACTTGTTTCATAAAGCAAATTAGGGGTTCCTAAGAACTAAAGGTTCTCTAAATCTCACACATACCCAATACTGACATACAAACATCAAACCAAATTAGACCAAATAACCTATAAAGACCTAATGTAAGTACCAAAAGAAAACAATTAAGATTTAATTCCAACAAGTTGGTTCTGCCTATATGATCCTTTTCTTTCATTATGGTATGTTCTTAGCTACAACCATACTGATTCTGAGAGATTATAGGTCTTTAAAACAACTTCTATCCATCTAATTTTGGGTCTACATTATTTCTTTTAGCACCTTCAATAATCGTAGTGTTGCTCCTATTGACTGATGCATTTGGAGGTCCACATAGGACATATATCCAGCAACCCTCTTTCATTTTATCCTCTATGCGGGTTATTTACTATCAGTCTAGCATGATTATTTCAAATCTTGTCCAATCTTGTATGAAGCCACACCATCTTAAGATCTGCATTATTATGTCACAGATGTTTTGATTTAGCACCGGGTGTCCGAGTCTCTTCGAGCCCCGACTAATCTCGGGGGTGCACAACCCCTCAGAAATTATTATGTCACAGATGTTGTGGATATGTTCTGCCTTAGAGGCCCAACATTCACTCTCAAATAACATTACCAATCTCATGACCATTTTTCTAGGTATCTCATTATAGCATAGAAAGCGCTCTCCCATTTTTCACCATCATATTTTACTTCTATGTATTACATCTTCATCTACCATGTCATTCCTTTTGAAAGATTAATCCTATATATCAAAATTGCTTACATTTAGGCAACATAGTAAATCACCAATTATTGGGGGGGGGGGGGAGTGAAGGTAGTCCAATCTTTTTCCATTTTGTTGTTTGGATAAACATAAAAATCAGTATCATTGTGATTAACATCTATTCAAGTGACAAGTAATACCTCATCATTTGTTATGTACTCGTCTAGAATAGCATCAAAACAGAACTCATGCTTCTCAACATAAGCAGTCAAGTCCACCTTCAATAGTGAAACAAACCTTAGTTAGTCTCAGACATAAGCTGATGCATAAATCAGAGCAATGAATTCCAAACCTTTAGTTTGGGTTCATGGACAGTAAGACAAGCATTGTCTGTTACAGTGACGATATCATCCTCCTTCCGAGCAATTTCTTTCTTGTTTAGAGGTCTTTTCCGCACCTGGTCAAACATCATGATCATTCTTAGAAATTATAGATGGGAAGTAACTCGAATCATCGACTGAACTGCCATATGACACACATAGAAAGGGATTAAAACAGAAGATGAAACAACAACAATAACTACACCTCAGTCGATGATTCGAGTTACTTCCCACCCATATAAACATCTCAGGCTAATTTATACAAAAGAAAAAGAAAAAATAAAGTACTAGAAGTTCTTTATATTTTCTACTGACATACGACGTATAAATCTCAAAGGCTAAAGAACTCCTACAAAAGCAGGAGTTCTACATATAAGCATAACTATGACAAATCAGTTTCTTTTATACCTCTCAGGAGACAGAAAAAAATGTCATTTTATTTCTAATAGAACCACAAATATTTCCAAAGCTGCTGCTTACAAGTACGGCAATCGAAATGATTTCAAACGTTCCCCCTTACAGAGAATAACAAGGGTTTTCACAGCCTCAACGGTGTTTCATTACCATAGTTTACATGTGTCCATGATTGATGGTTCAAGCACAAGCGACATACCACTACTTTAATCTTTGCCACATTGTTTTCTCTTGCGTTGCTTTCCTTTTCAATTATGGGCAATCCATCTGCAATATCAGCTTCTGGTTGTGCTTTTTGTTGCCAATGGGTTGGGGCATCAAAGTTACTATCAAATGCTCCATTCACCGCAGGCACGAAAGGTGACTGCTCAAATGGTTCTGAAGTTACATGCTACCAAAAAATAAAGCAACAGTTATTGAACAGCAATTGCCCTCTAGACAACAAGTAAACAGCAAGTATGGTTTTCACGCTTCACATAAAAAGGATTCCAACCCCATAGCTATTCTATCAATATGTGAAGACACTTCCAACTTCAAACTTCAATATGGCATTTTTTGACAAAAAATCTCTTATCTTTGATTTCAAAATAGTCTACTGTTAAAACGGAACCCAAATAATTAAGATTCTTGTGCCATCTGAACGTAGTAATCCGACGAGGATACAAGATAGCTCCTCCGCTATTGGATAACCTTCCCGAGAATGGACAAAAAGACTCCAAATAGAGCACAACTATGTTCTCTAAACAAAAAAAAAAAAAAAAAGTCTCAGTACACTTCCTTTCTTGTCTTGTTACTCCTTTTCTTTTTACTGGAGGGTGGGGATGGAGCTTAATTGGTGGCAGAAAGGGGGTCAGATATAGGATTCCTAGTCCAACCAATACAACAACAACAACTACCCAGTATAGTCCCACAGGGTGGGGTCTGGGGAAGGTAATATGTAAGCAGGCCTTACCCCTAACCAATGTTCCCAGCAAAAGAATGTATACTCCAACAGGAGCAGTGGACTGCAGAACTATGTGCTAAATATCATGCCTCTAAATAATATTTCCATACCTCAGATAAGAGCTCTGTGTCATCCATAGAATGCAGATCCAGAAGCCCAGCACCAAAGTCTCCTCTGAACTCAGGAGAGTAGAAACCATCTGATGCTCCGATCCCTCCTGAACTTTCAGCAGTAGGAGTATATGGCTCCGATGCAGATTCGCCGTTAAAGTTGAGGTTTCTCATTAATTTGAAAAGCCTCTGTTTCTCTTCCATAGACTGAGCTCCATATCCCTTCATACAACATCCCAAACTTCAATTATTGAAAAACTCAATACGGTAACATCTAAACAAGACAAAGAATGCCAAAATAAACACACATGACCCAGAACCATAAGAAATAGAGAGGGTGAAAATCAGAAAAATGATCAATATTTATTTGTAGAGCCTTTAGACACTACATCAGACAGAACCTCGGAACAATTCAATTTTAACTAATGTAGCAATTATGCTATCGACTGTTGCAGTGCCTTGTGGTCAAACTAGTTCTGATCAGCTATATGAAACCTCCAAATACCTTATGTTCTATTCAGGATCATTTTATTCCAATACTCATTCTATCCCAATTTGAGTGATGTTATTTGACTGAACACGAAGCTTAAGAACGAAAGAAAGATTTTTGAAACTTGTGATCTAAAACAATTCATAGGTATTTAAGTGGCTATAAATCATCTCATTAAGGGTAAAATGAGAAGTTTCAAGTTAAATTGTTTCTAAATACAAAAATGTATCACTCTTTTGGAATAAAATAAAAAGACAAGAGTATCACATAAATTGGAATGTAGGGGGATTAACTAACTTGTCAAGGCAATTATGGGAATATTACCTGCATAATTAGGAGTCGGTGATCCACACCAGTAGAGCCTGCCATTGGGGAGGCCAGATGCTGCAAGCCCGCAGACTGAAGCCATCGCGCCATGACAGCATCTCCTGCATCAGCAGCGGGGCTGGCATTGCCCTGCTGCTGATCATACAGACCAGCAGTAGCCGCCCCGTTGCTCTGCTGCATCTGGCCACCCACGTGGCGCTGTGATCTGCGTTGCGGCGCCAATTTCACGATCTGTTATTATACACTTCAACAACAACATCCAAATAACTCCCAACATCAAAATATAGCAATATCACTAATACCGATCCCAAAAAACACACACACAAAATGAAGAAAACATTATAGATCGTAACTGAAGAACTTACAGGGAGGTGTAAAGTCGAAATCGAAGAAGCACATTTACGTGCTTAAGACGTTGACAAAACGACTGCGTTTTGAATCGATAAATGCGATTACTTGAATTATAATGCACCGCTTCAAATTTGTGCTAATACACAATGCAAGTAAAAATTGCATAAATTCATTAAAAAATATTGAAATTAACACGTAAAATAATTTCAAAATTTGCAGAATTTCACACACACAGAGTAGATATTTATGATTAGGAAAATGCCGTACCTGATAAAGATTAAGAAAGTGAATCTGGCGATCTGAATAACTGAATTGTATAGGGATAGATCTGAGAGCGATAAGAGCAAAAAAGGAAACCCTAAATTTGTTTGTTGGATTCAATTCAATGTGGAGAATTCATGGAATTGTTGCTTGGAAGCAATGATAATGGCGAGAGAAAGAGAGAGAGAGAGAGAGTATGCCTTTTATCATGAGCTAATTCATTTTCTAATTTTCATGACTCAGCGTCAGAAATACATATATCTAATTTTTTTAAAATTTAAATGCATCTGTGTAGTAGTAATATTTCTTTTTTGTTACATTTGCTGTTGTGGTTATTTTTTTCTTTCTTCTTTAGGTAATTATATTTTCGATCCTTTAGTTGTTACGTAGTAAATTCGTATTTCAATCATCGTGATATTTGAAAAAATATAATATTTAACATTCTACTAGCTAAATAATAATAGGTGAATTTGACTATAATCACGCCTTAAATAATCAACTTCTTATGTTGTTTTTATGATAAATATGATAACAAAATATTCTTATTAGTGTTTTTCATGATTTGTAGGTGATATATGGCTAATAAAGACTAAGGAGCAGTTTTGGAGTCAAAATTGGAGAAAAGAGGCCAAATGGGTAAGTTTCCATTGAAGCCACGCCATACAGCCCTCAAGATTCAGAATAGTGGTTTGGCCGCGGTTCTATCGCGATCGCGACAGAACCGTGGTGGAAGACAGTTTCAGAACTTAAGAGATTCAGAGAAGGTGATTGGCCGCGGTTCTACTGCGACCGCGGCAGTACCGCGGCAGGCGAAGAAACTTTAGGGGTCAAAGTGTCAAATACGTAACTTTTAGACCTAAACCCTATTTAAAATATTAGACTTCGCCCAAAGTAGGCATGTATTGATTTTTAGAGTATCTTGCCAAGGGAAACTATGAGAGAGAATACTCCAAACATCTTTCTTCTTTTCTTTTGATTTTTATGATGAATTTATTTTCCCATATCTATGAGTAGCTAAATTCCTTGTGTAGGGTTTTTATGGAACCTATTGGGTGATGAACTTCTTATTTATGTGAGTGCAAATTGCTAGTTTAATTTCTATTTGTTCAACTTCGTGTTTGTTGTAGTTAATTGACAGGATCCTCAATTAGCTATGCCTATTTAGTATGCATGACTTGGAAAAGAGTGCATATTTAGGTTATTGTTGAACAACACCACTCCTAAATTATAAGATGGATCTATAATTGTGGGTTTAAAGGCTGGATTAGGGATAAAGAAGCCTTGGGTATAATCTAAAGTGAATTGTGCTAATTAAAGTAAGCTAGTGTATCTCGGAGAGTGCAATAGTATATTACTGTGATTACTCGGGAGAGATTTACGGTAAGATGAGTGTTCATGATTGATAGAGATGTGTTGGTAAAATTGTATGAGCATAAATAGAAGTAATTTCATCAATAGAGTAAATCATTGACTTAGTTTCTTCTCATTATTGTTTAAAACATATTTAGTTTACAGTTATTTAGTTACTTGCAAAAGTAGTTATTAAGGAAATACTCAACTGGGATTTGAATATTTGGGAAGCTGGTTCTAAAGAGTTAGTGGGTCTGAAGATAGTAGTTAATAGGTTAACTCTCTGTGGATTCGACCATGGGTGTAATACTCGGGTTATATTTGCAGCATCCGCAAAGTCCTTTTTATAAGACATAGTTGGGCGTGATCAATAAACCTATGCTTTTGGTCCCTCTATGTAAAAATGTAATTATGTTTAGAATATTTTTACAATTATATTATCTAAAATTAGAAAGTTAGTATTCCCTCCGTGCACTTTTAACTATCAAGTATTCTAAAAATAAATTTATTTTAATTTGTCACCTTTTGAATATCAAGAGAAAAATAATTTTTTTTTTGTTTGCCCTTAGCATTAATTTCTTCTTCTAATCATTTTTTAAATTCATTAAGAATATACATCAATTAATATAAATATTATGATAAATTATGTATTTTATTTATTATGTTTTAAGGGGTGCGCAAAATCAATGTGGACAAATAAAGGAAAAGAATATAACTAAGTGTTGTAACAAAGTTAAGTAGTTGTTGTGTTATTTTTTAGGGGGTTCATAAGTTGAAAGATAAAAGCGAATAGTTACCTAACGTAACTTACCTAGATTGTTGATGCCAGTTGCAAAATGTTGCATTTTTCATATAAAAAGTTTTTCTTTTACTATAGTTGACAGAAAATAGGAAAAGACAACATAAAATTATATTGACTATGCCTAAATTGAAATTAAATAAAAATAAATAAAGAAATTGTAAGTAACGGTAATCAATATGCAAGAGAAAGCAACAACGATTCTTATTAATTTTGACTACCGCATAGATTTCGCCAAATGACGAGGAAAGTAACTTAAAATAGAATCTGTTTAGTCAAAATTTTAATTAGTGAAATAAATTTCTTAATTTAAATTTTAAAACAGATTTGATTTTAGTTTTACAATCAGAAGCTAATCTTAATCAAATTTTTATTATTATTATAAAGCAATAAAAGAAGAAGAACAATATTGCAGAGAAAGATAGAGAGAATTCTTATTGAATTTTGGGATGATTTACAATGGAAAAGAACCCTTTATTAATAGGGAGATGGTGACCTAGTCACCAAGTAATAAACCTTAGAATCTCTCTAAATATGGACATTCACCATAAATAGAATTCTATTTATAACATTTCCCCTCAAATGTCTATTTAAGAGATAATGTGCCTCGTTAAAACCTTAACTAAAAGAAAACCCAATGGGAAAAAAATTCTAGAGAAGGAAAAAGAGTACACATATCTAATAATACGCCTTTTGGTTGCCTCGTTAAAAACCTTGCAAGGAAAACCCACTAGGACAAAACCTTGTAAGGGAAAAAGAGTGCAACGCGCATTAACTCCCCTTGATGAGAGCATCAATTCATATCCTTAAGCTTTCGCATCCCGATCTTGTACACTAGCTTCTTGAAAGTTGACGTTGGTAGAGATTTTTTGAACAAATCAACCATATTATCACTTGAACGAATCTGTTGCACATTAATATCACCATTCTTTTGAAGATCATGTGTGAAAAATAACTTTGGTGAAATGTGCTTTGTCCTATCTCCTTTTATGAACCCTCCTTTCAATTGAGCTATGCATGTTGCATTGTCTTCATACAAAATAGTGGGTAACTTGTCATATTTCACACCACATTTATCTCGAATAAGATGTATTATAGACCTCAACCACACACACTCTCGACTTGCTTCATGAATAGCAATTATCTCAACATGATTAGATGAAGTAGCCACAATTGATTGCTTAGTCGATCGCCAAGATATGGCAGTGCCTCCACAGGTAAACACATAGCCTGTTTGAGATCGAGCCTTATGTGGGTCGGATAAATACCCAACATCAGCATAACCAACAAGATCGGGACTGCAATTATTGCCATAAAATAAGCTCATATCGGTAGTCCCTTTTAGATACCGCAATATGTGTTTGATTCCATTCCAATGTCTCCTTGTGGGAGCAGAGCTATGTCTTGCTAAGACATTAACTGAAAAAGTTATGCCGGGCCTTGTAGTATTGGCAAGATACATTAGTGCACCAATTACACTAAGATATGGTACTTCAGGACCAAGTAGCTCTTCATTCTCTTCTTGAGGTCGGAATGAATCCTTGTTCACATCAAGTGATCGAACAACCATCAGAGTACTTAATGGATGTGCTCTATCCATGTAAAATCGTTTAAGTACCTTTTCTATGTAGGTAGATTGATGAACAAAAATTCCGTTTGCCAAATGTTCAATTTGCAAACCAAGACATAATTTCGTCTTTCCGAGATCTTTCATCTCGAATTTCTTCTTTAAATAATCAATTACCTTTTGGAGTTCTATAGGAGTTCCAATAACGTTTATGTCATCAACATATACGACAAGTACAACAAATTCCGATGTTGTTTTCTTCATGAAAACACATGGGCAAATGGCATCATTTATATAGACTTCCTTTAATAAATACTCACTAAGACGATTATACCACATTCATCCTGATTGCTTTAGACCATACAAAGATCTTTGCAATTTGATTGAAAACATTTCCCGGGATTTTGAATAATTAGGCATTTTGAAGCCCTCGGGAATTTTCATGTATATCTCATTATCAAGTGAGCCGTAAAGGTAGGCGGTAACCACATTCATTAAATGCATGTCAAGTTTTCATGGACAGCAAAACTAATGAGATAACAGAACGTTATAGCATCCATAACGGGTGAATATGTCTCTTCATAATTGACAACAGGCCTTTGTGAAAATTCTTGTGCAACAAGGCGTGCCTTATATCTTTGTACCTCATTTTTCTCATTTCTCTTGCGTACAAAGACCCATTTATAGCCAACAGGCTTAACATCATTAGGTGTTTGGACTATAGGCCCAAAAACTTCACGTTTTGCAAGTGAATTCAACTCTGATTGGATTGCTTCTTGCCATTTTGGCCAATGAAGTCTTTGTCGACATTCTCCAATAGATTGAGGTTCAAGATCCTCACTTTCTTGCATAATGTTGGATGCAACATTATATGCAAAGACATAATCCACCACTATATCCACTCGATTCAAATTTGTCTCAATATCGATTGGATTTATTGATAGTTCCTTATTTTCTTGAGTCTCGGGCTCAGTGGATTCCTCATGAATCTCAGAATTTATTAAGTCATGGATTTCTTCATGAGATTCTTTCATAGTGTCATTTTGATCATTTATTTTCCTTTTTCTAGGATTTCGATCTTTGGAACCTAATGGTCTGCCACATTTCAGGCGTGCTTTTGACTCATTAGCTATGACACTAGAAGATTGTCCAATAGGGACATCAATACGGATTCGAACATTCTCCGCAGGGATATGTGATTTTGTTATCCTTTTCATATCCGTAAATGCATCTGACATTTGATTTGCTATTCTCTGCAAATGAATAATTTTTTGTACCTCTTTTTCACAAATAGAGGCATGTGGATCAAGATGAGATAATGATGAATTTTTCCACAAAATTTCTCGTTTGGTTTCACCAACTTCTCCCCCTAATTTTGGGAAAAGTATCTCATCGAATCGACAGTCTGCAAATCGTGCAGTAAATAAATCTCCCGTTAATGGCTCGACGTAGCGAATAATGGAGGGCGATTCAAACACAACATATATTCCTAACCTTCTTTGCGGACCCATTTTGGTGCGATATAGCGGTGCTACAGGCACATATGCTACGCATCCAAAAATTCTTAAATGGGATATATTAGGTTCATGACCCAAAACTAATTGCAACGGAAAATATTTGTGATAATTTGTCGGTCTGAGACGAACTAGCATTGCTGCATGCAAAATGGCGTAACCCCAAACAGAAGTGGGCAGCCTCGTTTTCATGAGTAACGGTCTTGCTATCAATTGTAGACATTTAATTAAAGACTCTGCAAGACCATTTTGAATGTGAACATGAGCTACAGGATGTTCCACTTTTATCCCAATTGATAAGCAATAATCATTAAATGCTTGGGATGAAAACTCAGCAGCATTATCAAGTCTAATAGACTTAATTGGATTATCGGGAAATTGTGCCCGTAATCGAATTATTTGTGCCATTAATTTTGCAAACGCTAGGTTACGAGATGACAATAGGCACACATGGGACCATCTAGAAGATGCGTCTATCAAGACCATAAAATATCGGAACGACCTACTAGGTGGGTGAATAGGTCCACAAGTGTCTCCTTGTATACGTTCCAAAAACGCAGGGGACTCAATTCCAACCTTTGTTGGTGATGGTCTAATAATTAACTTGCCTTGATAACAAGAAGTGCAAGAAAATTCATCATTTTAAAGAATCTTTAAATTCTTTGATGGATGCCCATTTGAGTTTTCTATAATTCGTCTCATCATAATTGATCCAGGATGTCCTAATCGATCATGCCAAAGTATAAAAGTATTGGAATTAGTAACCTTTTGGTTTATAATAGAATATGCCTCAATTGCACCAATTTTTGTCCAATACATGACACAAGACAAAGATGAGAACTTCTCAATAGCCCTTTTCTGGCTAGAGATATTTTTGGTAATGATGAGATATTCAAGATTATTCTCATCTATTGTCTCAATATAATATCCATTTCTGCGGATATCTTTAAAACTCAACAAGTTCCTCTTGGACTTGAAGGAGAACATTGCATTCTCTATGATAAGTATTGTTCCCTTAGGCAGAGTTATAGTATCTTTTCCAGAGCCTTCAATTAATTTACTACTACCAGAAATTGTAGTAACATTTGTCTTACACATACTTAAATGAGAGAAATATTTCTTCTCTTTGAATATTGTATGTGTTGTACATGAATCAATTAAACAAATATTTTTACAATTAAACTGTGATCCAATTTTGCTTTGTGATATATCCATATTTGCTTTCCATGGTTTGACATACAAAAGATATGAATATCATTAGCATTTTTCGGAGAAACGAAAAAGAAATAAAGTTAAATCAACAACGTGTGATGATAAATTTTGGTAAGACTTTCTTTGATTTGGACAACTTAACTTAAAAAAATCTCATTTCAATGCAAAACATTTTGTACAGTACTAGCTGATTTAAAATCAATCCTTTTATACATATGAAAAAACTTTAGCAAAGAGTGGCACGCTAATTCATACTTCAGTTCCAGTAATATCTTTCATGTTACAACATACCAATATATCATTCTTTTTCTTTTTCTAGATGGCTAATCAACTGGAACCTATACTTTCTCTTTTGCAATTGTTAAAGAAACTTCTAACGTAAATTACAATGAAACAAATGACAATTCTCAAACTTTATTGGTTCCCACAAATTTCCAGAAAAATTATGATTCAGTACTTTATTGATGGACTAGTATATTTCAAAAAAAAAATTCTTTTACCATATATTAAAAGTAACATGGTCGACTAAATGAAGTAAACAGTAAACAAACCTTTATCACTAACAAAGCAATGGAGTAGATTACTGTTGGTGTTTTAATAAGATCAATATTCAAACTCAATAATATAGTGTAATAACCAGCAGACTAAATCCAAACTTTATTCAATGACGTACTATACTAATTCAACATACTAAATAATTCTAATTGCAAAACTAATACTCATGTAAACTACGATACTTACATGATGTTTATTCACTAACTAATAATAATAAGCAAAATAAAATAAAATAAAATCAAACTACTTAATCTTCTTTAACCACGGATCCATCACTGATCAAGTGGTCTATTTTTCCATCAAGGCGCTCAAAGAAGTCTGCCACATTAAAGTGGGTGATGTCAAAATCATTGTCAGAGATAAAATTGGCTTCATGGCCTTTATTCTTTAGAGATTCTTGATAAAGTTCAACCAAATGTCTTGGTACACGACAAATATTTGCCCAATGTCCTTTTTCCACCACAACGATAGCATTCAGTTTCTGAACCATTTGCTTTTGGCTTCTCATCTTTCCCTTTCCACTTTTGATGGTTATTTCTCTTTGGGGGATGATTAACACCGGGAAAATTTCTTCCTTGTCTACGGCCACGGCCATGGCTACGTCTATGATCACGATCACGATTACGGATAGAGTCACGACCACGACTATAATCACGATCACGACTGCGAATAGAGTCACGACCTTTTTCACGCTTAGCATAATGGGAATATACCTCATCCACTTCAGGCAATGATGTAGACCCAGTGGGTCGATTTTCATGATTTCTCATGAGCAAGTCATTGTTTCGCTCAGCCACAAGAAGAAGAGAAATCAGCTCAGAGTACTTTTTGAAACCTTTCTCTCTGTACTGCTGTTCCAGAACCATATTGGAGGCATAAAATGTTGTAAACGTTTTTTCAAGCATATCATAATCACTGATAGTATCTCCATAGAGTTTCAATTCAGAAGTAATTCTGAACATCGCAGAATTATATTCAGAAACAGACTTAAAGTCTTGGAGCCTCAGATGAGCCCAATCATATTGTGCTTGTGGAAGGGTGACCAACTTTAAGTTGGCATATCTTTCCTTTAAGCCATTCCACAAAACAAGTGGATCTTTGACTGTGAGATATTCAATTTCAACCCTTCATCAAGGTGATGGCGCAAGAAAATCAAGGCCTTAGCACAGTTTTGGGTGGATGCTTTATTTCTGTCTTTAATGGCGTCTCCAAGACCCATTGCATCTAAGTGGATTTCATCATCCAACATCCATGTCATATAGTTCTTGCTCGAAATTTCAAGGGCAACGAACTTTCTTTTCATAATGTCAGTCATAATTAAAAAGAGGAGAAAAATTACCTAAATCTTCTCAAAGAGCTTCTTGAGATGGTAGAGTCTCGTGCTGATAACGTGTTATAAAGCAATAAAAGAAGAAGAACAATATTGCAGAGAAAGAGAGGGAGAATTCTTATTGAATTTTGGGATGATTTACAATGGAATAGAACTCTCTATTTATAGGGAGATGGTGACTTAGCTACCAAGTAATAAACCCTAGAATCTCTCTAAATATGAACATTCACCATAAATAGAATTCTATTTATAATAATTATTAATTTTTTCTAAAGTCTGAAAAGTTCGTTTAACTTTTCTGTAGTTCCCAAGAGATCATTAAATTAGAACCCTTAGTTTCTGTTGAAATGGTAGCTGTTAATCAACAAAAGATATGGTGCATCAAATGAGTCTATTTTTTTCTTAACAATAGATCTTGGGTTCGACAATGGATATAACAAAATTTTTGATAGTGAATGCTTTTTTTTGAATAGGGCCTTATGTGATACGAGCTCGAATATAATCAAGTTCCAACGCGAATGCCTAATATCGAATAGGAAACAAGAAAAAGGTAGTTATTAGTTTAAGATGCACACTTAAATCAATCAGAAAGGTTTAATAACTAACCACGAGTATTTCCGTCGAGTTACAGTTTTATAGTTTCACTTTTGTAAAGTCAAATGATAAGAGGATAAGAATTAACTTGTAACCAAGAAATAACAAATTTAGCTAATATATCAAGTATTTCATACATAGTTGATAAGCGTGGATATATTTTAAGCAAACCTGAAATCTAAATTTTTTTTATTGCGGATTCTATTCTTAAATTTTTATTTTTTAGTTATAATTCCCCCCTTCCATGAGCTTCCCATCTTGCTCTTTGGTGACTTGAACTCACAACCTATTGGTTGAAAGTGGAGGGTACTCGTTACTGAAGCATCCTAGTCTTGTCAATTTTTGGGTTTGGATTAATTGGATTTTTGATTTTGGGATTTTGAATTTTCAAATATAAAAAAAATTCAAAATTTATACCTTATATTTAGCCATATCCATTAAACACTAGTCTAATATTTATATACACTACTGAAATTTTATTACCAAAATTGTCCATATTTTGTTATTTATCCGACCTACACAAGTTTTATCTAGAAAATATATGCATTCCACCTTAAAAGGCTCTCAATCCATTATTATTGCCTTCAATCAAGGGACTTAGTTACACCCTTTTCCTTTTTTTCTCTTCTTCTCTTTCCTTATTTTTCTTCTGCCTTAAAATACACTAATCAATTAAAGTTGGAGGAGTTTTGGCAGATGCATGAACACAACTATATTGTACTAAATACTAGAAAACTCCACCATATGTCATTTGACTTCCAAAACTCTCTTCTCATTATCATTTTTGTTAAGGCATTAATTGGTTCGAACCAAATAATTGTATGGTAAAAACTCCACCATATGTCATTTGACTTCCAAAACTCTCTTCTCATTATCATTTTTGTTAAGGCATTAATTGGTTCGAACCAAATAATTGTATGGTTTACTCAGTCTGACTTTAAAATTTAAACAACCGATTTTAGTTTGAAAAGAAAAGCTTTATTGTCACGATCCAAATTTTCCACCCTCGAGAGTCGTGATGGCGCATACTAATAGGAGCTAGGCAAGCCAAATATCAAATACCTCTTCTAGCGAACATCGACGATATTATCAATAATGAAGCATTTAACAAATAAAGCGGAAGTCTCAAATAAAATTTACTAAAAGAAATGCGAAAGTTTTACAATCCTCTACCCAAGACTAGTGTCACAATACTCACAAACGTCTAGAGAATACTATATACAAGGTGTGAATGAAACATGAAACTGTCTGCAACGGTACAACAATAACAAACTAAATTAAAAAGGACTCCGGGCCTGCGGACGTCAGCAAGGCTACCTCGAATGTCCGTGGACTGGAAACTCGCTCCCAGAATGCTACTACTATTCAAATGCCGCTCCAACACCTGGATCTGTGCAAATGATGCACAGAGTATAACATCAGCACAACCGACCCCATGTGCTGGTAAGTGCCTGACCTAACCCCGACGAATAGTGACGAGGCTAGACCGGACAACCAAATAAACCTGTGCAGTTCAAATATATACACGCAATAGAAAAGAACACATAAATTTAACAAGTCAAGAGGGAGGGGAGCATGTTGTAGGGGCTGTAGTAGTTTAGAATACAAGGTTACTAAATAAGGAATGACACGGTACAACTACAAGGTCAACGAGAGTAATAAATTAACATGGCACAGAATGTCCCTTCGTACATTAATAATCAAAACATGGAACGGAATCTCCCTTCGTGCATTAATAATCAAAACATGGCACAGAATGTCCCTTCATGCATTAATAATCAAAACATGGCATAGAATATTCCTTCGTGCAATAATAATCAAAACATGGCACAGAATGATCCTTCGTGCAAATATAATCAAAACATGACACAGAATATTTCTTCGTGCATAAATAATCAAACATGACACGCAGAGGCGGACCCAGGATTTAAAGGTACCGAGTGCACTGTAGCAATACCTTAACAATATTACTCAGTGGTTTTAGGCGGACTAATAACTAGTAGTTGCATATGAGCTTTGAAAATTAAGGAAGAAGTTTTTTGTGTGGAAAGAGATAATTGTAGAAGAAGCTTTTGATGTAGGGATTTAACTAAAAGTAAAAGGGTGGGTCCATTGAAAAAAATAAATCAAATACACTATAGTAGGCATGTTGAAATTCTCTCAAAGAGAGAGAAAATGTTACTAGTAGGCCTTTGAAATTACCAAATGTGACCCAATCAAAAATATTATTTTTATTGTTGAACTTAAGATTTGAACTTGAGTCTTAAAGAAGACATACTCCACAAACTAACTCTTCTATCCAATCTTTGTGATTGGGGGTGCTGCGTAATATATTTATAGGGGTCCTTCTTGTATTAACTTATATATATAGAATATATATACAATATTTTTACTGAGGTCAACGGTTGCCCGTGCCCCTCACCCCCAAGCGTAAGTCCGCCCCTGATGACACGGAATGTCCCTTCGTGCAATAATAATCAAAACATGCCACATAATGATTCTTCGTGCAAATATAATCAAAATATGGCACGAAATGTTTCTTCGTGCATAAATAATCAAATATGGCACGAAATGTCCCTTTGTGCAATAATAATCAAAACATCGCACAGAATGTTTCTTCGTACATAAAAAATCAAACGTGTCACAGAATGTTCCTTCGTGCGTTAATAACCAATACAATCGTGCACAACATCACCCATCGTTCTTTATCACTCATCCTCACCCAACCAACAATCACAAACAATGAAGGCGAGGGGATAAACATAAGTAATAGATATCCCGGCAAGGGAAAACACAGGTAAACAGTCAAATCCCGGCAAGGGAACAACAACAACAACTTTCACATCTCGGCGAAGAAGATAATCAATATACGTAAACAGCCCAGCAAATGACTAATCACATCTCTTTCTCTTTATTTCATTTCTTACTCAATATTTACTTTATCATTTGAGCCAATGCTCCAAAGAATTTACAATTCATAATTAGTCCTCATACTCTTCACATTGCATAGAGTTCATCAATTAATATGGAAGAGTCATAACAATATCAGGATAAGTACATACAAGGACCCACGGTCATGCTAGACATCGGTGTATAGATACTCGTCACCAAACCTATACACCGTACTCGATCATTTAGCAATTAGCAAATAACAACACTCTAATCCTATCCCCTTAAGCTAAAGTTATATCAAACACTTACCTCAAATGCTCCAAACTCAACTCAAGCCTCTAATATAGCTTTACCCTTCGAATCCACCATAAAATCGCTTGAATCTAGTCACAAATTACTTGAATGTATTAAAAAATGCTAATTGAATTAATAATACAACAACAACAACAACAACAACCCAGTGCATTCCCACAAATGGGGTCTGGGAAGGGTAATATGTACGCAGACCTTACCCCTACCCCGAGGGGCAGAGAGGCTATTTCCAGGTGACTCTCGGCTCAAGAAGGAAACAGGAGACAAAAACAAGTGGCGATATATTAGTACTAGAACTAAACTCATAGTAGATAACATAAAATACATAACATAAATAATAAAATAACAACAATATAAGGAATATAAGAAATATGAGAAAGAGGAAAGTATACTAATATCTATAATATAAAGCTCTGCATTAGTACTAACTACTAACTGCCTAGTATCACTCTAGCGTACTGTAGAAATATTTTCAACTTCCCACCTAATCTAACCTAAAACCTTAATGCTCACCCTCCACAATCCCCTCTCAAGGGCCATGTCCTCAGTAATCCTAAGTCGCATCATGTCCTGCCTGATCACCTCTCTCTAGTACTTCTTAGGTCTTCCTCTACCCCTCCTCGTGCCCAGCACCACCAGTTGCTCACAACTCCTTACTAGTGCATCAGTGCTCCTCCTCTAAATGTGCCCGAACCACCTAAGTCTTGCTTCTCGCATCTTGTCCTCCATAGGCGCCACACCCACCCTCTCTCGAATAACTTAATTCCTAATTGTATCCATACTTGTATGCCCACACATCCACCTCAACATCCTCATTTCTGCAACTTGCATCTTCTGGATGTGAGAGTTCTTAACCGGCCAACACTCGGTTCCATACAACATGGACGGTCTAACCACTACTCAATAAAACTTACCTTTGAGTAACGGTGGCACTTTTTTATCACACAGGACTCTCGTTGCTAACCTCTATTTCATTCACCCCACCCCTATACGGTGTGTGACATCCTCGTCGATCTCCCCGGTCCCCTGAATAACTGACACAAGGTACTTGAAACTACCCCTATGCGGGATGACTTGGGAGTCAAGCTTACTTCTACTCCCACGCCCATCGGCTCGAGTCCAAACTTGCACTCAAAATATTCCGTCTTCGTCCTGCTCAACGTAAAACCTTTAGACTCAAGGTCTTGTCTCCAAACCTCTAGTCTCTCGTTAACACCGCGTCTTGTCTCGTCAATTAGGACTATATCATCAACAAATAGCATACACCATGGCACCTCTCCCTAAATATTATGCGTTATGGCATCCATCACTAGGGCAAATAGAAAAGGGCTAAACGTAGAAACTTGGTGCAACCCCGTAACAACCGGAAAATGCTCGGAGTTGCCTTCTACCGTCCTAACCTGAGTCTTAGCTCCATCATACATGTCTCTAATCGCCCTAATGTAACCTCTACGCATCTCCATAAGACCTTCCTAGGAACCGTGTCATACGCTTTCTCTCGATCGATAAATACCATGTGTAAATCCTTCTTCTTATCCCTGTATTTTTCCACTAACCTCCTGACAAGGTGGATAGCTTCTATTGTAGATCGCCCTGGCATGAACCCGAACTGGTTGTCTGAAATAGACACCGTCCTTCGTACTCTCATTTCTACTACTCTCTCCCAGACTTTCATAGTATGACTCAGTAATTTGATACCCATATAATTGTTACAGCTCTAGATATCACCTTTGTTCTTATACAATGGAATCATTGTACTCCACCTCCACTCTTCAGGCATCCTATTCGTCTTGAATATAACATTAAACAACCCAGTAAGTCATCCCAAGCTTGCTCCGCCCACACACCTCCAAAGTTCAACCGGAATTTCGCCTGGTCCGGTCGCTCTACCCCTCATCATCTTATGCATTACCTCCATGATCTCCTCGACTTTGAAGTCCGTACAATCACTTATCTCATGTGGTCTATCGGCATTTTGCAAATTACCTAGTACAATATCTTGATCCCCTTCTTCATTCAGAAGTTTATGAAAGTAGGTTTGTCATCTCCTCTTAATCTGCTCATCCCCCATCAAAACTTTGCCGTCATCATCTTTTATACATCTCACTTGGTTTAGATCTCGAGCCATTCTTTTCTCTCACCTTAGCGAGTCGGAATAGCTTCTTCTCCCCGCCTTTGTTCTCTAGCTCCACGTACATATGAGCAAAAGCTGCTGACTTAGCCTCCGTAAATGCCATCTTCGCCTCCCTCCTAGCAACCTTATATCTCTCATTATTCGCTCTCTTCTCCTCCTCTCCAGTGCTCCCTACTAGCTGCAAGTAAGCTGCCTTCTTCGCTTCCACTTTACCTTGGACAACTCCATTCCACCACCAGTCTCCTTTGTGGCCCCCGGTATGTCCCGAAGATGTCCCTAACACCTCTGTCGCCGCCTTCCTTATACATTATGCCGTCGTTGACCACATAGTGTCAGCATCCCCACTACTTCTCCAAGCTCCCAATTCCGATAACCTTCCTACCAACTCATGAGCTTTATCCTCAGTCAAGGCGCCCTTCCTTATTCTTGGGCATCATCATGCTGACCTCTTTTTCCTCCTTATCATAATCCCAATGTCCATTATCAAAAGCCTATGTTGTGTCGTAAGGGTCTCACATGCTTTGCAGTCCACGCATAACCTTCTGTCGCATCTCCTGAGAAGGAGATAGTCAATCTGAGTTTTTGCCACCGAACTTTGGTAAGTGACCAAATGCTCCTCCCGCTTAGGAAAACTAGAGTTCGCAATCACTAAATCGAAAGCCTTGGCAAAGTCCAGCAATGACTTGCCCCCTCCATTTCGCTCCCTGAAACCAAAGACGCCATGAACCATATTGTAACAACCTACATACGGCCCAATATGACCATTAAAATCTCCTCCTATAAATAAACTCTCGAAAAGCGGAATACTACGAACGATGTCATCCAACCCCTCCTAAAAGCGTGTTTTAATCTCCTCATCCAAGCCTATGTGCGGTGCGTACGCGCAAATGACATTTAAAGTACACTCACCCACCACTAATTTAATGGTCATTAGTCTATCATTCACCCGCCTAACCTCAACTACCAACTTTATAAAGTGGCTATCTACCAGAATACCCACTCCGTTCTTACCCCTCAAGCCTCCAGAGTACCACAGTTTATACCCATCCGCATTTCTTTCCCCGATCCTACCCACCTCATCTCCTGGACACACGCTATATTAATCTTTATCTTCTGAAGAATCTTCGCCAACTCTATGGACTTACTCGTTGGCGAACCTATTTTTTAAGACCCGATTTTCAACCTATAGGTTCCCTTGCCACCTCTACCTCCCCGTCCTCCCGTCCAACACCTTGACCCTGACCCCAGCCTCACACTCAGCCCCACACGAGGACATGCCCTTAATATATCATCCTAGACTGCAGCCACTATACCTATATCCAATATAAAGAAAACTCGCTAGAGCACAATGGACAACAAATCAAACTAAAAGAAGCAAGTGCCTACAAGTACATAAGTAGAATGGTTGAACTATTAGGATTCAAAGTAACTATAAGTTAGCTAACACCAAAAGGGAAACCGTAGAACGGGAGGTACCAACTACCGCGAACCAAACCTGTGTTGACTTGATGTACTCAATATAGTGGTATGCTCACGCACCGCTTCCTACTGCCCTTTCATATCGCTCTTTCCGGTTCTTCTCTTTTGCTAGTGTGTGCACCCACTTGTCTTCCACAAGTTCAAAAATTTCCTGAAAACACAGAAAATACTACGACCCAAAAAAAACCAAAAGGGCTATCCATGCTACCATTGGTGAAGCCCTGACAATAGTAGTGAAAATATAGGAAAAATGCAAAGGACTACACAAAATTGACCAAGTAAAATGAAGACAAAGTTATAGTACAAAAACTTTTAGAGAAGCAAAATAAACAAATTACCAAGAACCAAATTCGAATTACAGCACTAAGAAAACAGAATGCAAAAAATAACTTTATGCAAAGAAGAGAAATATGTAGATGAATATAACAAAAATTCACGGAATATGCAGTCCCGATTCTCTATGCATCTACAAAATAAACCAAAAACGTTAAAAAAAGTTAAAAGTAAAAGCTTTCCTTATAAAAATAAGCTATTACTAATATGCTTTTCCAATCACCTGAACAAACTAGTTTTCAATGGTTTATTGCTTTCTTAATTAGTTCAATAAAATCCACAAATACAACGAGATTAAAACAACAACGAAAGTGCTGATTATTTCACTGTAAAGTAGAAGAAGATAGCCGCTAGTGCAAATTCGGAAAGAAAATTTTGATAAAGTCACCGTGAAAAAGAAAACTAACAGAAAACAAATAAGTACAATAAATTTACTGATTTGAACTGATCAAAAGGATAAATCAAATGTGCATAAACTATACATTCAAGAAAAAAATGAAAACTACCTGCACTCCAAGGAACCTTGTGGATTGTTATTTAAGACCACTGAGATTAACGCCGCTGGAGCAGCACTTGCGTCGGCACCGATGTGGGTGGGTGTCGGCGTTGGTGCTACTGGTGGTTAACGTATGGGGGAGTTAGGGGCTGAGTGGTGGGGGGAGGGAGAAGGGGGAGGAGGGAGGGGAGGGTGGAAGGGGGAGATGGGGGTACCCGTGACCTTTAATTTGAATGCGTGAAAATGAATTTTCCAAATATTTACTCAAAAATTCCCAAAATGCCCCGGGCCCACGTATCGAAACGTGAGGTTCGAACCAAAATTCTGTTACCCATTCCCCCACGAGTTCATATCTATGATTTGTTTTAAAATCGGACCTCAAATTGAGGTCCAAATCCCAAATTTTAAGAAAACTTAGGTTCTGCCCAAAATTCCCATTTTCACCCATAAAACCCCTTGATTTTAAGATGAAAACATGATAAATGATGTTAAAGATCGAATAATTTAAGTGAAAATCAACTTACAATTGAATTGGAGAAGGAAGAGTTCTTGAAAAATTGCCAATGGGTGTTTGGGTTTGAGAAATATGAAAAGTGAGACTTAAAATCGTCTAAGTATGAAAATTGCAGGTTGCATGTATGGAAAATGAAAACCTAGGTTTGCAAATGCGAACCCAACATGCTTGGAAAATGCGAGGTTCTAGTTTGCATTTGCGAACTCAAGCTAAAAGGGTGGGTTTCGCATTTGCGACATAAAGCGCCGCATTTGTGAACACTAGGAAATGAAGGGGACTTCCCACTTGCGAAAGAAATCTCGCAATTGCGAGACTGGGCAGACCTGGGCCTTCTTTGCATTTACGATGGGTCGTTCGCATTTGCGAACCTGGCTTCGCAATTGCGACGACTGCATGTCTGAATCACTTGAAGCAAAATCTGCAGTCCCAAAGTTTATAATGCAACTCGACACCTATCCAAAACTCACACGAGCCATCGGGGCTCCAAACCAAACATACACACAACCTCAAAAATTCTACGGACTTGCTCGTGCGATCAAATCGCCAAACTAACATCATATACATAGAACCAAGCCTCAAATCACAAGATTTTTTCCAACATTTTCATCAAACACAAATTTTCCATTTTTAAGTCTGAAACACGTCAAATGACGTCCGTTTTCAACCAAATTTTATAGATAGTGCTTAAATAATATTTAAGACTTGTATCAGGTGTCAGAACCAAAATACGAGCCCGATACCATAGTCTTTTAATTAATTTTTATTTCTATTTTCCGTAATAATTCCAGAAAAATAATTTCACATAAAAATTCGTTTCATCGGGTTCTAGACCTCGGATTTCGACTTCGGGCACATGCTCGAGTCCCATATTTTTCTACGGACCCTCTAGGACCGTTAAATCACAAGTCCAAGTCCATTTACTAAAAATATTGACCGAAGTCAACTTTAATCATTTAAAGTCACATTTTGAAAATTTCACAAAATTTAATATATAATCTTTTCCGCTATGCATTTGGATTGTGCACGTAAATCGAGGCAACTAAAGGTGAGGTTTTCAAGGCCGCGAAAGCACAAAAAAAAAAGAAATCCGGTGATGACCCTTTGGATCGTCACATTTATATTTTTAATTTGGTTTGTTTCGGTTCAAATTGAGCCAGTCTACATCTGTACAACTCTTAAGCCACGGGAGATCTGAATTATGCAACATTTAAAAATCCGAATCCCGAGGTAAGCAGGAATTTATAAATACAAGGGGTCTGGCAATTACACTTGCATTTTACCTAGCTAAACATGGAATCTAGGCCTTCAACCGTTAATTTTAGTCATAATTAGTTAATTGTGATGACCCGGCCCGTCGTCACGGAAATTACCACCCCGTTATGTTGTAAATACATGTTTTATGATTTTATATTAGTGTTAAAGCCTATCGGGTGAGTTAGGAGTGAATTGGATTGAAAATGAGGCATATAGCCTTTGTGAAGGAAACTTGAATAAGGAAAGTCAACCGGAGTTGACTATTTGGTTAGAGGGCTCGGAATCGGATTCTGATGATTCGGTTAGTTCCGGGAGGTGATTTGTGACTTAGGGGAGCGATCGAATTGAATTTGGAGGCCCGGTGTAGAAATAGGCTTGAATTGGCTAAGGTTGAATTTTTGGCGAAATCCGAACGGTAGGTGAGATTTTGATCCGGGGTCGGAATGGAATTCCGACAGTTGCAATAGCTCCGTTAGGTGATTTTGGATGTGCCTGCAAAATTTCAGGTCATTCGGACGTCGTTTGGTCGGGTTTTTGATCGAATGTGTAATTTCGAATGTTTTAAGGAATTTAGGCTTGAATTCGATGCGAATTATGGGTTTTGATGTTGTTAGACGTGTTTTGAGGATTGGAGCAAGTTCGAATGAGGTATTAAGATGTGTTGGTATGCTTGGATGAGGTCCCGGGGGCCTCGGGGTGTTTTCGGATGGTTAATCGGGAGAAAAACATGGAAAATTGCAGAACTGGTGCACTGCTTCTGTTGTTTCCGCTCCTACGGAATTTTGGGCGCATGAGCGGGTGCGCTGAAGCGGACCAGGAGCGCAGAAGCGCTGGGCACCGCAGAAGCGGAGCATTTTCCGCTGAAGCGGAATCGCGGGGGCGGACAGGGAGCCGCAGAAGCGGAAGGGAGCCGCTTAGGCGAGTCCGCAGAGGCGGACGCCTGGTCGCAGAAGCGGAAAATCCGCAGGAGCGATCGAATCTCCGCAGAAGCGGACGCGTGGAAGCGGAAAATATTCCGCAGAAGCGAAAATCGCTGTAAGTAAGTGTATCAGAAGTTAGAAAAATTTCCAGAACATTTCACACATTTTGGGTCTCGGCTTTAGAGGCGATTTGGGCGATTTTGAAGAGAAATTCAAGGGAAATCATGAGGTAATCATCTATGGACTTAAACTATGATTAGTATTGGTAATATTATGCAATTATATCATGAAAATGGAGGAATTTGGGGTAATTTATGGAGGATTTAGCCCTCTAGGCTTGGACTTTAGAAAATCAAGGTTTTGAATGGGCAAATGGAGTCCGAATTTGGTAAAATTGATATGCTTAGACTCGTATTGAGATGAGGGTTCCGAATATGTGACTTTCGTGATTTTTCGACAAGCGTACCGAAAGTCGGGTTTTGACAACTTTGGGAATTTTGATGTAAATTGAGTTATATTGATTGGGTGTCGTCCCATTGGCCTAATTTGTTGTGTTTCTACTGTATTTGATCAGATTCTACGCGTGCGGAGCTTGATTCTCGTGGCAAGGGCATTGCGGAATAGTCGTCGCGCTGTATTGAGGTGAGTAATAGATGTGGGTGATGACCGGCGGGTTCGAAACCCCGGTATACCACTTTGTGACGCTGTATAGCGGCGAGACACGCACACTCTTGAGAGTGCGGGGTCGATTATGAACTGGAGACTACATAATAGTCCAACCTGTTGATACTGTATTATAGGCTATTCTTGAGCCGTCGAACCTCCTTCTCGGATGGTTGCGTATATATATATTGTGATAATGGCCACTCTTGAGCCGTTGAACCCCCTTCTTGGGCGGTTGAGTATACATGTGGGCCGTGAGCCAGTTATTGGATCCCGCGAGGATCATTATCATTGTCTTATCATATAGACATGCTAGTTTACTACTAGTCCGCAGCTATTTTGTTATTATGCTAATTTCCAAATCTCTCGAACTTGATATTACTGATTTCCAACTGAAAAATGATAAAAGAGTTTTCAAAAACTACTTTTGAGCCTGCGAGGTTGTATCTGTATATTAGCTGACTAGTAGTGGATCGGGCTGCACGCCGCAGCGAGATATATGTTGGATCGGACTGCACGCGCGCAGGAATATCTCTATGAGATGTGCTTGGGCTGTAGGAGCCCCTCCGGAGTCTGAACCCCCACAGTGAGCATGGGTACCCAAAACCAGGAGTCGGGCTACGCGCCGTAGCGTTCATATCATGCATTGCATTGCATTTAGCTACATCTGCTAGCTGTTATACTATTTATTGGTATTTGTTGGAACAGGTACAGTGAAGATTGATTCTATGACAGGGTAGCTGATTATAGCTTTACATAGTGCTTTATTGCGGATTTCTTATCTGCGCTGTCTTACCCTTGTTTATTACCACTGAGTCTGGCAGTACTCATTTTACTCCCTGCACCTTGTGTGCAGATCCAGGTACCTCTCAGCAGTGATCCAGTAGCTGTGCGAGGCGACATCTGTGGGATATACGAGGTAGCTGCAGAGTCCGCAGGACCCGATATTCCTTTCCGCTGTCTTTTGATTTTGTATTGACATTTCTTTCCGCACTTGGTATTTTTTAAACCTTTACACACTCATGTTCAGTAGAGGCTCATGACTCTTGACCCTTGGTCTATGGGAGTTGATGTATTATGGGACTTGGTTCCCCGTTTTCGTTACATGTATTGTTTTTATTTCGTCAATTACTATGCCTAAATGGGTTAAAGAGAGCTTCTTGCTCCGTGGTTGATATGGATTGGTCAGGCTGGCTTAGCAATGTGCTGGGCGCCATCACGACCGGATTTGGGGTCGTGACAAGTTGGTATCAGAGCCTAGGTTTACTAGGCCTCATGAGTCTTGAGCCGGTTAGTAGAGTCTTGTGGATCGGTACGGGGACGCCTGTACTTATCCTCGGGAGGCTGCGAACCTTAGGAAAACTTCACTTTTCTTGAACTCTGTCGTGCGATCTTGTTGTTCTAAGAACTGAACTTCTATATTCTATTCTCTCGCGGATGGCGAGAATGCGAGCATCGGGACGAGGTGGACGACCTCCATTGCCACCTGTTAGAGGCGCGTGGGCGCGGTCGCGCTAGAGGTAGAGGTAGGGCGGGCGGCGGTGCCGGCTGACCCGCCCGTTGTACCGGTTCAGAGCAGCCCCCGGTGGTTGAAGCTCCAGCAGTCCCCGGTTCGGGGCCGGACTATATCTATTGCTATTCCTGGTGCTTCAGGAGACCCTTGCTCGGATATTATCGGTGTGTTCCGGTTTGGCTCGGGTAGTTTCGGCTACCGCTACCGCAGCGACATCTCGGTCGGGGGTGGTCGGCGGACCCGCCGCTCGCACGCCGACCCGGTTGTTCGGGGAATTCGGATGCCGAGAGGTCGTCCCCGCTCGGTGGTTGCACCGGTTATTCCTCCGCCTGCACCAGCTCCAGCTCCAGAGCATATGGTTGAGGTTATGCCCGAGGACGAGCAGCGTCGTCTTGAGAGATTTGGTAGACTTCGGCCACCCCATTTCGGTGGCGTTGAGGGCGAGGATGCCCGGGGTTTCTTGGATAAGTGTCAGAAGATGCTGCGTACGGCTGGTATTCTTGAGTCCAGCGGAGTTTCATTTACTACATTTCAGTTCACCGGTCCCGCATTTGATTGGTGGGAGGAGTTTGAGAGGCGTAGGCCCTGCAAGAGCAGCACCTCTCACATGGCAGCAGTTCTCTACTCTCTTTCTAGAGAAATATGTACCTCGGTCTCGTCGCGAGGAGCTACGTCGCCGGTTCGAGTGGTTGATTCAGGGCGACATGTCTGTGACTCGGTATGAGCTTAGATTCACTCAGTTGGCTAGGCATGCCACATGGATGATCCCCACTAAGAGGGAGAGGATCAAGGAGGTTCATTGATGGCCTCAACTACTCTATCCGTATTCTTATGACCGGCGAGCGAGTTCTATCATCATCGTTTGAGCGGGTAGTTGATATGGCATGCTCCGTTGAGGCGGATTGTCGCCGAGAGAGAGAGGAGCGAGGAGGCCGAGAGGCCTCGGGGTTCGGCGGTTTCGGTGGTGCTCCATCTGAGGGCATTCCCGGCAGAGCGAGAGGTCGCTCATCTAGACCTTCTCGTTCGGGCCGCCCGGAGCAGAGCGGAGGTTCGTGTGGTCGTGGTCGACGGGGGTTTCAGCAGGGTCGGTCATCGCTTGGTGCCCTCCCAGCCCACCCTTCAGTACCCTTCTCCGGCACCGGGTGCATGTTATGAGTGTGGTGAGTTTGGCCACGTGAGGAGACATTGCCCTCGACTACGTAGGGGCGGGACTCAGCAGAGGGATCAGCCCTCCTCTTCAGCACCATCTCGGTCTAGTAGAGGTGGAGGTCGGTCTTCTCGTGGACGCCCCGTGGGCGAGGAGAGATCCGGTGGAGGCCGGGCACGGTTCTATGCACTTCACGACGGGCGTGATGCGGTTGCCTCCGATCGTCGTGATTACGGTATCATTTACGTCTCGTCGCGAGATGCCTCGTTCTATTTGATCCGGGGTCCACATATTCTTACGTGTCCTCTTATTTTGCACATCACTTGGGTGCGACTCGTGGTAGTCTTGATTTACTTGTTCATGTATCCACCCCCGTGGGTGATACGATTGTTGTGGATCATGTCTATAGATCCTGTGTTATATCTATTGGGGGTCTGGAGACCCAGGCAGATTTGTTATTGTTGGGGATGGTGGACTTTGATGTTATATTGGGTATGGACTGGTTGTCTCCGTACCATGCTATATTGGACTCTCATGCTAAGACAGTTACGTTGGCCATTCCTGGTATTTCTCAGATTGAGTGGCGGGGTTCGACCGATTTCGTCCCTAGCCGTGTTATTTCGTTCCTAAAAGCTCAGAAGATGGTTGAAAAAGGGTGTTTATCGTACTTAGCTTTTGTGAGAGATGTGGAAGCTGAGTCTCCTAGCATTGATTCTGTACCTGTTGTGAGGGATTTCCCGGATGTATTCCCTTCAGACCTGCCGGGCATGCCGCCGGACAGGGATATTGATTTTGGCATTGACTTGGTGCCGGGCACTCAGCCCATATCCATTCCTCCTTATCGAATGGCACCAGAGCTGAGTTGAAAGAACTGAAAGAGCAGCTTCAAGAGCTTCTGGATAAGGGTTTCATCCGCCCTAGTGTGTCTCCGTGGGGTGCGCCGGTATTATTTGTTCAAAAGAAAGATGGTTCCATGCGAATGTGTATTGATTATAGGCAATTGAACAAAGTGACAATGAAGAACAAGTACCCTCTACCGCGCATAGATGATTTGTTTGATCAGTTACAGGGTGCGAGGGTGTTTTCTAAGATCGATCTTCGTTCAGGCTATCATCAGCTGAAGATCAGGGACTCGGATATTATGAAGACTGCATTCAGGACCGGATATGGTCATTATGAGTTTCTTGTGATGTCTTTTGGGCTGACCAGCGCCCCAGCAGCATTTATGCATCTGATGAACAGTGTGTTCAGGCCTTATTTGGATTCATTTGTGATTGTGTTCATTGATGACATTCTAGTCTACTCCCGTAGTCGGGAGGAGCATGCTCAGCATCTGAGTATTGTGTTGCAAAGATTGACGGAGGAGAAGCTATATGCTAAATTCTCCAAGTGCGAGTTTTGGCTCGAGTCCGTAGCATTTCTGGGGCATGTGGTGTCTCGTGATGGTATTCAGGTTGATCAGAAAAAGATAGAGGCGGTGCAGAGTTGGCCTAGACCGTCCTCAGCTACAGAGATCAGGAGTTTTCTTGGCTTGGCGGGGTATTATCGCCGGTTTGTTCAGTGATTTTCATCCATTGCTTCTTCATTGACTAAATTGACCCAGAAGGGTGCACCATTCGTGTGGTCGGATGAGTGCGAGGGGAGCTTTCAGAAGCTCAAGACAGCTTTGACCACAGCTCCAGTGTTAGTATTGCCATCAACTTCGGGTTCATATACCGTTTATTGTGATGCCTCGAGAGTGGGGATAGGTTGTGTGTTGATGCAGGAAGGTAAGGTGATTGCTTATGCTTCTCGGCAATTGAAGCCACATGAGAAGAACTATCCTGTTCATGACTTGGAGCTAGCCGCCATTGTTCATGCCTTGAAGATTTGGAGGCACTACTTGTACGGTGTGTCTTGTGAGGTGTATACCGACCATCGTAGTCTCCAGCACTTGTTCAAACAGAAAGACCTTAATTTGAGACAGCGGAGATGGCTAGAGTTGCTGAAGGACTATGACATTACTATATTATATCATCCGGGGAAGGCCAATGTGGTGGCCGATGCTTTGAGCCGGAAGGCGGTCAGTATGGGGAGCTTGGCATATATTCCAGCTGAGGAGAGGCCATTTGCTTATGATGTTCAAGTGCTAGCCAATCGGCTAGTGAGGTTAGATATTTCGGAGCCCAGCAGGGTATTGGCTTGTGTTGTATCTCGGTCATCTCTATATGATCGTATTCGTGAGCGCCAGTATGATGATCCACATTTGGCTGTCCTGAGGGACAGAGTTCAGCATGATGATGCTAGAGATGTCACCATTGATAGTGACGGCGTATTGAGGATGCGGGGCCGGATATGTGTGCCCAATGTTGATGGCCTTCGTGAGTTGATTCTGGAAGAGGCCCATAGCTCGCGGTATTCTATCCATCCAGGAGCCGCTAAGATGTATCAAGATTTGAAACAACACTATTGGTGGAGGAAGATGAAAATGGACATTGTCAGATATGTAGCACGGTGCCTCAACTGTCAGCAGGTTAAGTACGAGCATCAGAGGCCCGGTGGTGTATTTCAGCGCATTGATATTCTTGAGTGGAAATGGGAGAGGATCACTATGGACTTTGTTACTGGACTCCCTCGGACGGCGAGGAAGTTTGATTCCGTATGGGTGATTGTGGATAGACTGACCAAGTCAGCTCACTTCATTCCAGTTAGTACTACCTACTCATCGGAGCGGTTGGCAGCGATCTTTATTCGAGAGATTGTTCGGTTGCATGGAGTCCCGGTGTCTATCATATCCGATAGGGGTACTCAGTTCACTTCTCAGTTTTGGAGAGCATTTCAGCGAGAGATGGGTACGCGGGTTGAGTTGAGTACAGCATTTCACCCCCAGACAGACGGACAGTCTGAGCGCACTATTCGGATCTTGGAGGATATGTTGCGAGCTTGTGTGATTGATTTTGGTGGTTCGTGGGATGAGTTCCTACCACTTGTCGAGTTTGCCTACAACAATAGTTATCAGTCGAGTATTCAGATGGCCCCGTATAAGGCATTGTATGGCAGGCGGTGTAGATCCCCCGTGGGATGGTTTGAGCCTGGTGAGGTTAGATTGATAGGGACTGAGTTAGTCCAGGATGCTCTGGATAGAGCAAAGTTGATCCAGGAGAGGCTTCGTACAGCACAGTCTCGTCAGAAGAGTTATGCGGACCGTAGAGTTCGAGAGTTGTCTTTCATGGTTGGTGACAGAGTATTGTTGAAGATTTCACCTATGAAGGGTGTCATGAGGTTTGGGAAGAAAGGAAAGTTGAGTCCCGGGTACATTGGTCCTTTTGAGATACTTAGGAGAGTTGGAGAGGTGGCATATGAGTTGGCCTTGCCGCCCAGCTTATCCAGCGTTCATCCGATATTCCATGTGTCTATGCTCCGGAAGTACATTGGAGATCCGTCTCATGTATTAGATTTCAGCACCATCCAGCTTGATGGTGATCTATCCTATGATGTGGAGCCTATTGCCATTTTGGGACGTCAGCTGAGAAAATTGAGGTCTAAGGAGATTGCATCAGTTAAGGTTCAGTGGAGAGGTCGACCCGTGGAGGAGGCCACTTGGGAGATCGAGCGGGAGATGCGGAGCAGATATCCTCACTTGTTTGAGACTTCGGGTATGTTTCTTGACCCGCTCGAGGACGAGCGTTTGCTTAAGAGGGGGAGAATGTGACGACCCGGCCCGTCGTCACGGGAATTACCACCCCGTTATGTTGTAAATATATATTTTATGATTTTATATCGGTGTTAAAGCCTATCGGGTGAGTTAGGAGTGAATTGGATTGAAAATGAGGCATATAGCCTTTGTGAAGGAAACTTGAATAAGGAAAGTCAACCCGGAGTTGACTATTTGGTTAGAGGGCTCGGAATCGGATTATGATGATTCGGTTAGTTCCGGAAGGTGATTTGTGACTTAGGGGAGCGATCGGAATTGAATTTGGAGGCCCGGTGTAGAAATAGGCTTGAATTGGCTAAGGTTGAATTTTGGCGAAATCCGAACGGTAGGTGAGATTTTGATCCGGGAGTCGGAATGGAATTCCGACAGTTGCAATAGCTCCGTTAGGTGATTTTGGATGTGCCTGCAAAATTTCAGGTCATTCGGACGTCGTTTGGTCGGGTTTTTGATTGAATGTGTAATTTGGAATGTTTTAAGGAATTTAGGCTTGAATTCGATGCGAATTATGGGTTTTGATGTTGTTAGACGTGTTTTGAGGATTGGAGCAAGTTCGAATGAGGTATTAAAATGTGTTGGTATGTTTGGATGAGGTCCCGGGGGCCTCGGGGTGTTTTCGGATGGTTAATCGGGAGAAAACATGGAAAATTGCAGAACTGGTGCACTGCTTCTGTTGTTTCCGCTCCTGCGGACTTTTGGACGCAGGAGCGAGTCCGCAGAAGCGGACGAGGTGCGCAGGAGCGGGTGGTTCCGCAGAAGCGGAAGCATTTCCGCTGAAGCGGGGTCGCTGGTGCGAGCCTGGGATCGCAGAAGCGGACGAGAGAAATTGGGCATGGTCCGCAGAAGCGGACATTTTTCCGCTTGGGCGAGACCGCAGAAGCGGTCAGTGATGCGCAGAGGCGGATTTGTCCGCAGAAGCGTAAGCTTCTTCGCAGAAGCGGGTCCGCTGAAGCGGCCCTTTATTCGCAGAAGCGGAAATGGCCGGCTACACATTTTGGGTCTCGGCTTTAGAGGCGATTTGGGCGATTTTGAAGAGAAATTCAAGGGAAATCATCAGGTAATCATCTATGGACTTAAACTATGATTAGTATTGGTAATATTATGCAATTATATCATGAAAATGGAGGAATTTGGGGTAATTTATGGAGGATTTAGCCCTAGGCTTGGACTTTAGAAAATCAAGGTTTTGAATGGGCAAATGGAGTCCGAATTTGGTAAAATTGATATGCTTAGACTCGTATTGAGATGAGGGTTCCGAATATGTGACTTTCGTGATTTTTCGACAAGCGTACCGAAAGTCGGGTTTTGACAACTTTGGGAATTTTGATGTAAATTGAGTTATATTGATAGGGTGTCGTCCCATTGGCCTAATTTGTTGTGTTTCTACTGTATTTGATCAGATTCTACACGTGCGAAGCTTGATTCTCGTGGCAAGGGCATTGCGGAGTAGTCGTCGCGCCGTATTGAGGTGAGTAATAGATGTGGGTGATGACCAGCGGGTTCGAAACCCCGGTATACCACTTTGTGACGCTGTATAGCGGCGAGACACGCACACTGTTGAGAGTGCGGGGTCGATCATGAACTGGAGACTACATATTAGTCCAACCTGTTGATACTGTATTATAGGCTATTCTTGAGCCGTCGAACCTCCTTCTCGGATGGTTGCGTATATATATATTGTGATAATGGCCACTCTTGAGCCGTTGAACCCCCTTCTTGGGCGGTTGAGTATACATGTGGGCCGTGAGCCAGTTATTGGATCCCGCGAGGATCATTATCATTGTCTTATCATATAGACATGCTAGTTTACTACTAGTCCGCAGCTATTTTGTTATTATGCTAATTCCAATCTCTGGAACTTGATATTACTGTTTTCCAACTGAAAAATGATAAAAGAGTTTTCAAAAACTACCTTTGAGCCTGCGAGGCTGTATCTGCATATTAGCTGACTAGTAGTGGATCGGGCTGCACGCCGCAGCGAGATATATGTTGGATCGGACTGCACGCCGCAGGAATATCTCTATGAGATGTGCTTGGGCCGTAGGAGCCCCTCCGGAGTCTGAACCCCCACAGTGAGCACGGGTACCCAAAACCAGGAGTCGGGCTATGCGCCGTAGCGTTCATATCATGCATTGCATTGCATTTAGCTACATCTGCTAGCTGTTATGCTATTTATTGGTATTTGTTGGAACAGGTACAGTGAAGATTGATTCTATGACAGGGTAGCCGATTATAGCTTTACATAGTGCTTTATTGCGGATTTCTTATCTGCGTTGTCTTACCCTTGTTTATTACCACTGAGTCCTGGCAGTACTCATTTTACTCCCTGCACCTTGTGTGCAGATCTAGGTACCTCTCAGCAGTGATCCAGTAGCTGTGCGAGGCGACATCTGTGGGATATACGAGGTAGCTGCAGAGTCCGCAGGACCCGATATTCCTTTCCACTGTCTTTTGATTTTGTATTGACATTTCTTTCCGCACTTGGTATTTTGTAAACCTTTACACACTCATGTTCAGTAGAGGCTCATGACTCTTGACCCTTGGTCTATGGGAGTTGATGTATTATGGGACTTGGTTCCCCGTTTTCGTTACATGTATTGTTTTTATTTCGTCAATTACTATGCCTAAATGGGTTAAAGAGAGCTTCTTGCTCCGTGGTTGATATGGATTGGTCAGGCTGGCTTAGCAATGTGCTGGGCGCCATCACGACCGGATTTGGGGTCGTGACATTAATGTAATATTTTAAGCTACATCAATGGTCAAATATTGGACTACTAAAGAAGGAACGTCTAAGCATCTGATATGCATGTGGTTCAACTATTCGAAAAATCTTGACATTTATGCCTAAGCCTTAAGATAATGGTTGGAGCAGTTCAGAATCATATAAACTCTTATATGATTAATGAAGGATATATATGTGATTGTGTAAAATTTATATATTTTGTACCTGATTTATACACAGTAAAAATAAATTTCATACAACTAATTATATATTATACAACTAATCTATAATCTATTCACAACTTTCATACATTGTTTCTACACAGTTAATACAACTACAATATTATAGAACTTAAATATAATTTATATACAAATTTTATACAATATGTCTTTTGTATATTTAGTATTTGATTTATACATGGTAAAAATAAATTTCATACAACTAATTATATATTATACAACTTATCATATATTTTTATACATTATCTCTACCCAGTTGTATACAACTATAATATCATACAACTAAAATAGAATTTTTATACAATATTATTTAACTTTCATACAATAGCTTTATATATATATATATATATATATATATAACTCTACTATAATTTATATATAAAACCTAAATATAACTCTACTATAATTTATGCAGTATAATGTATGTCATGTCGTCGTCTCCTTCTTCTTCTTTGACGAGTTTCAATATGAAATTCAGGCAAAATCAAGTCTAATCTACACCAAAATACACTCAAAATTGAGCTATAAACTCCAAATAATATTCCCAATCCAAATAAATAATGGTTTTTGAAAACTCAAAGTCGAATTCAAAGCTTCAAAGATTTTTAATAGTTGTCATAATGGAATTGTTGCTACCTTTTTCTATGCTTTACATTACTGAGATTAGGGATTGAGAGATAGAGAAAGACGTAGAGAGAATTCTCAATTGTTTGCAACTACACTCAATTCATACAAATAATATTTTTTAAAAACCCAAATTTGAATCCAAAGCTTCAAAACTTTATAATGGCTGTCAATGATGGAATTGCTGCTTTCTTTTTCTTTCCTCTATATTACTTAAATTAGAGATTGAGAGAGAGAGACGAGAGAGAGACGGAGAGAGAGAGCATGATGGAGAGAGAATAAGGATGGGAAATAATTGATTCCTAATATAAAAGGATACTCATTTAATTCATAAAGTGTATATCATTGGTAAATTTGTATATATGAGGTAATTAAATTAAAACTTGAGTAGGGAGGTAATAAAAGTTTCCAATATTGTATATGTATCTAAAAAGCCCATATTCATATACGCATTATGAATAAGTTCAATACCTCAATCTTTAGACATTACCTTATATATTCTTACCAATTACTAAGTGGGCGTTTGGACACAAAAATTGTAAAATTTCAAATAGGAGGAAATAATTTTAAGTAAAAATGGTATTTGAATTTTAGAGTTGTGTTTGGACATGAATATAATTTTGGGTTATTTTTGAAGTTTTGTGAATGATTTCAGTGAAAATTTGAAAAACAACTTTTTGGAGTTTTTTAAAATTTTAAAGTTTTTTTAAATGCATCTTCACGTGAAAATTAAAGTTTTTGTAAACAAACGCTGATTTCGAAGAGGCGAAATTTTTTTGGAAAAAAAGGAAAATTTTCTTATGTCGAAACGAGCTCTAAGTCTTTCTGAATACTTTTATTTATGCATGGTTTACTATTGTAACTTGTTAATTTTTGACGTCTTATAGATGCTTCTATTGTATTTTCTTAATAATGGTTTTATTATCTGTAATATGGCTAGTATGATTATGGTGGGAATGAGGAACAATTAAGATAATTTGACCAGAATACTTTATTTGGATTTTTTTTTGTCGCAAGAAGAAGAAACTCAACTTTATAAGTTTAAATTGAAAATTCCAAATATTTAAATCGATTAATCTGAAATCGAACTGAAAAGATCCAATTCATAGCTTATTTGGATTGAATTCTTTAATTTAAAAATAAAAAATTTAAACCGATATTCTCATTTCCAATTCCAACTAGCTAGACACTCAACTTAGGGGTTGTTTGGTATGAGATATAAGAAGGTATAATGGTGGTAAAAATTTAATACCACCTTAAAACATTATTTGGTTAGCCAACCTTGTATAAGTTATCCCGGAATTAAAATAGTAGCGGGATAACTTATACCTTGTAAAGGGTGTGTGACGACCCAAAGGGTCATCACCTGTTTTCCTCATATGTTCCCATGCTTTCGAGGCTTAGAAAGACTTATTTTATGTTGCCTCGATTTACGTGCGCAGTCCGAACGCGTAGCCGAAGAATTTTTGTGTTGTAATATGTGAATTCTATGAAAAATTTGAAGAATTTTGATATTAATATTGACATAGTTGACTTCGGTCAATATTTTTGGAAAACGGACCCGGACCCGAGTTCGGATGGTCTCGGAAGGTCCGTGGAAAAATATGGGACTCGGGCTTGTGCTCGGAGTCGAATTCCGAGGCTTAGAGCCCGAGATATGAATTTTTCTATTAAATTATTTTTCTAAAATTATTAAGGAAAATAAAAATGAAAATTGATTAAAAACCCATAGTATCGGGCTCGTACTTTGGTTCTGACGCCCGGTAAAAGCCTTATATATTATTTAAGCACTTCCTGCAAAGTTTGACGGAAATTAAACGTCGTTTGACGTATTTTGAACTATGAGTTCCAAGTTTGAAAGTTTGTGAAGTTTAAGAGAAGAAATCATGAATTTGAGGCTTGATTAGATGAAAACGATATTATATTGGCGATTTGATCGCGCGAGCAAGTTCGTGGTATGTTTTTGAGTTAGTGTGCATATTTGGTTTAGAGCCCCGTGGGTCGGGTGAAAACTGGATAAGCCGTGAGAGCAATTTTTTAAATAACCACAGCTGGTATTTTTCCCCAGCTGATATCTTCGCAAATGCGAAGAATCAATCGCAAATGCGAAGCTGGGCAGTCTGGGAAGGGATCGCAAATGCGAAGCTGGGCAGTCTGGGAAGGGATCGCAAATGCGAAGCTGGGCAGTCTGGGAAGGGATCACAAATGCGATCACAAGGCTCGCAAATACGAGCAGTCCCAATTTAGCCTGAGTTCGCATATGCGAACACCCCCATCGCAAATGCAAACTCCCCAGAATTAGCATATGTTCGCAAATGCGAACATCTCATCGCAAATGCGAAAAGTCCCAGGATTTGTCTAAGTTTGCAAATGCGAACAAAGACCTAGCAATTGCGAAGTCTGAGGGCTGGACTGTCATGTTCGCAATTGCGAACAAAAGTTCGCAATTCCCATCTCTGCACTTGTGCAAATTTATACTTAAACGATTTTAAACCCTCTTTTCATCATTCTTTCAAAATCCAAAACCCCATAGGCGATTTTTCAAGAGCAATATCACTCCAAATCACTTGTAAGTCGATTTTCACTCAACTCTTTCAATTCCTAACATCATTAAACATGTTTTCCATGTGAAATTAAAGATTTTTATGGTTGAAATTGATGTTTTGGGTAGAACCAAGGTTTTTCATGAATTGAGGAGTTGGACCTCGATTTGAGGTTCGGTTTCAAAACAAATCATATGTTTGAACTCGTGAGGGAATGGGTAACCGGATTTTGGTCCGAACCCTGAGCTTCGACCACGTGGGCCTGAGGGCATTTTGGGAATTTTTGAAAAAAACTTTGGGAAAACCATTTTTATGCATTCAAACCAAATTATATAGTGTTTATTAAAGTAATTGAACCAATTATGATTAGATTCGAGCGAGTTGGAGGTTGAGTTACGAGGTAAAACGATAGTTGAAGGTTAATTGGACTTCAAAGCTTTGAGGTAAGTGTTTGATCTATCCTAACTTGAGGGAATAAGATTAGGGTATTGTAACTTGCTAAGTGCTAAATGATTGAGTGCGATGTCTAGGCGTGGTGGCGAGCATCTATACACCGGAGTCTAGCATGACCGTGGGTCTTTTGTTTGTACATGTTGTGAGACAAATTGGAACTCTTCTAAGTTAATATACAAATTGCTACAAATGTGAAGAGTCTGAGAATGAGCTATGAAAAATAAATGTTTTTGAGCGTTGGCTCGAATGATAATTACTATCGAGTAGAAAATGAAAGTATTGAACGAAATTATGATTAATCCCTTGCTGGGACTGTTGACATCCAATTTTGTTCCTCCTTCTTTCAAACTATTTTTTTTAGCTTCTAATAGCACTAATAATGCAAGAATAATTATTTTATTATTTTAGCACAAACTACACCAAATTATCTTTACTACTATTTACTTAAAATCACTATTACTAGTATTTAATATTGTTTATATTATTATTATTATAACTATTATTATTATTATAATTATTATTATAAATATTATTATTATTATTATAATTATTATTATAACTATTATTATTATTATAATTATTATTCACTCGTTCATTCATGCTTATCGCCTTTTGTGAAAATATATTCTTCTTCTTTATTTAGTAAAATAGTAATGTTTCTTCAATCCTACGTTTTATAAATATTTGTTCCAAGAGTATTATAGTTTTATAATTATATTAGTATAAGGTATATTTTCACATGTTAATGTTATTATATAATATGATTATTAAAATATTTTATCTAAATAAAAGCTCAAAAGAATTAAATTGAAGAATGGAGAAAAGTCCCAAATTACAACCTAAATCTTCTGCCCAATTTCAATTTGTGTACATCGGCCCAAATTCTCCACAAAATGAACCAAAATCAGCCCAACAAGATTATTATTTTAAAATTTCAATCCCAAAAATAAGCGGTTATCTTTCTCTTTTCAAAAAAGACAAACCACTCCCCTTCTCCTTCCTTTTCCTCTTTCATGTTAAATGCAGCACATTTCAGCTTTGGACAGAATAAGTACATGCCATTTTTGCACAAATTCATCCTTTCCTTGACCCAACGTCTCTTTGCACCAGACCCTGGCTCAATTTTTGTTGCAACCTTACTGAAAAGCTGAAATTTTCTTTTGTCCGATTGCGAATTCAAAAATTGAATTCAAATGGTTAGTTCAATTCTTTAACAGTCCCCTGACCCTAAAAATCATCCTTATAAGTACATCTTTTTGGCATCCATTTTGGTCATGGTTGGCCGCCCCCCTCCTATCTCCTAGAAAACCTCACTGTTTGGTTGGCATCTCATAGTTTATCTTCATCTTTACTCTATTAAAAATCTAGATTTGTGCTTCTCTGCCTCTTGGTCTCTGTGGTCCTATAACCATAACAGAGCTTAAATTTTGTTTGTGTCGGAGTTAGACGATTATCCGAAGTAGCCGATCCGAGGTCGAGAACAGTAGATCTGGTTGACGCGCTCCAGTTTGCTGCGCTCAAACAGGTCAGTTTCTTTTCTACTTGTGATGATTCTGCTTCCTCTTTAAACAACGTGTTTAGGTGTTATCGATTTAGTTTAGTACTCATTCTTAGGTATCATGGCGGTGGTCATATACTCTGTTAATTCTAAGAAATATGCAGAAGCAAATCACGAGCACTTAATAATTAATTTTAATATAAGCAGTGCTTTATAACTTATTACCACTAATATTTTTCAAGTCATATATTGTGTGTTTAATCCTATTACAAATTATATCGTAAGAATTTATTTATTTATCGTTAATAAATCTGTAAGTAGCATGTTATATTCATATATGATGTTGAGCATAAATTTTAGGCATAGATTGTTATTGATCCTTGTTTCAAAACGTGAAAGTTGACCTTTATTAGAAGGTATGTTCAGACCATGTTAATAAGTAATATGTCGATTAAGATATTTTGAAGATGGTATGTAACTAGGATTACCTATGTGTATAAAGCAAAAATGATTACTGTATATGAGACTTTCATCACCTTAACACCATCCCTATATTTTTTATGCCAATACTTTGTGGAATATATGTGTACTTAAATATGATGTTGAAGTATTAGATATCATGTGGAGTTCAATTTAAATGGTTAATAATGAAGTTTCTTATATCACTGCCGTAAAGGAAGGATATGTTTATATTAGCGTAATTAGTTTAACCCATTTAGATCTCAATTAAATATAGGAAATATTATATCCTTTCATGAATGACAAAGACACTTTCTTTAAGTTATTAGTCTGAATTAAATATAGGAAATATTATATCCTTTCATGAATGCTAAGGACACTTTCTTTAAGTTATTAATCTTGGTGAACTCAAAAATGATGCACTGTTTCAAATCGTGATACTTAGCAGTGTGTTTGAGTCCCTTTTTATGTGTTAAAAAATAGTATAAGTCAATAAGAACAAAATAAGAAGATATTAATCTTGTTCATTTATTTTTGTCACTCTAAAACTCGAATCTCTTTTCTAATTCCTTTGATCTATTTTCTTTCGTTACATGTACACTCTGGAACAAATGGGGGTCTCATAAGAGACTTAATGCTATCATCACCACATGGAGTCATTGCATGCCATCTTATTTAGAGCACCGGATAGCAAGAAAAACAAGTGAAACGCTTGGGGCGCCTATGGCGTCTTTCATCTCTTTTCTTTATTCATTCGTGTTATTCGACATTTGCTTGTGATTTGAGTTATCTCCAATTTCTGAGATTATGTGTTAAAAATTAGTGTTAGCGTAGTATGTTTAAGTATGTAGAATCTTTGCTTTTATTATCAATTTGGTATTTTCTCAATCACATGAATGTAGCTTGTAATATAACAACATAGAATTAATTTTTAAAGTAATGTTTCAAAACCTTTCATCAAATTGTTTTCTAATAGCCTTGTGTTTTAAGCTTTCGTAAATATAGAATTTCTAAGTCCAGCAGAATGATTTCTAAAGTATATGAAAACTATTTTCCTAAGTCCCAACCTTTGAAAAAATGAAATTAATTGTTGGGTTTGTCAAGGCACTCGGGTTTAAACGTTTTCTTAGAAGTTAAATTCAAACTTTCTATTGTTTGAGTTTCAAATAGGTAATATTCTTTCTCAATTATGAATGTAGGCAATACAATTTTGAAACACTCATTTCATAACGTTACTGCGCAATTCAATTGACAAAAGTTTTTGATACAAACACATATTGCTACTTAATTATTAAAATTATAACCTAAGCTTGCTCGGTTAACCGTAATTAACGGATCATATAGGGTGCTTTAACAACCTTCCCTATAGGATTAATTAGAACCCTTACTTAGAATTTTTAAGGTTAAGCAGGCCATGATACAGAGTTAATTTTAAGCACTACTTAGCTAAGATTGGTGTCCTAATTCACCGTTTAAAATAATTAGGTGGCGACTCTCTTTAATTAATTAAACCTTCAGAATTACCAATATGTTATACTCTAGTTTGACCCGTATTAAAATGGGGTATAACAGCATGGCGACTCTGCTGGGGATTCTAGGTTCTAAACCACTACAAACTTAGGTTAATAATAAAAATTAATTTGTGTATTTTTAATTGTTTATGATGCTTATTTGAATTGTCGTTGTGTGATAAACTGCTTTATATGAATTGTTCATCTATTCTTATTACTTTATATAATTTGTTATTCTGTTTCACTTCCTCCACTTCTGGAAAATTCACACAAAGCACACACCTAGCGGTTATGCGGTTTGCAGCCGTGCACTTTTCAAAAATACCTTTTAGGGGGAAAGTTCGTGGGTAAGTCGATCAGCGGTGCAGTCGACAGTCACGGGTTCTCCACTCTTAAGTTGTCTGCTTGGGAGAAAACCAGTCTAGAAAAATCCACTCTAGTCAGCCTAGGATAGCGCTAAACCAAATCCCTTTTAAGAGCTTGCATCATTTTAACCTTAGGTGATTTAATACCCGAGGTGTATTAAATCCATTAGTTAACCTTACCTAAATGTCCAAGTGGGTTTTCGACCCCAAGTGACAATTATCATATTTATGTACATTATTTGAGGGGTGAGCATGCCAATTATGTGGATCATTTTCTTTAAATTAATTAAATCCTAGTTAAAGGAGCATGACTATCTTTTTATAACATGTGTAAAGTTTTCAAATGGAACAACGAGAAATTTACACATGACAAAAATATTTTTTATTGTACATTCATTAAAAAAATGGCTTAAGCGATTCATGTACTTCTTTTGCTTTTGAAAAATAAAATTAATTACTTAATTAATTATAATAATATATTCTGTTATACTTTTATTCTTTTGATGAAAATACACCATCTTTTAAAAAAAAATATGTTTAAGCAGTTATATTTTACTATTTACTTATTTAAAAAAAATAGAATTACTTAATTAATTTATAGAAGTGAGATGATACATAATGGCATACTTATCTTTCAAATACACGGTAGGCCTACCTCTGGCACAAAGAGGCCCTCCCGTATTAGGACGCGCTATTATTTACTCTTTAGAATGTGTCACATGCCTTGCTTGCCTACTTGCTTACTTTTTTATTTGCTATGTTACTTACTTGACTTTATTATTTTTACTAATATTATCTGTTGTTTTTTTTTTCAGAAAAAGGAAGTATTAACTATTCAATTTGCTTATATCTTTTATTCGTTCATATATTTTTCTGTACCTTATTTTTTATATCATTTTCCTGAATTACCAATAATAATCACCATCATTCCGCGCTTAGCGCTCTTTAACGACTATAGAGCATCATTTGTGCATTTACTTAAGCTCAAATTTCTTTTAGGTCTACTCCAATTCTTAGAGTCTAATTAAGATATCTTTAGTCTCTCGATATCTTCTAATTTTAATAAAGTATGACGTCGTTCCCATAAGCTCTTCAATAGGCTCGGTTTGTCATGAAATTCCTCAATATTCGTGCCTTAAACTAGCCTTAAAAATTTTACACAACAACGAGCATCTGACTCCCTAAGCAAGATAGTATTCTAAAAAAAATTACCGTAATCTTTTATAATATGAGAATATTTTGCCGATCTAATTTTGTGAGTTGATTTTTATTCGTGTTCTTTTCTTACAAATATAGTTACATATTTTTTTCAAATATCGCCACTCGTGCCTTACATAAATTTTCAATTTATTCAATTCTGGCACAATCTTGCACCTCTAATTTTTGTCTCATAGCTTCATGTCTCTCAGAATTCAATTTTTCGTATTAATTCTCATATACAAGTAGGTAGGTGTCCAATTTTGCACCATCCATCCAGCAATAGAAGGCCGCTATTTGGTTAATTTTTAGCATCAAATTCTTTTTAATATTTTCACATATTCAATTCAAGCGTTTAGATCATCTTATTTTGGGTGGTCGAGATTAATCTTCACACACCCGTTAATTCTACGTCTTGGCATGTGAGTCGAGGTACTATCCCATAAGTTTCAAAACGGTTGATACCGTATTCCGGGCGTCGATAGCGTTATCACTTGCCAACGCTAAATAATAATAGAGTCATTTCATGTCTAATTGACTCTTATATCCTAATTACATATCTTGATTTTGAGCTTGTCGATATTCAATCAGCCAAATATTATTTTCAACGTCAAAATTATTCATCTCTAGCCTCCTTAAATACGGTCTATATAAGACTCAGTCTCATTATAGCAAAATTTCCATTTATCTTCAAAAAAAAACTGGGGCACATTTTTAGCACGCATGTTAAGTATGCTCGAAAAGGACATCATGCCATGGAATAAAAAAAAATCCTAAAAATCGGGGCAATTTTTTTCTTTTATTCCAGAATCATGCAAGGAAAAAGACTTGTGCTAGAGCTAAAACTTTGATATTCGATATAAGTCAGCCCTTCATAAAACTTCAAATCATTTCACTTCCATGTCAACAAGTCTCGTGCGTTAGAGCCCTCTAAATAACAAGTCATTCTTGTCCATCCATTTTGCAATTTAGGCTATTGTTTCTAGTTTAGGTCTTCTTCTTAACCATAATATGGATTAATCTATCTGATCATATATTTTATTATTTTAGTGTATTTATTTGTTATGACGGACGTGCTAACACTTGATTTTGTTTGTAAAAGTTTTATTTTTTCTTTAAAGGTTGCCTAGCATTGAACACTGTTTTGGCTGCGAATCTGCATCAAAGACGCAACTATGATGGCAAATCGATTTAGAGCACTCAGTACCGGTAAAGGTTTGTTGCAAGTTGAGACTGATGATGAAGAGACAAATGTTGTACGGAGGAACACATTGGTGAATCTGGGAAATACTTTCAACCTTCTCCCCAACACAAACTCTACTTCTAGCTCAACCCTAAATGTCTCTTTGACCATATCTCCTCATCCAGCAACTATTTACATAAGCCCTCCACTAATATTGCCAAAATTTACTATCAATCCAGAGGCTTTGCCAGTCATTATGATGACCAATACCCAATCATCCGCACTTGCAACGTCAGTCACAGAAAGCCAACAAAATCAACTAGTGCTATGTCCAAACAAAAGACCAGGAAAGGAAATTAAGACGACTAGCTGGGATGATCCACATAGAGAGCTCCATAACCTAAGAAAGATCGCGGAGGAAGAAATGCGTGCAAGAAATATTCAAAGTTTAAAATATGAAAGTTTATGCATGCATCCAAATGTTGAGCTTCCGCCAGGATTTAAAATTCCAAAATTCAATACTTTCAATGGGAAGGGAAATCCGATTTCTCATTTGAAAGACTATTGCAGCAGATTGGTGGGGATTGGACATAATGAAGTCATTCGAATGAAGTTGTTCATTCAGAGTCTATCAGAATTAGCGCTTGATTGGTACACTCAACAAGATTTGAGCAAATGGAACACGTGGGAGGACATGGCCCGCGATTTTGTAGAACAATATAAGTTTAATATTGGAGATAGTCCAATGCTTTGTGATATGCGTGAAGTAGAAAGAATGCAACACGAGTCTTTTGCAGAATATGCCATGCGACGGAGATTGGAAGCTTCAAAAATACACCCTCAATTACCCGAGAATGAGTTGATTTCCACCTTCATCGATATGCAAAAAGGCATATATTATGAGAAGTTGTTATGTGCGCGACTACATAACTTTTCGGATTTGGTTAGATTTGGAAAGCTAATAGAAGCAAGCATTCGAGCTGGAAAAATTATTGACAATTCAAAATTACAAGACACTTTCCAAGAAGAGACACCCGAGAATTTACAAGGCAAAAAGAGGAAGATAGATTCTGCTTGCATTCCTGCTCATCAGCCACAATCTCAACAAAATAGCCAGCTGCTACAAACTCATATACATCTCCAACCTACTCAGCAAAGTGTTCAACATCAAGCTTATCAAGCACAGTCTAGCTATCGTCATTCAGAGAACCTGAAATTCCGCACTTTTACTCCTCTAAAAGAATCATTGACAAGCACATTTGAGAGATTGAAGGCAAAAGGACTTTTACAACCAAGGAAAGGATGGATCCCGCAAAATCTTCCTCCAGATTTTGATTGGTCTAAAACTTGTGCGTACCATTCATATATTCAAGGCCATGACACAGAAGAGTGCCCAGCACTTAAGCATAAGATTCAGAACATGATTGAAAACAATAAGAAAATTGTGCAGCAAGAGCAACCATGCAACATCTATGACCCTTCAGTTGCTAATACCATCGTGGTTAAAGGTGGTCTTTCAAATTTGGCACCAAGACCTTTGAAGAGAAAGCGTGAAGCTAAACAAGATTATTGACTAGAGCTTTTCATCACTACTATTTTGCTCGCCCTTTTATGATTGGCTATGTTTCATGTACTTTTGTTAAACTTTTGTATGAACTACGTTTTGACCTGATTCCCGTTTAAAAAGGGGATACGTAGGCAGCCCTATGGGTTCGGTCTCATCATAATAAAAATCCTATTTACCCTAAAAGCCAAAACCGGGGCAGATTTTGCAGAAGGATCCTCATCATTCGGCAACGCAGAAAATGAAATCTCGAGCTACATATTCATTACAAGCACAACAGCAAATTCCAGAATGCCATGGAAAAAAGTTGCGGATTCAAAGCCAAACTTTTACGTTCAATGCGAGGCAACCACTTTATTTTGTACTAACGAATTTTCTTTGAGTAATGCAGGGGCATATTTTAGTTATTCTTGAACGTTACACGTTATCGCAAAGCTCAGTATCAAGTCAAAAGTCGCAAAGTTCATGCAAAGCAAAGGATAAAGCCAAGCAAGCGCACAAACTTTGAAACTTACAATTTTTCTTTGACTGCAGGAATTTATTAATAGAAAAACTTTCTTTTGAAGCTCCAACAACTGTTAGCATTGCACCAAGAATATTCACTACTACAAAGGCATTTCATCAAGCACTCCGCATCGCACCATTTGCTATTACAAAATTATTGCGCCAAGCTCTCAGCATTGCACCATCAGTATATGTTGATTTGAAGTAACCATTCCAAGCTCTTCGCATTGCACCAATCTAGTAATTTCAGACCAATCATCGCATTTAGGCTTGTCCGCCTTTAATAGGACACTTAGGCTCGTCCGCCTTTAATAGGACAATTATGCACAATTGTCTTTAATTAAATATGTAGGCTTATCCGTCTTTAATTAAATTTTTAAGCACGCTTGCATTTAATATGATATTTAGGCTAGTCCGCCTTCAATAGGACATTTAAGCGTTAAAATTTAGGTTTATCCGCATTATTGAATATTTAAGCACACACGCCTCTATGGTATTTAAGATGTTTGTTCGCCTTCAATGGAACACTTAGGCTCGTCCGCCTTTAATAGGACATTTAGGCATATTTTGCCTTTAATTAAAATTTAGGCTTAGCCGCCTTCAATTGGATATTTAGGCTCGTCCGCCTTTAATAGGACATTTAGGTACATTTTATCTTTAACTAAATATTTAGGTTTGTCCGCCTTTAATAGGACATTTATGCATTAAAAGCTTATCCGCCTTCAATTGGATATTTAGGCTCGTCTGCCTTTAATATGAAATTTTAGGTTCATTTTATCTTTAATTAAATATTTAGGCTTGTCCGCCTTTAATAGGGCATTTATGCATTAAATTTTAGGCTTATCCGCCTTTAATCGGATATTTGAGCACGCTTGCCTTTATGATATTTAGGCTTGTCCGCCTTTAGTAGGACATTTTGGCTCGTCCGCCTTTAATAAGACGTTTAGGCACATTTTACCTTTAATTAAATATTAAGTCTTATCCGCCTTTAATTGAATATTTTTGCACATTTATCTTTAAATTAATTATTTAGGCTCATCCGCCTTTAATATGTCATTTATGCACATTTATCTTTAATTGAATATTTAGGCTCATCCGCCTTAAATAGAACATTTAGGCTTATCCGCCTTTAATTGGATTTCTAGGCAAGTTTGTCTTTAATTAAATATTTAGGCTTATCTGCCTTTGATTGAATTTTCAAGCACACTTGCATTTAATATGATATTTAGGATTGTCCGCCTTTAATAGGATATTTATGCGTTAAAATTTAGGCTTAGCCACCTTTAATTTGATTTTTAAGTATGCTTGCCTTTATGATACTTAGGCTCGTCCGCCTTCAATAGGACGTCTAAGCACATTTTACTTTCAATTAATTTTTTAGGCTTATCTGCCTTAATTGGATTTTTAAGCACACTTGACTTTATGATATTCAGGCTTGTCCGCCTTTAATAGGGCACTTAGGCTCGTCCGCCTTTAATAGGACAAGTTATGCACATTTTACCTTTAATTAAATATTTCAACTTATCCGCCTTTAATTGAACATTTATGCACATTTATCTTTAATAATACTTAGGCTCGTCCGCCTTTAATAGGACAAGTTATGCACATTTTGCCTTTAATTAAATATTTCAACGTATCCGCCTTTAATCGAACATTTATGCACATTTATCTTTTATAATATTTAGGCTTGTCCGCCTTTAATATGGCATTTATGCATTATATTTAAGCTTGACCGCCTTTAATTGGATTTTTAAGCATGTTTGCCTATTAATGTGGTATTTAGGTTTGTCCATCTTTAAAAGCATATTTGTGCATTAAAATTTAGGTTTATCCGTCTTTAATTAAATATTTAAGCACGCTTGCCTTTATTACATTTAGGCTCGCCCGCCTTTAATGGGACATTTAAGCACTTTTTCCTATAATATTATATTTAGGCTTGTTCGCCTTTAACATGACATCTATGCATTAAATATTTATATTTATACATATTTAATGGATTTTTTTAAGCAAGTTTGCCGTTAATATGATATTTACGCTTGTCATTATATTTAGGCTTGTTCGCCTTTACCATGACATCTATGCATTAAATATTTATATTTATACATATTTAATTGATTTTTTAAGCAAGTTTACCGTTAATATGATATTTACGCTTGTCCACCTTCAACATGACACTTTAGCACATATTCGCACGCTTTTCATTAATTTATTTTGACCTTGATGGTCATGCTTTTAATGTTATTACAGAAATGTATCATTATCATAAATTATTGCAAAACACATTTATAAACTGCATATTATTGTTGAAAATTGTTATTGGCATAAAGCTATATTTTTATCAAATCATTTTGGCCGACTAGGCCGTATTGTATAAGTAAATGCCCAAAATGTGTCATTTTCATTATTTTACAGCATATTGCATTTCAATATCTACTCTACTGACAAATTTGTCTTGCAGAAAATATAGCACAACATCAAGATCAAGCCGAGCTATAATAAGTTATATTTTAAATCTCATAGTTTTCTTTGAGTGCAGGACTTTACTAATAATAAACTTCAGTATGCAAGTTTTCAAATCATTGGCACCGCTCCTTGAAAATGCACTGCATCAAGCTCTCCGCACCAAGGATATTCGCTATTGCACCAAGCTCTTTGCATCGTACCTTGAATATTTTATTATAACTTTTGCATCAGATCAAGCGTTATGTACCATATCAAGCTCTTTGCACCGCATCATATTAATATTTGTAATTACAAATCAAGCACTACATATTGGGTCTATCCGCCCTCAAACATGATATATTGGGTCAATCCGCCCTCAAACATGATACATCGGGTCTATCCGCCCTCAAACAGGATATATCAGGTCTATCCGCCCTCAAACAGGTTATATTGGGTCTATCCGCCCTCAAATAGGATATTGAAGTTAATCCTTACTCAAAAGGACATTTAATTTATTTCGACCCGAGCGGTCCCGCTTGCATAAGCATTGCCAAAATATATCTTTCAGAAATTATTGTCAAATGTATTTATCTTTATAAACTAAATTTTTATGTGCCGTTGCCGACCATCAAATATGTCACCATAAAATTATTTTTATATGTTGCACAATAAATTCACTTTTCTTATGAATTAATGCCTAAATAATATTTTCAAGAGATTATTTTTTATGGCATGTTGCATCTTATTTCTAACAAATTTTCTTAGTATTGTCAAGCTCTGCAGGAAAAATAGCGCAACGTGGAACTATATCTTAGCAGTGAACTGGGGCACTGTGTTGGAGAGGAATACCAAACTCTCCAACAAAGGTCAAGGATCTACTTCGAACTCCGCTCGGCTCAACTCTCAAAACTTTCAAATTAAATCTTTATTTCAAACATCTTTCTTTCAGGCATAATACCCAGTGTCTTTATAATTCGACACTGGGGCAGCATTTTTAGGACATGCATCAAAAGTGAATCCTACTCCAGGTTACCATAAGTCTTGAACTACATATGGCCTGATTCTCATGAAACCCGAGATATGTAGGCAACTCGAAACCGGAGTTCGACCGCAATTATTTTTTTTATGTCCTCTTTGTTCCATTCCAACCTTGATGGTCGGGACAAAATTGGATACTAAGTCAATATTCTTTCCCCGAAAACTCTTTCATCATCTCCGGCCAAAGAGGAGCAGCTGTTGACATCCAATTTTGTCCCTCCTTCTTTCAAACTATTTTTTTAGCTTCTAATAGCACTAATAATGCAAGAATAATTATTTTATTATTTTAGCACAAACTACACCAAATTATCTTTACTACTATTTACTTAAAATCACTATTACTAGTATTTAATATTGTTTCTATTATTATTATTATAACTATTATTATTATTATAATTATTATTATAAATATTATTATTATTATTATAATTATTATTATAACTATTATTATTATTATAATTATTATTCACTCGTTCATTCATGCTTATCGCCTTTTGTGAAAATATATTCTTCTTCTTTATTTAGTAAAATAGTAATGTTTCTTCAATCCTACGTTTTATAAATATTTGTTCCAAGAGTATTATAGTTTTATAATTATATTAGTATAAGGTATATTTTCACATGTTAATGTTATTATATAATATGATTATTAAAATATTTTATCTAAATAAAAGCTCAAAAGAATTAAATTGAAGAATGGAGAAAAGTCCCAAATTACGACCTAAATCTTCTGCCCAATTTCAATTTGTGTACATCGGCCCAAATTCTCCACAAAATGAACCAAAATCAGCCCAACAAGATTATTATTTTAAAATTTCAATCCCAAAAATAAGCGGTTATCTTTCTCTTTTCAAAAAAGACAAACCACTCCCCTTCTCCTTCCTTTTCCTCTTTCATGTTAAATGCAGCACATTTCAGCTTTGGACAGAATAAGTACATGCCATTTTTGCACAAATTCATCCTTTCCTTGACCCAACGTCTCTTTGCACCAGACCCTGGCTCAATTTTTGTTGCAACCTTACTGAAAAGCTGAAATTTTCTTTTGTCCGATTGCGAATTCAAAAATTGAATTCAAATGGTTAGTTCAATTCTTTAACAGTCCCCTGACCCTAAAAATCATCCTTATAAGTACATCTTTTTGGCATCCATTTTGGTCATGGTTGGCCGCCCCCCTCCTATCTCCTAGAAAACCTCACTGTTTGGTTGGCATCTCATAGTTTATCTTCATCTTTACTCTATTAAAAATCTAGATTTGTGCTTCTCTGCCTCTTGGTCTCTGTGGTCCTATAACCATAACAGAGCTTAAATTTTGTTTGTGTCGGAGTTAGACGATTATCCGAAGTAGCCGATCCGAGGTCGAGAACAGTAGATCTGGTTGACGCGCTCCAGTTTGCTGCGCTCAAACAGGTCAGTTTCTTTTCTACTTGTGATGATTCTGCTTCCTCTTTAAACAACGTGTTTAGGTGTTATCGATTTAGTTTAGTACTCATTCTTAGGTATCATGGCGGTGGTCATATACTCTGTTAATTCTAAGAAATATGCAGAAGCAAATCACGAGCACTTAATAATTAATTTTAATATAAGCAGTGCTTTATAACTTATTACCACTAATATTTTTCAAGTCATATATTGTGTGTTTAATCCTATTACAAATTATATCGTAAGAATTTATTTATTTATCGTTAATAAATCTGTAAGTAGCATGTTATATTCATATATGATGTTGAGCATAAATTTTAGGCATAGATTGTTATTGATCCTTGTTTCAAAACGTGAAAGTTGACCTTTATTAGAAGGTATGTTCAGACCATGTTAATAAGTAATATGTCGATTAAGATATTTTGAAGATGGTATGTAACTAGGATTACCTATGTGTATAAAGCAAAAATGATTACTGTATATGAGACTTTCATCACCTTAACACCATCCCTATATTTTTCATGCCAATACTTTGTGGAATTGTAACATCCCGCCGAACACACAGCAGCGGCGATGCCGGCCGTGCCACCGAACACACAGCAGTGACACGCAGCCTAAGGAATTGTTACCCTTGGGCATAGGAGCATTCCACGCATAGCTGCAGCTACTGGGAATCGAACCTAAGACCCAAGGCTTTTCGGGGATTTTACTCCCTCACCTCTCACCAATATATATATTGCAACTGTACAGGTTTATGTGGGTGACTGGCCTTAGTCTCGTCACTATTTCGCTGAGATAGGCCAGGCACTTACCAGCATATGGGGTCGGTTGTGCTGATACTACACTCTGGACTCGCTCCTGCGCTCTGTAACACCCCGCCGAACACACAGCAGCGGCAGTGCCGGCCGTGCCACCGAACACACAGCAGTGACACGCAGCCTAAGGAATTGTTACCCTTGGGTATAGGAGCATTCCACGCATAGCTGCAGCCACTGGGAATCGAACCTAAGACCCAAGGCTTTTCAGGGATTTTACTCCCTCACCTCTCACCAATTGAGCAGCTCCTAAGGAGATTGTGACGACCCAAAGGGTCATCACTTATTTTATTAATAATTTCGAGCTTCTGAGGCCTTGAAAACCTCGTTCTATGTTGCCTCGATTTACGTGCACGATCCGAGCATGTAGCCGGAAAGATTTTGTGATAGAAAATATGAATTTTATGAGAAATTTGGATAAAAATAATATTAATATTGATATGGTTGACTTCGGTCAACATTTTTGGTAAACGGATCCGGACCCGAGATTGGATGGTCCCGAGAGGTCCGTAGGAAAATATGGGACTTGGACATGCGTCCGGAGTCGAATCCTGAGGCCTAGAGCCCAAGTTATGAATTTTTATGTGAAATTGTTTTTGATACAATTATTAAAGGAAATAAATTAATTGACCTTGGTATCGGGCTCGTATTTTGGTTCCGACGCCCGGTACAAGTCTTAAATATTATATATGTGATTTCCTGTAAAGTTTGATGACATTTGGATGTCGTTTGAGATGTTTTGGACCTTGAGTCCCAAGTTTGAAAGTTTTGAAAACTAAAGGCATGAAAATCATGCATTTGAGGCTTGATTTGATGAAAACGAGGTGATATTGGCGATGTGATCGCACGAACAAGTTCATAATGTGTTTTTGAGGTTATGTGCATATTTGGTTTGGAGCCCGAGGGCTCGGGTGAACTTTGGATAGGCCACGAGATCAATTTATCATGTTAGAAGTTGCTGTCTGCAACTGGTCTGCAGAGTTCGCAAATGCGAACAATAGTTCGCAAATGCGAACTCCCCACTATTCTGCAGAGTTCGCAAATGCGAACAATAGTTCGCAAATGCGAACTCCCCCCTATTGTGCCTGTGTTCGCAAATGCGAACAATAGTTCGCAAATGCGAACTTGACCCTTCTGTGCCTGTGTTCGCAAATGCGAGCTATGGTTCGCAAATGCGAACTGGCCACTATTCCGCCCGGGTTCGCAAATGCGAACAATAGTTCGCAAATGCGAACCTCCCCATATTTAGCCTTTGTTCGCAATTGCGAACAATAGTTCGCAAATGCGAACTTCCCAGTTTTGCCTTGGCTTCGCAAATGCGAAGAAATGTTCGCAAATGCGAACTTCCCACCCTTAGCTTATTTTTCAAACTCCGGAAATTGGTCGGGGTTCGCAATTGCGAACCCATGTTCGCAAATGCGAACACAGAGACCTGAAAAACACGAATTTCGGTCATTTCTTCATTTTTCACAAAACCAAAACACCCATTTGCGACTCTTCAAGGATTTCTTCTTCATCAAAACGATTGTAAGTCACTTTTTACTTAATTCTTTCAATTCCTAACATCATTAAACATGTTTTTCATAAGAAATCAAAGATTTTCATGGTAAAATTCTTGTTTTTGTTAGAAAATAGGGTTTTTCATAAATTGGGGAATTGGACCTCGAATTGAGGTCCGATTTTGAAACAAATCATATACATGAACTCGTGGGGGGATGGGTAACCGGATTTTGGTACTAACCCCGAATTCCGACCATGTGGGCCCGGGGTTGAAATTCACTATTCATGGCAGAATGTTGTAAAAGTGGTATTTGGTCTTAAGAATTAGTTTGTTGAGTAGAATTGATGATATTAAATCAATTGTGTATAGATACAATTGGATTGGAGTCAAATTCGAAAGGAAAGGGCATTGCTACGGATTAAATCATTCGTAAACTTTCGAGGTAAGTGTTTGTTCTATCCTAGTTTGTAGGGATATGAATTTAATTATAAATATTGTTGACATAGAGATTATTGGCTAAATGCCGGTAACATATATACTATATAATTGGGATCGGGTGGTACGCCTACCACGAGATATAATTATTGATATATTTGGGAGCGGGTGGTACGCCTACCACAAGATATAATTATTGATATAATTGGGAGCGGGTGGTACGCCTACCACGAGATATAATTATTGATATATTTGGGAGCGGGTGGTACGCCTACCACGAGATATAATTATTGATATAATTGGGAGCGGGTGGTACGCCCTGTAACGACCCGGCCCGTCGTTACGGGAATTACCACCCCGTTACCTTGCATTTACATATATTATGCTTTTAAAACAGTATTAGAGTATATCGGGTGAGTTAGGAGTGATTTGGATTGAAAATGAAACAAATAGCATGTTTGAAGAAAGCTTGAATATGAAAAGTCAACCAAGAGTTGACTATTGAGTTAGAGTGCTCGGAATCGGATTCTGATGATTCGGTTAGTTTCGGGAGGTGATTTGTGACTTAGGGGAGCGATCGGAATTGAATTTGGAGGCCGGTGTAGAAATAGGCTTGAATTGGCTAAGGTTGAATTTTGGCGAAACCCGAACGGTTTGTGAGATTTTGATCCGGGAGTCGGAATGGAATTCCGACAGTTGTAGTAGCTTCGTTAGGTGATTTTGGATGTGCCTGCAAAATTTCAGGTCATTCGGACGTCGTTTGGTCGGGTTTTGATTGAATGTGCAATTTGGAATGTTTTAAGGAATTTAGGCTTGAATTCGATGCGAATTATGAGCTTTGATGTTGTTAGACGTGTTTTGAGGATTGGAGCAAGTTCGAATAAGGTATTAAGATGTGTTGGTATGTTTGGATGAGGTCCCGGGGGCCTCGGGGTGTTTTCGGATGGTTAAACGGGAGAAAAATCATGGAAATTTCAGGTTGAGAGTTCTGGTTCTGTCATTTTCGCTCCTGCGGAAATGTGGTCGCAGGAGCGAGTCCGCAGAAGCGGATAAGGGAGCGCAGAAGCGCTGGGATCGCGGAAGCGGAAAGGAGCCCGCAGGTGCGGCACCGCTGAAGCGGATATTGAGCCGCAGAAGCGGCCAAGGGCTAAGGGGGAGAGTATCGCAGAAGCGGAAGGCTAGCCGCTTAGGCGGGTCCGCAGAAGCGGACACTTAGCCGCAGAAGCGGAAATTTCCGCAGGAGCGGTCGAGGCTTCGCAGAAGCGGACGCGCGGAGGCGGTCCGTATGTCGCAGAAGCGGAAATGGCCGGCTAGGCCTGGAACCGCAGAAGCGACCCTTTGGTCGCGGATACGGAAGCATAGAAGCGGAAAATGTTCCGCAGAAGCGAAAATCGCTGTAAGTAAGTGTATCAGAAGTTAGAAAATTTCAGAAACATTTTAACATTTGGGGGTCTCGGCTTAAGGGCGACTTTGGGCGATTTTGAGGAAGAAATCAAGGGAAATCATGAGGTAATCAACTATGAACTCATATTATGATTAGTATTGATAATATCATGCAATTATATCATGAAAATGGAGGAATTTGGGGTAATTATGGAGGATTTAGCCCTAGTCTTGGACTTTAGAAAATCAAGGTTTTGAACGGGCAAATGGAGTCCGATTTTGGTAAAATTGATATGCTTAGACTCGTATTGAGACGAGGGTTCCGGAAATGTGAATTTCGTAAATTTTCGGAATGTGGGCCCGGGGCTCGGGTTTTGACAACTTTGGGAATTTTGATGTAAATTGAGTTGTATTGATTGGGTGTCGTCCCATTGGCCTAAATTGTTGTATTTTTACTGTATTTGATCAGATTCTACACGTACGGAGCTTGATTCTCGTGGCAAGGGCATTGCGGAATAGTCGTCGCGCTGTATTGAGGTGAGTAATAGATGTGGGTGATGACCAGCGGGTTCGAAACCCCGGTATACCACTTTGTAACGCTGTATAGCGGCGAGACACGCACACTCTTGAGAGTGCGGGGTCGATCATGAACTGGAGACTACATATTAGTCCAACCTGTTGATATTGTATTATTGGCTATTCTAGAGCCGTCGAACCTCCTTCTCGGATGGTTGCATATATGTATATATATATTGTGATAATGGCCACTCTTGGGCCGAGGAACCCCCTTCTTGGGCGGTTGAGTATATTGTGGGCTGTGAGCCAGTTATTGGATCCCGCGAGGATCGTTATCATTGTCTTATCATATAGACATGCTAGTTTACTACTAGTCCGCAGCTATTTCTGTTATTATGCTAATTCCAATCTCTGGAACTTGATATTACTATTTTCCAACCGAAAAATGATAAAAGAGTTTTCAAAAACTACTTTTGAGCATGCGAGGCTGTATCTGCATATTAGCTGACTAGTAGTGGATCGGGCTGCACGCCGCGGCGAGATATATGTTGGATCGGACTGCACGCCGCAGGGATATCTCTATGAGATGTGCTTGGGCTGTAGGAGCCCCTCCGGAGTCTGAACCCCCACAGTGAGCACGGGTACCCAAAATTGGAGTCGAGCTACACGCCGTAGCGGTCATATCATGCATTGCATTGCATTTAGCTACATCTGCTAGCTGTTATGCTATTTATGTTGGTAATTGTTGGTACAGGTACAGAGAATATTGATTCTATGACAGGGTAGCCGATTATAGCTTTACATAGTGCTTTATTGCGGATTTCTTATCTGCGCTGTCTTACCCTTGTTTATTACCACTGAGTCTGGCAGTACTCATTTTACTCCCTGCACCTTGTGTGCAGATCCAGGTACCTCTCAGCAGTGATCCAGTAGCTGTGCGAAGCGACGTTTGTGGATATTCGAGGTAGCTGCAGAGTCCGCAGGACCCGATATTCCTTCCTACCGTCTTTTGATTTTGTATTGACATTTCTTTCCGCACTTGGTATTTTGTAAACCTTTATACACTCATGTTCAGTAGAGGCTCATGACTCTTGACCCTTGGTCTATGGGAGTTGATGTATTATGGGACTTGGTTCCCTGTTTTCGTTATTTGTATTGCTATTGCTTCGTGATTTAATATGCTTAAATGGGCTAAAAGAGAGCGTCTAGCTCCGTTGTTTATATTGATTGGTCAGGCTGGCTTAGCAATGTGCTGGGCGCCATCACGACCGGATTTGGGGTCGTGACAAGTTGGTATCAAAGCCTAGGTTTACTAGGCCTCCTGAGTCTTGAGCCGGTTAGTAGAGTCTTGTGGATCGGTACGGGGACGCCTGTACTTATCCTCGGGAGGCTGCGAACCTTTAGGAAAACTTCACTTTTCTTGAACTGTGTCGTGCGATCTTGTTGTTCTGAGAACTGAACTTCTATATTCTATTCTCTCGCGGATGGCGAGAACGCGAGCATCAGGACGAGGTGGACGACCTCCGTTGCCACCTGTTAGAGGCCGTGGGCGCGGTCGTGCTAGAGTTAGAGGTAGGGCGGTGAGCGGTGCCGGTGACCCGCCCTGTTGTACCGGTTCGGGAGCGACCCCCGGTGGTTGAAGCTCCGGCGGTCCCGGTTCGGGGCCGGACTATATCTATTGCTATTCCCGGTCTTCGGGAAACTCTTGCCCGGATATTATCGGTGTGTTCCGGTTTGGCTCGGGTAGTTTCGGCTACCGCTACCGTAGCGACATCTCAGGTCAGGGGGTGGTCGGCGGACCCCTGCGGCTCGCACGCCTGATCCGGTTGTTCGGGGACTTCGGATGCCGGAGGTTGTCCCCGCTCGGGTGGTTGCAACCGGTTATTCCTCCGACTGCACCAGCTCCAGCTCCGAAGCATATGGTTCGGAGTTATGCCCGAGGACGAGCGGCGTCGTCTTGAGAGGTTTGGTAGACTTCAGCCACCCCATTTCGGTGGCGTTGAGGGCGAGGATGCCCGGGGTTTCTTGGATAAATGTCAGAAGATGCTGCGTACGGCTGGTATTCTTGAGTCCGGCGGAGTTTCATTTACTACATTTCAGTTCACCGGTCCCGCATTTGATTGGTGGGAGGAGTTTGAGAGGCGTAGGCCTGCTAGAGCGGCACCTCTCACATGGCAGCAGTTCTCTACTCTCTTTCTAGAGAAATATGTACCTCGGTCTCGTCGCGAGGAGCTACGTCGCCGGTTCGAGTGGTTGATTCAGGGCGACATGTCTGTGACCCAGTATGAGCTCGGATTCACACGGTTGGCTAGGCATGCCACATGGATGATCCCTAATGATAGGGAGAGGATCGGGAGGTTCATTGATGGCCTCAACTACTCTGTCCGTATTCTTATGACCGGCGAGCGAGTTCTGTCATCATCGTTTGAGCGAGTAGGCGATATGGCACGCTCCGTCGAGGCGGATCGTCGCCGAGAGAGAGAGGAGCGGGAGGCCGAGAGGCCTCGTGGTTCTGGTAGTTTCGGTGGTGCTCCATCTAGAGGGCATTCCCGGCAGAGCGCGAGGTCGCTCATCTGGACCTTCTCATTCGGGCCGCCCGGAGCCGAGCGGAGGTTCTTATGGTCGTGGTCGACGAGGATTTCAGCAGAGGGTCGGTCATCGCTTGGTGCCCTCCCGGCCCGAGTGCGGCACCTACTTCTCCGGCACCGGGTGCATGTTATGAGTGTGGTGAGTTTGGCCATATGAGGAGACATTGCCCTCGTCTACGTAGGGGCAGGGACTCAGCAGAGGGATCGGCCCTCCTCTTCAGCACCATCTCGGTCTAGTAGAGGTGGAGGTCGGTCTTCTCGTGGTCGCCCCGGGGGCGAGGAGAGATCCGGTGGAGGCCGAGGCACGGTTCCATGCACTTCACGACGGGCGTGATGCGGTTGCCTCCGATGCAGTGATTACAGGTATCATTTCTGTCTGTCACAGAGATGCCTCGTTCTATTTGATCCAGGGTCCACATATTCTTACGTGTCCTCTTATTTTGCACATCATTTGGGTGCGACTCGTGGTATTCTTGATTTACCTGTTCATGTATCCACCCCCGTGGGTGATACGATTGTTGTGGATCATGTCTATAGATCCTGTGTTATATCTATTGGGGGTCTGGAGACCCAGGCCGATTTGTTATTGTTGGGTATGGTGGACTTTGATGTTATATTGGGTATGGACTGGTTGTCTCCGTACCATGCTTGTATTGGACTGTCATGCTAAGACAGTTACGTTGGCCATTCCTGGTATTTCTCAGATTGAGTGGCGGGGTTCGACTGATTTCGTCCCTAGCCGTGTTATTTCGTTCTTAAAGGCTCAGAAGATGGTTGAAAAAGGGTGTTTATCGTACTTAGCTTTTGTGAGAGATGTGGGAGCCGAATCTCCTAGCATTGATTATGTACCTGTTGCGAGGGATTTCCCGGATGTATTCCCTTCAGACCTGCGGGCATGCCGCCGGACGAGGATATTGATTTTGGCATTGACTTGGTGCCGGGCACTCGACCCATTTCTATTCCTCCGTATCGGATGGCACCGATCTCGAGTTGAAGGAATTGAAGGAGCAGATTCCAGGAACTCCCAGATAAGGGGTTTATTCGACCGAGTGTGTCGCCGTGGGGTGCACCGTTCTGTTTGTTAAGAAGAAGGACGGATCTATGAGGATGTGTATTGACTATAGGCGGCTAAACAAAGCAACAGTGAAGAATAAGTATCCTCTGCCTCGTATTGATGATTTATTTGATCAACTCCAGGGAGCTAGGGTGTTCTCGAAGATTGATCTTCGTTCAGGCTACCATCAACTGAAGATTAGAGAGTCTGACATTATGAAGACTGCATTCCGGACCAGATATGGTCACTATGAGTTCCTTGTGAGGTCTTTTGGGCTGACCAACGCCCCAGCAGCATTTATGCATCTAATGAACAGTGTATTCAGGCCGTATCTTGATTCATTTGTGATTGTGTTCATTGACGACATTCTAGTCTACTCTCGTAGCCAGGAGGAGCATGCTCGGCACTTAAGTATTGTGTTGCAGAGGTTGAGAGAGGAGAAGCTGTATGCCAAGTTCTCCAAATGTGAGTTCTGGCTTGAGTCCGTGGCATTCTTAGGGCACGTGGTGTCCTGTGATGGTATTCGGGTAGATCCGAGGAAGGTCGAGGCAGTGCAGAGTTGGCCCAGACCGACCTCAGTTACTGAGATCCGTAGCTTTCTGGGATTGGCAGGGTATTATCGCCGATTTGTTCAGGGGTTCTCTTCTATTGCTTCACCCTTGACTAGATTGACTCGGAAGGGTGTTCCTTTCTTATGGTCCGAGGAGTGCGAGGAGAGCTTTCGGAAGCTCAAGACAGCACTGACCACAGCACCAGTCTTGATTCTACCGACAGCTTCAGGTTCTTATACTGTATATTGTGATGCCTCGGGAGTGGGCATTGGTTGTGTGTTGATGCAGGAGGGTAGGGTCATTGCTTATGCTTCTCGTCAGTTGAAGCCCCACGAGAAAAACTACCCTGTTCACGATCTGGAATTAGCCGCTATTGTTCATGCCTTGAAGATTTGGAGGCATTATCTATATGGTGTATCTTGTGATGTATATACAGATCACCGTAGCCTTCAGCATTTGTTTAAGCAGAAAGATCTAAATTTGAGGCAGCGGAGATGGCTTGAGTTGCTTAAAGACTATGATATTACTATCTTATATCATCCCGGAAAAGCCAATGTAGTGGCTGATGCATTGAGCCGGAAGGCTATTAGTATGGGCAGTTTGGCGTATATTCCGGTTGGGGAGAGACCCCTAGCAGTTGATGTTCAGGCGTTAGCTAACCAGATGGTAAGGCTGGATATTTCTGAGCCCGGTCGGGTGATGGCTTATGTAGTAGCTCGTTCTTCTTTATATGATCGTATTCGAGAGCGCCAGTATGATGATCCACACTTACTTGTCCTTAAGGACAGAGTTCAGCATGATGATGCTAGGGATGTCACTATTGATAGTGATGGTGTGTTGCGGATGCGGGGCCGGATATGCGTGCCCAATGTTGACGGCCTTCGTGAATTGATATTGGAGGAAGCCCATAGCTCGCGGTATTCTATTCATCCAGGAGCCGCGAAGATGTACCAGGATTTGAAGCAGCATTACTGGTGGAGAAAGATGAAGAAAGATATTGTGAGCCATGTGGCTCGGTGTCTAAACTCTCAGCAGGTCAAGTATGAGCATCAGAGACCTGGTGGTGTATTCCAGCGTATTAATATTCCGGAGTGGAAGTGGGAAAGAATAACTATGGACTTTGTTAGTGGACTCCCTCGGACGGCGAGGAAGTTTGATTCAGTTTGGGTGATTGTGGATAGGTTGACTAAGTCAGCTCACTTCATCCCAGTGTGTACTACCTATACCTCGGAGCGGTTGGCAGAGATATTCATCCGTGAGATAGTGAGATTGCATGGAGTTCCTATTTCCATTATATCGGACAGAGGTACCCAGTTCACATCTCAGTTCTGGAGGACATTTCAGCGAGAGTTGGGTTCACAGGTGGAGCTGAGCACAGCATTTCATCCACAGACGGATGGGCAGTCTGAGCGTACTATTCAGATATTGGAGGACAGGTTGCGTGCTTGTGTCATTGATTTTGGTGGTTCATGGGCTGATTATTTGCCTTTGGCGGAGTTTGCTTATAATAATAGCTATCAGTCCAGCATTCAGATGGCACCGTATGAAGCTTTATATGGGAGGCGGTGTAGGTCTCCAGTTGGTTGGTTCGAGCCCGGCGAGGCTAGGTTGTTAGGGACAGAGTTAGTCCAAGATGCCTTAGATAAGGTGAAGGTGATTCGGGAGAGACTTCGCACAGCTCAGTCGCGTCAGAAGAGTTATGCAGACCGGAAGGTCCGAGATGTGTCTTATTCGGTAGGTGAGAAGGTGTTGCTGAAAGTTTCGCCTATGAAGGGTGTTATGAGGTTTGGAAAGAAAGGGAAGTTGAGCCCAAGGTTTATTGGACCTTTTGAGGTGCTTAGGAAAGTTGGGGAGGTGGCTTATATGCTTGCTTTGCCACCCAGTTTGTCGGGAGTTCACCCGGTGTTCCATGTATCTATGCTCCGGAAGTATGTCGGAGACCCGTCTCATGTGTTGGACTTCAGCACGATACAGCTAGATGAGGATTTGACTTATGATGTGGAACCGGTAGCCATTTTGGGTCGACAGGTTCGTAAGCTGAGATCTAAGGATATAGCTTCAGTGAAAGTGCAGTAGAGAGGTCGTCCTGTGGAGGAAGCAACTTGGGAGACCGAGCAGGAAATGCGGAGCAGATATCCACACTTATTTGATGCTCCAGGTATGTTTTTAACCCGCTCGCGGACGAGCGTTTGTTTAAGTTGGGGAGAATGTAACGACCCGGCCCGTCGTTATGGGAATTTCCACCCCGTTACCTTGCATTTACATATATTATGCTTTTAAAACGGTATTAGAGTATATCGGGTGAGTTAGGAGTGATTTGGATTGAAAATGAAACAAATAGCATGTTTGAAGAAAGCTTGAATATGAAAAGTCAACCAAGAGTTGACTATTGAGTTAGAGTGCTCGGAACCGGATTCTGATGATTCGGATAGTTCCGGGAGGTGATTTGTGACTTAGGGGAGCGATCGGAATTGAATTTGGAGGCCCGGTGTAGAAATAGGCTTGAATTGGCTAAGGTTGAATTTTGGCGAAATCCGAACGGTAGGTGATATTTTGATCCGGGAGTCGGAATGGAATTCCGACAGAGTTGCAGTAGCTTCGTTAGGTGATTTTGGATGTGCCTGCAAAATTTCAGGTCATTCGGACGTCGTTTGGTCGGGTTTTGATTGAATGTGCAATTTGGAATGTTTTAAGGAATTTAGGCTTGAATTCGATGCGAATTATGAGCTTTGATGTTGTTAGACGTGTTTTGAGGATTGGAGCAAGTTCGAATAAGGTATTAAGATGTGTTGGTATGTTTGGATGAGGTCCCGGGGGCCTCGGGGTGCTTTCGGATGGTTAAACGGGAGAAAAATCATGGAAATTTCAGGTTGAGAGTTCCGGTTCTGTCATTTTCGCTCCTGCGGAAATGTGGTCGCAGGAGCGAGTCCGCAGAAGCGGATATTGGAGCGCAGAAGCGCATGTGATCGCGGAAGCGGAAAGGAGCCCGCAGGTGCGGCACCGCTGAAGCGGATATTGAGCCGCAGAAGCGGCCAAGGGCTAAGGGGGAAGTATCGCAGAAGCGGAAGGCTAGCCGCTTAGGCGAGTCCGCAGAAGCGGACACCTAGCCGCAGAAGCGGAAATTTCCGCAGGAGCGGTCGAGGCTTCGCAGAAGCGGACGCGCAGAGGCGGTCCGTATGTCGCAGAAGCGGAAATGGCCGGCTAGGCCTGGAACCGCAGAAGCGACCCTTTGGTCGCGGATACGGAAGCATAGAAGCGGAAAATGTTCCGCAGAAGCGAAAATCGCTGTAAGTAAGTGTATCAGAAGTTAGAAAATTTCAGAAACATTTTAACATTTGGGGGTCTCGGCTTAAGGGCGATTTTGGGCGATTTTGAGGAGGAAATCAAGGGAAATCATCAGGTAATCAACTATGAACTCATATTATGATTAGTATTGATAATATCATGCAATTATATCATGAAAATGGAGGAATTTGGGGTAATTATGGAGGATTTAGCCCTAGTCTTGGACTTTAGAAAATCAAGGTTTTGAACGGGCAAATGGAGTCCGATTTTGGTAAAATTGATATGCTTAGACTCGTATTGAGACGAGGGTTCCGGAAATGTGAATTTCGTAAATTTTCGGAATGTGGGCCCGGGGCTCGGGTTTTGACAACTTTGGGAATTTTGATGTAAATTGAGTTGTATTGATTGGGTGTCGTCCCATTGGCCTAAATTCTTGTATTTTTACTGTATTTGATCAGATTCTACGCGTGCGGAGCTTGATTCTCGTGGCAAGGGCATTGCGGAGTAGTCGTCGCGCCGTATTGAGGTGAGTAATAGATGTGGGTGATGACCAGCGGGTTCGAAACCCCGGTATACCACTTTGTAACGCTGTATAGCGGCGAGACACGCACACTCTTGAGAGTGCGGGGTCGATCATGAACTGGAGACTACATATTAGTCCAACCTGTTGATATTGTATTATTGGCTATTCTAGAGCCGTCGAACCTCCTTCTCGGATGGTTGCATATATGTATATATATATTGTGATAATGGCCACTCTTGAGCCGAGGAACCCCCTTCTTGGGCGGTTGAGTATACATGTGGGCCGTGAGCCGGTTATTGGATCCCGCGAGGATCGTTATCATTGTCTTATCACATAGACATGCTAGTTTACTACTAGTCCGCAGCTATTTCTGTTATTATGCTAATTCCAATCTCTGGAACTTGATATTACTATTTTCCAACCGAAAAATGATAAAAGAGTTTTCAAAAACTACTTTTGAGCATGCGAGGCTGTATCTGCATATTAGCTGACTAGTAGTGGATCGGGCTGCGCGCCGCAGCGAGATATATGTTGGATCGGATTGCACGCCGCAGGGATATCTCTATGAGATGTGCTTGGGCTGTAGGAGCCCCTCCGGAGTCTGAACCCCCACAGTGAGCACGTGTACCCAAAATTGGAGTCGGGCTACACGCCGTAGCGGTCATATCATGCATTGCATTGCATTTAGCTACATCTGCTAGCTGTTATACTGTTTTGCTGGTACTTATTGGTACAGGTACAGTTGATATTGATTCTGTGACGGGGTATTCGATTACAGCTTTACATAGTGCTTTATTGCGGATTTCTTATCTGCTGTGTCTTACCCTTGTTTATTACCACTGAGTCTGACAGTACTCATTTTACTCCCTGCACCTTGTGTGCAGATCCAGGTACCTCTCAGCAGTGATCCAGTAGCTGTGTGAGGCGACATCTGTGGGATATACGAGGTAGCTGCAGAGTCCGCAGGACCCGATATTCCTTCTTACTGTCTTTTGATTCTGTATTGACTTTTCTTTCCGCACTTGGTATCTTGTAAACCTTTATACACTTATGTTCTTTAGAGGCTCATGACTCTTGACCCTTGGTCTATGGGAGTTGATGTATTATGGGACTTGGTTCCCCGTTTTCGTTATTTGTATCGCTATTGCTTCGTGATTTAATATGCTTAAATGGGCTAAAAGAGAGCGTCTAGCTCCGTTGTTTATATTGATTGGTCAGGCTGGCTTAGCAATGTGCTGGGCGCCATCACGACCGGATTTGGGGTCGTGACATACGCCTACCACGAGATATAATTATTGATATATTTGGGAGCGGGTGGTACGCCTACCACAAGATATAATTATTGATATAATTGGGAGCGGGTGGTACGCCTACCACGAGATATAATTATTGATATATTTGGGAGCGGGTGGTACGCCTACCACAAGATATAATTATTGATATCATTGGGAGCGGGTGGTACGCCTACCACGATATATAATTATTGATAATTGGGAGCGGGTGGTACGCCTACCACAAGAGATAATTAATGTGATAGTTGGGAGCGGGTGGTACGCCTACCACGAGACATGAAATGAAAGAGGAAATTGAGACAAGAAAGTAAGGTTTATTCTGTTGATTAGATTATTCTGGATAACTTGAGTTATTGACTGTTATTTTAGAGCGGAGTATTTCTTTATAAATGTATTGTATGTATATATATATATATATATCTATATTGCAACTGTACAGGTTTAGGTGGGTGACTGGCCTTAGCCTTGTCACTAGTTCGCCGGGATAGGCCAGGCACTTACCAGCACATGGGGTCGGTTGTGCTGATACTACACTCTGCGCTCTTTTTGCGCAGATACAGGTTACGGACAACAGCAACGGTAGTAGCGACTTGTGGATTTTTCGACTACCGAGACTACGAGGTAGCCTTGCAGGCGTCCGCAGGACCCGTTGTCTCTTCTATCTATGCTTTTCATTCTGTTATCTCATGTAATCGAGATAAACAACTTGTATTTTCTTTCAGACAATTATGTGTATTATTCTTAGAAGTTCGTGAGTATTGTGACACCAATCTTGGGTAGTATATCAGATTTGGATTTTCTTTATCACATTTGACTAAGTCTTCCGCTGTAATTTTTATGTTGTTAATAAGAAGTTAGTAATTAATGGAGATGTAATTAATATTTGGCTTGCCTAGCTTCCATTTAGTAGGCGCCATCATGACCCCGATGGTGGGAAATCCGGGTCGTGACAGGAATATATGTGTACTTAAATATGATGTTGAAGTATTAGATATCATGTGGAGTTCAATTCAAATGGTTAATAATGAAGTTTCTTATATCACTGCCGTAAAGGAAGGATATGTTTATATTAGCGTAATTAGTTTAACCCATTTAGATCTCAATTAAATATAGGAAATATTATATCCTTTCATGAATGACAAAGACACTTTCTTTAAGTTATTAGTCTGAATTAAATATAGGAAATATTATATCCTTTCATGAATACTAAGGACACTTTCTTTAAGTTATTAATCTTGGTGAACTCAGAAATGATGCACTGTTTCAAATCGTGATACTTAGCAGTGTGTTTGAGTCCCTTTTTATGTGTTAAAAAATAGTATAAGTCAATAAGAACAAAATAAGAAGATATTAATCTTGTTCATTTATTTTTGTCACTCTAAAACTCGAATCTCTTTTCTAATTCCTTTGATCTATTTTCTTTCGTTACATGTACACTCTGGAACAAATGGGGGTCTCATAAGAGACTTAATGCTATCATCACCACATGGAGTCATTGCATGCCATCTTATTTAGAGCACCGGATAGCAAGAAAAACAAGTGAAACGCTTGGGGCGCCTATGGCGTCTTTCATCTCTTTTCTTTATTCATTCGTGTTATTCGACATTTGCTTGTGATTTGAGTTATCTCCAATTTCTGAGATTATGTGTTAAAAATTAGTGTTAGCGTAGTATGTTTAAGTATGTAGAATCTTTGCTTTTATTATCAATTTGGTATTTTCTCAATCACATGAATGTAGCTTGTAATATAACAACATAGAATTAATTTTTAAAGTAATGTTTCAAAACCTTTCATCAAATTGTTTTCTAATAGCCTTGTGTTTTAAGCTTTCGTAAATATAGAATTTCTAAGTCCAGCAGAATGATTTCTAAAGTATATGAAAACTATTTTCCTAAGTCCCAACCTTTGAAAAAATGAAATTAATTGTTGGGTTTGTCAAGGCACTCGGGTTTAAACGTTTTCTTAGAAGTTAAATTCAAACTTTCTATTGTTTGAGTTTCAAATAGGTAATATTCTTTCTCAATTATGAATGTAGGCAATACAATTTTGAAACACTCATTTCATAACGTTACTGCGCAATTCAATTGACAAAAGTTTTTGATACAAACACATATTGCTACTTAATTATTAAAATTATAACCTAAGCTTGCTCGGTTAACCGTAATTAACGGATCATATAGGGTGCTTTAACAACCTTCCCTATAGGATTAATTAGAACCCTTACTTAGAATTTTTAAGGTTAAGCAGGCCATGATACAGAGTTAATTTTAAGCACTACTTAGCTAAGATTGGTGTCCTAATTCACCGTTTAAAATAATTAGGTGGCGACTCTCTTTAATTAATTAAACCTTCAGAATTACCAATATGTTATACTCTAGTTTGACCCGTGTTAAAATGGGGTATAACAGGGACCATGTTGAAAGTTGTATTATTGTTCCCTTGCTGGGACCGTATTGTTGTTGTTGTTATTGCTCCCTTGTCGGGACTTAGTAAAATTTGGAATATTCCCTTGCCGGGATTTGTTGTTTATTGTGTGGAAATAAAAAGAGACCGTGTTGCGTGCCATCCACCTATATATATATATATATATATATATATTATGAACTGGGATCTTGTGGTACACCGACTACTTACATATTATGAACTGGGATTGTGTGGCACGCTGACCACTTATATATTATAAACTGGGATCGTGTGTCACGTCGACCACTTTTATATTATGAACTGGGTTCGTGTGGCATGCTGACCACTTATAATTATAAATTGCGATCGTGTGGCACGCCGACCACTTACATATCATAAATTAGGATCGTGTGGCACGCCGACCACTTACATATTATAAATTGGGATCGTGTGGCACGCCGACCACTTATACATAGATATACTTCTCTGCGGGTAGTTTCTATACTTGACTGTGATGTATCCCCCAGCATGTCCCTCCCCCTTTTTACTGCTTAGGTTGGTATATATAAGTATATGGAATTGCACAGGTTTTTATGAGTGCCTGGTCCTAGCCTTGTCACTACTTCACCTGGATAGGCGAGGCACTTACCAGCACATGGGGTTGGATTGTGCTGATACTACACTTTTGTGCGTTTTTGCACACGTCCAGGTTTTGAGTAGTTGCAGCAACAGTAGTTCACAAGCAGGATTATTATACTTTCGAGACTGAGGTAGCTTGCAGGCATCCACAGGTCTGGCGTCTCTTCTTATAGTTCATTATTGTTGTTGTCTCATTGTTTCGAGACAGACGGTTGTTATTTATTTCTTTCAGACTATTATGTGTAGTTATTCTTAGTAGTCCGTGAGTTGTGACTCCACATCATGGATAGAGGATTTATTCTCGGGTATTTCACACTATTATTCAGTTTTTATGAAAAAGACTTTCGTAGTTAAAGTTATTGTTAATATTCTTGTTATTAATTTGAGAATAGGATGTTTATGTAAATATAAATGTGGTGAGTAATTTGGCTTGCCTAGCTACCACGAGTAGGCGCCATCACGATCTCGATGGTGGGGAATCCTGGGTCGTGACAAGTTGGTATTAGAGCACTAGGTTACATAAGTCTCACAACTCACGAACAAGCTTAGTACAGTCTAAGAGGTAGGTACGGAGACGTCTGTACTTGTCCTCCAGAGTCTATAGAGTTAGGAAAAGTCTCTCATTTGTTCCTTCTTGTCGTGCGAATTGTTCCTCAAATATTGATTGAATTTCTACTCTGTTCTTTCATAGATGGTGAGAACACGCGCTTCTTCATCCGTTGATCAACAGTCCGAGCCTTAGGTAGCTCCCACAAGGGGCAGGGGCCGAGGTCGTGCCGGAGGCCGTGGTAGGGGCAGAGCTTAGCCCTAGGCAGCGGTTCCAGAGGTGGAGCCTCATGTTGAAAATGGTGAAGAGGTTCCAGCCCCAACAGCTCCAGTGGGCCCAGCTCAGGTCCTAGGAGAGGTCTTATTTACCTTGGATCTTCAGGAGGCTCTGGTCCGGATAACGGGTTTTATGGACAGTGTCTCCAGAGCAGGCTTGCTACCTGTTGCACCAGCCACTTCTCAGGCTAGATGAGGGGTTCAGACTCCTGTTGCACGTACTACGGAGCCAGTAGCTCCCCAGGCTTAGGCACCAGTAGTTCAGCCTATAATGGCCACTCAGACAGGCACTACAGCTCAGGCCGGAGATGGAGCGGCCATGACTTCTGATGCTCTATGGAGACTTGATCGGTTCTCCAAGCTTTTTACCACCACTTTCAGCGGTGCTCCATCTAAGGATCCCCAAGACTTCTTATTTAGTTGCCACGATATTCTCAGGACTATGGGAATAATGGAATCCAACGGGGTTGATTTTTGTACTTTCAGGCTTGCAGGATCCGCCAAGACTTGGTGGAGAGATTTCTGTTTGACTCAACCAGCAGGGTCCCCAAGCTTAACATGGGACTAGTTTGCGGAGTTATTTTTGGAGAAGTTTCTCCCTGTTACTCAGCGGGAGGCACTTCGGAGGTACCATTCTGGTTTGTGATAGAGATGTTTCAATATTATTTGACCCTGGGTCTACATATTCATATGTGTCTTCCTACTTTACACCATGCCTGGCCATGCCTAGCTATGCCCTGGACATTCCAGTCTATGTATCTACACTAGTGGGTGACCCTATAGTAGTTGACCGGGTGGATCGTTCGTGTGTGGTTATATTTGAGGGTCTTGAGACCCATGTTGATTTATTACTATTAGACATGGTGGACTTCGATGTTATATTGGGGATGGATTGGTTGTCCCCGTATCCTACTATCTTAGATTGTCATGCCAAGATAGTGACATTGGCATTGCCAGAAGCACACCGACTAGAGTGGAGAGGGACCCCAGGTCACTCCGCCCGCAATTTTATTTCATATATCAAGGCTCGACACATGGTCGAGAAGGGGTGTCTAGCTTATTTGGCGTATGTTCGTGACTCTAGCACAGAGGTTCCTTCTATTGACTCAGTTCCTATTATATGATATTTTTCCGAGGTGTTTCCTTCAGACCTGTCGGGTATGCCACCCGACAGGGATATTGATTTTTGTATTGATTTGGCACCGGGCACTCAGCCTATTTCTATTCCACCGTATCGCATGGCCCCGTCAGAGTTAAAAGAGTTAAAAGATCAGTTACAAGACTTATTAGAGAAGGCTTTATTAGACCTAGTGTTTCTCTTTGGGGTACACCCGTATTATTTGTGAAGAAGAAGGACCGTTCGATGCAGATGTGTATTAATTACCGACAATTAAACAAAGTGATGATAAAGAATAAATATCCACTGTCGAGGATTGATGATTTGTTTGACCAGCTCCAGGGAGCGAGGGTGTTCTCAAAAATAGATTTGAGGTCTGGCTACCATCAGCTGAAGATCAGTATGGCTGATATTCCTGAGACAACCTTTTGCACTCGGTATGGGCACTATGAATTCCTAGTTATGTCTTTCGGGTTGACCAATGCCCCAACAACGTTTATGGAGTTGATGAACCGAGTGTTCAGGCCTTATCTAGATCTATTCGTGATAGTCTTTATAGACGATATCCTGGTATAGTCCAGCAGCTCGGAAGAGCACGAGCAACACCTCAAAGTGGTTCTTCAGACTCCGAAGGATAATCAGCTATATGCCAAGTTTTCAAAATGCGAGTTCTGGTTGAGTTTTGTTGCATTTCTGGGTCATATCGTATTAGTAGAGGGTATTCAGGTAGACCCAAAGAAGATTAAGGCAGTCAAGAATTGGCTTCGACCAGCTTCAGTGATTGATATTCAGAGTTTCTTGGGATTAGCAAGTTATTACCGTCGGTTCGTAGAGGGTTCTCTTCTATTGCAGCCCCGATGACCAGGTTGACCCAGAAGGGTGCCCAGTTCAAGTGGTCAGATGAGTGTGAGGTGAGCTTTTAGATGCTCAAGACAGCTCTGACTACGACACCAGTGTTGATTTTTTCCACGGGTTCAAGGCCTTACACAGTCTATTGTGATGCATCCCGTACTAGGCTTAGAGCGGTATTGATGCAGGATGGTAAGGTTATTGCATATGCTTCGAGACAGTTGAAAATCTATGAGAAGAACTATCCGGTTCATGACCTTGAGTTGGTAGTGGTTGTTCATGCCTTAAAAATTTGGAGGCGTTATCTATATGGTGTGGCGTGTGAAGTATACACGGATCACAAAAGTCTTCAATATTTATTCAAGCAAAAAGAGTTAAATGTGCGACAGAGGAGGTGGTAAGAGTTGCTGAAAGATTATGATGTTACTATCTTATATCACCCAGGTAAGGCTAATATGGTGGCTGGTGCATTGAGTAGGAAGTCTGCCAGCATGGGTAGTCTCGCTTATATTCCGGTCAGCCAGAGACCGCTTGCTCTAGATGTTCAGGCCTTAGCCAATGGATTCGTGAGATTAGATATTTCTGAGCCTAGCAGGGTGTTGGACTGCACGGTCGCTCATTCTTCTCTATTGGAGCATTTCCGTGAGAGGCAGTTCGATGATCCCTATTTGCATGACCTGAGGGACACTGTGCAGCGGGAAGGTGCTACGAAGGTAACCTTAGATGATGATGGAGTATTGATATTGCAGGGGCGAGTTTGTGTGCCCAACGTTGATGGGATTCGAGAGTTGATCTTAGATGAGGTCCAAAGTTCTCGATTTTCTATTCACCCGGGCACCGTAAAGATGTATCAAGACTTGCGGCAGCACTATTGGTGGCATAGGATGAAGAAGGACATTATTGCGTATGTCGCTCAGTTTCTAATTTGTTAGCAGGTTAAATATGAGCACCAGAGGCCTGGTGGTGTGTTCCAAAGAATTGAAATTCCCGAGTGGAAATGGGAGGGGATTACAATGGACTTCATTACTGGACTTCCGTTGACTCGAAGAAAATTCGATGTTATTTGGGTCATTGTTGATAGGCTGACCAAGTCAGCATACTTCATTCCAGTATCAGTCTCCTACTCATCTGAGAGGTTAGCAGAGACTTACATTCGGGAGATTGTTCGCCTTCATAGAGTGCCGGTATCTATTATCTTAGATCGGGGTACGCAGTTTATCTTGCGCTTCTGGAGAGCGGTCCAGTAGGAGTTAGGCACCCAGGTTCAGTTGAGTACATCATTTCATTCTCAGACGGACGGTCAGTTCGAGAGAACTATTCAAATTTTAGAGGGCATGCTCCGAGCTTGTGTCATTGATTTTGGGGGCTCGTGGGACTAATTTCTGCCATTAACAGAGTTCGCCTACAACAACAGCTACCAGTCTAGCATTCAGATTGCCCCATTTGAGGCATTGTATGGTAGGCGATATCGGTCTCAAGTCGGATAGTTTGAGTCGGGAGAGGCTCGGTTATTGGGTACGGACCTAGTTTAGGAGGCCTTAGATAAGGTCAAGACTATCCAGGAGAGGTTGCGTTCAGCTCAGTCTAGATAAAAGAGTTATGCAGACCGTAAGGTCCGAGATGTGGATTTCATGGTTAGTGAGCGGGTATTGCTCCAGGTGTCGCCTATGAAGGGCGTGATGAGATTCGAAAAGAAGGGCAAGCTCAGCCCTAGGTATATTGGTCCATTTGAGATTCTGGATCGAGTGGGAGAGGTGACTTATAGACTTGCACTGCCACCTAGCTTATCAGCCGTGCATCCGGTTTTTTATGGATCTATGCTTCGGAGGTATCACGACGATCCTACATACGTGTTAGACTTTAATGCTGTCCAGTTGGACAAGGATCTATCTTACGAGGAGGAGCTGGTGGCTATTCTAGACCAACAAGTTCGATAGTTGAGGTCGAAGAGTTTCCCTTCCCTGCGTGTCCAGTGGAGAGGTCAACCTCGACTTGGGAGTCCGAGTCTGATATCCGGAGTCGTTACCCACATTTGTTCCCTAACTCAGGTACTTCCTTCTCTTGTCCATTCGAGGACGAACGGTTATTTTAGAGGTGGAGGATATGACGACCCAAAGGGTCATCACCTGCTTTTCTCATCTGTTCCGTGCTTTTGAGGCCTAGGAAACCTTATTTTATGTTACGTCGATTTACGTGCATAGTCCGGATGCATAGCCGGAAAAGTTTTGTGTTGTAATATGTGAATTCTATAAAACATTTAAAGAATTTTGATATTAATATTGACATAGTTGACTTCGGTAAACAATTTTGGAAAACGGGCCCGGAAGGTCCGTGGAAAAATATGGGACTCGGGTATGTGCCCGGAGTCGAATTCCGAGGCCTAGAGCCCGAGATATGAAATTTTTATGTTAAATTATTTTTCTGAAATTATTAAGGAAAATAAAAATGAAAATTGATTAAAAGACCATAGTAGCGGGCTCGTATTTTGGTTCCAACACCCGGTACACGTCTTATATATTATTTAAGCACTTCCTACAAAGTTTGAAGGAAATTGAACGTCGTTTGACGTGTTTTGAACAATGAGTTCCAAGTTTGAAAGTTTGTGAAGTTTAAGAGAAGAAATCATGAATTTGAGGCTTGATTCTATGAAAACAATGTTATATTGGCAATTTGATCATGCGAGCAAGTTCTTGGTATATTTTTTAGGTTGTGTGCATGCTTGGTTTAGAGCCCTGAGGGCTCGGGTTTTCCCCAGCTAATATCTTCGCAAATTCGAAGAGTCAATCGCAAATGCGAAGCTGGGCAGTGTGGGTAGGGATCGCAAATGCGATCACAAGGCTCGCAAATGCGAGCAGTCCCAATTTAGCCTGAGTTCGCATATGCGAACGCCCTCATCGCAAATGCGAACTCCCTAGAATTAGCCTATGTTAGCAAATGCGAACATCTCATCACAAATGCGAAAAGTCCCAGGATTTTCCTAAGTTCGCAAATGCAAACAAAGACCTCGCAATTGCAAAGTCTTAGTGCTGGACTGTCATGTTCGCAATTGCGAACAAACGTTCGCAATTTCCATATCCGCACCTGTGCAATTTTATACTTAAACGATTTTAGATCCTCTTTCACTATTCTTTCAAAACCCAAAACCCAATAGGCAATTTTTCAAGAGCAATATCACTCCAAATCACCTGTAAGTCGATTTTCACTTGACTCTTTCAATTCCTAACATCATTAATCACGTTTTCCATGTGAAATCAAAGGGTTTTATGGCTGAAATTGATGTTTTTGGGTAGAACCTAGGTTTTTCATGAATTGAGGAGTTGGACCTCGATTTGAGGTCTGATTTCAAAACAAATCATATGTTTGAACTCGTGAGGGAATGGGTAACCGGAGTTTGGTCCAAACCCCGAGCTTCGACCACGTGGGCTCGGGGGTGTTTTGGAAATTTTTGAGAAAAACTTTTGGAAAACCATTTTTATGCATTCAAACCAATTCATATAGAGTTTATTAAAGTAATTGAACCAATTGTGATTAGATTCGAGCGAGTTGGAGGTTGAGTTACGAGGTAAAGTGATAGTTGAAGGTTAATTAGACTTCAAGGCTTTGAGTTAAGTGTTTGATCTATCCTAGATTGAGGGAATATGATTAGAGTATTGTAACTTGCTAAGTGCTAAATGACCGAGTGCGGTGTATAGGCGTGGTGACGAGCATCTATAAACTAGAGTCTAGCATGAACGTGGGTCTTTGTTTGTACATGTTGTGAGATAATTTGGAACTCTTCTAAGTTAATATACAAATTGCTACAAATGTGAAGAGTTGGAGATTGAGCTATGAAAAATAAATGTTTTGGAGCGTTGGCTCGAATGGTAATTACTGTTGAGTAGAAGATGAAATTTTTGAATGAAATTATGATTAATCCCTTGCTCGAACCTTGTTGAAAGTTGTATTATTGTTTCCTTGCCGGGACGGTATTGTTGTTGTTGTTATTGTTCCCTTGCCAGGACTTAAATTCCCTTGCTGGGATTGCTTGTTTATTGTGTGGAAATAAAAATGGATCGTGTGGCACGCCGTCCACCTATATATATACATTATGAACTAGGATCGTGTGGCACGCCGACTACTTACATATTATGAACTAGGATTGTGTGGCACACCGCCCACTTACATATTATGAACTGGGATCGCGTGGCACGCCGACCACTTATATATTATGAACTGCGATCGTGTGGCACGCTGTCCACTTATATATTATGAACTGGGATCGTGTGTCACACCGACCACTTATATATTATAAATTGGGATCGTGTGGCACACCAACCACTTACATATCATAAATTGGGATCGTGTGGCATGCCGACCACTTACATATGATAAATTGGGATCGTGTGGCACGCCGACCACTTAGATATTATAAATTGGGATCGTGTGGCACGCCGACCACTTATACATTACAGCTTGGTGTTTTCTGTTCATATGTGAAATTCATGGTTTTATTGTTCAGATATACTTCTCTGCGGGTAATTTCTATACTTGATTGTGGTGTATCCCCAACATGTCCCTCCCCATTTTTACTGCTTAAGTTAGTATATGTGTATATGGGATTGCATAGGTTTATGTGAGTGTCTGGTCCTAGCCTTGTCAGTCCTCCGCCGGGATAGGCCAGACACTTAGCAACATATGGGGTCGGATTGTGCTGATACTACACTTCTGTGCGTTTTTGCACCGGTCCAGGTTTTGAGCAGCAGCTTCAGCAGTAGTTCACAAGCAGGATTATTATACTTTCGAGACTGAGGTAGCTTGCAGGCGTCCGCAGGCCCGACGTCTCTTCTTATAGTTCATTATTGATGCAGTCTCATTGTTTCGAGACAGACGGTTGTTATTTATTTCTTTTAGACCATTATGTGTAGTTATTCTTAGTAGTCCGTGAGTTGTGACTCCACATCTTGGGTAGAGGATTTATTCTCAAGTATTTCACACTATTATTCAGTTTTTATGAAAAAGACTTCCGTAGTTAAAGTTATTGTTAATATTCTTGTTATTAATTTGAGAACATGATGTTTGTGTAAATATAAATGTGGTGAGTAATTTGGCTTGCCTAGCTACCACGAGTAGGCACCATTACTATCCCGATGGTGGGGAATTCGGATCGTGACAGGGTGGGGTAATTAGTACCGGAATAGCTTATACCACTTTCTTAAAAATTATGCAACTATTATTTTAAATATAACATACTAAATAATGAATAAAAAATAATATTAAAATAACTAATTCTAACATAACTTATACTGACATAAACCGTATTCAAATCACACGGCCCTAATAGTTTATATGTCTTGTCGACGACAATGATTACTCAACGTGTGGGTGATGGAGCATTATGTGCTGACATGAAAAATAATTTAAAATGTCTGGAAAGAAAATATCTATTAAAACAATGGTACTTATATAATTTTGAGATCTCGAGGGGGTCTGCTAATCAAAGCATAAATATTGCTGCTTCTATCTCTGTTTTTTTTTTTTTTGGTACTCAATTTATTGCTTAGCAGTTAGCACGTAAAATAGTCTATGTTGCTGAACACATGAGAATTTCTCAACCAAGTCGGAAAAAGAAAAAGAAAAAAAGCAAAAGAATGCACCAAAGAAACGGACATTTAACCCAATGAAAAGAAAAAAGAGAAAATAATGGTTTCGTGAGCAAAAAATATTTTCATATTATCGATAAGTTATGTGTTCGTGAATTGTGAAACCAATTAAAAATATTTGTAGTACTTGAAATGTGATCCTTCCTAAAACTTTATATGAATACAGAAAATTTTGTGCACCGAACTCTCGCATAGGAGCACAAAAAGCTTCCAATTGGTTACTAAAATAAATATCCAAAAAGGGAAAACAAAAGGAAAGGAAATAGTTAGGCCAAAGTAGTGGAGCCTTTACGTAGTGCTTGGCATGATATTATTTATGTCATTTTCCCAATCGTTTGACCAATTAAACCGTAGCTACCTTGATTTCCAAAGAGAGAATAAAAAGTTATAGAGAAAAATAAGAGTACAATTAGTTTGTTTTTCTTTTTCGAATATTGTTGGACTTAACTCGTATTTACTTCGACTAATTTATCATACCGTTTGTTCATCTCATATGCGTATATTGTCACTGTCAAGATAATCTCTTGTTCACCTAAATCAAAGTAGACTCACGCCAGGTGTTGTATGTAACTAAGATTCGAACTTATGAAATCTCGAGATTACTATAATCTTGTTAAAATTTGAACCCTTTTATATATATATATATATATATATATATATATATATATATATATATATATATATATATATATATATATATATATATATATATATATATATATATATATATATAGATTGACACGAAAGGAAATTATAAATACGATTGAATATACATTTCAAAACTCAAATTCTCACTTCAGAAACTGCAGCTAAAAAATATTAGATCCAAAATTGTATCTAAGTAATTGTTAAGCAATTAATGCTTGGGCACAGATTTAATAAATTATTAACTTAGTTGATTAACCGCGTCATATAGTTATTACTTGATCAATTGTAAAAGCTAAACCATTTGATCAATCGATTTTTCAATAATATAGATTCGTCATTAATTTTTGATTGAAAAAGATGCAATAAAATTGTAAAGTATTAGTATATATCCAAATTACATATAATGAAGCAAATAGCGTAAAGTAATGTGTGTATTCATGTTATTCCTCTTCTAAGGCATTGGATATATGATTAAAGTTGCATTACTTGAAGGAATAAGCTTTGGTTATTTCATTATGTTATTTATCTTATGTAATTTTCTTAAGAAATAAAATAATTATTAAATGACAGGTAAAGTTGTAAAGAAATAAAAAACTTTCATTAATTAGATTATTTACAGGTAGTCATAGAGACGGTTCTCTCACCCTGCTTCAAATTTAACGACATAAACCCAAAAAGGTTCACTTGGCCACACCTCGTGATAAATATCAATTAAAATAGTACCTAGAATTTATCCAAGTGAATCTACGAAAATTGATAATGCTTCCCAATCATGTAGTATAATTTTGTTTATAGCATCTATAAGTGCATCTCTCATAACCTGATAATTTGCAATATGTATATATAGTGCATGCCTAAGCTCTATATATTTCTATTCTTTTTCTCTTCGTTCAGCCCTTCGGTTTCTTAACATATTTTGTATAGCCCTTGGGACATTCCTGATAATTCCAGGCTTTGAGTCTGAAGTATTATAGGAATAAATTGTGTGACAGCGTATCCTTCGATATTGTCCCCTTCGTTGAATTGGAGCAGTCGTAGTTGGAATCATTTGAAGGTTTCGTTGTTTATCCATATCTAAAATAGAAATAAACAAAGAATAACAAAATGTACAACATGTCAATGAGATAACATAGTACATGCATATTATTTTGAAAGTTACTCCTTAGTAGATATAGCCTACGCAGTAGCGGCTCATTGCAATAATAAATTTGAGAGACACTCATGTTATTTGTTGAGAGGACTGCTAAATGTAGAATGTACTTCTCAAAAGAAAATCTTATAATAAATGTGCAACACAACTTGCATGTTCTGCTTTCATAAATGACGACAAAAAAATAATAATAAAAGATATGGTAATAGAAACATATAATTGTTTAATTGGATATAATAATGAATAGAGGATACTACTATTTAAATTAATTCCAATATGAGTATTTAGAAACGCATCATAATTTATGTTACTATTCAAAAAGTTGACAACACCAATAGACTTGTTTAGTCTAAATTCCAATAGAGCACATAAAATTTAATATATTCTTATCGTTTACACTATAGTATATTGCGAAAAAGAAAAAGTAATGAAAGCGAAAAAATATAGTTGATTTTTATTGGTTAATTTATAAAGTATTTGTAACGACTCGACCCGTCATTAGTGAGTCACCGCCCCATTTTACCCGTTTTATGCTTCTATATATTTCATTATATGTGTTTAGAGAATTTGAAGTAATTCGGATAGAGTTCGGTTAGAAATGAGACAATAAGTCTCTTTATGAGAAGGTTAGTTTGGAAAACTCAACCGAATATTGACTTATGAGTTAGAAGGCTCGGAATGAATTTTTGATGATTCAACTAGTTTCGGAGGATAATTTGTGACTTAGGAGCAATCGGAGTTGAATTTGGAGGTCCGGTGTAGAATTAAGCTTGAATTGGCTAAGGTTGGATTTTGGTGAATCCGGTTGATAGGTGAGATTTTGATTTGAGGGTCGGAATGGAATTCCAAGAGTTGAAGTTGCTTTGATATGTGATTTGTGATGTGTGTGAAAATTTTTAGGTCATTCGGACGTCGTTTGGTTGGATTTTTGATCGAATGTGCGTTTCAGAAGTTTTTGAAGAACTTAGGCTTGAATCCGATGTGAATTGATGATTTCAGTGTTGTTAGGTCTGTTTTGATGATTGGAACAAGTTTGACTGATGTTTTGGGATATGTTTGTGCCTTTGGTTGAGGTCCCGGGGGCCTCGGGTGTGTTTCGGGTTGTGATCACGCTCTTATTTGATGTTTCAAAGTCGTATCTTTGGACATAAAAGGGTACCATATTGAACAAATGAGCTCTGATTAATGTTTTGAATGAAGTAGTAGATCTGTATCATAATTATGGACCAGTAGCAAAAAGAATCATCGAATTTGGACATCGTATGAGGATTTATGGTCATTTTACTAAGGTTGCCCAGATTTTTAGGTTAATGACGAAATTGCTCCTGACGGTGTATCAAAAACCTGCACTATTTGCTAATCTTAAAACTTATATATCTCCTTCATTATAAGGTCAAATTGAGTGATTTAAAAGCCTAAATTCATTAGAATTTCACAAGGAATCCATTGGGAGCAGTAAAACGCGTGAACAGTAAGCCTATAAGGAGCAGGTCGAGTTTTCTTCCAATTTTGAAACGGGAAGAAGCTTCTGAGGCGATTTTTAAGAGAGAATTCGTGGGATTTCATCAGGTAAGAGTTCTTAGACTCAGATTATGTTGTTATGATGTAAACACATAGGTTAAACACTGAAAAACCAATGATTTAAAGGGTAAAAATGGAGGTTAGGGCTTGAAACCTAAGTAAGTGTAAAGTTGGAATTTGAGGGGTCAAACAGACTCCGATTTTGATAAACATTATGTATGAACTCTTGGAGAGACGAGGAACCCGTTGGTATAATTTTTAGAATTTGTTGAGAAGTGGGCCTGGGGCTCGGGTTTTACCAACTTCGTCAATTTTAGTACTTTTCGAGTAATTTTGACTGGGTTATGTTTCTTTGACTCATATTTATGTATTCGTTGTGGTTTTGAATAGATTTGATGCGCGAGGAGGTCGATACAAAAGGAAAAGGCATTGCGGAAGAGTCTACGACCGGTTAGAGGTGAGTAGTTGGTATATATGATGGCTTGAGGGTTTGAAGCCCCGACTTATCACATTGTGACGCTATTTAGGGTGTGGCTCGCATTCCATGGCAGGTGCGGGATTGGTTATGACTAGGGATTGTGATTTGGTCCATCCCGAACAAGAATAATACTATATTGGCATATGAAACACACCCTGTGTTGAATATATTTGGGCTTTATGCCATGTTTGGGGTCTTGTGCCGACCTGTAGTATCCTTAAGGGATAGATATCATTGTGATAGCATGATTTGTAAAATCATTGATCTCAGTCCTAAGTTGAAATTACTATTATGAAATGCTAAGTCACCTATTCTTGGAAAATTGAATAAACTAAAGTATTTTTCCTTGTTAATGAATTGGAAACTGGAAATAAATAAATTGAACTATTGTGTGACTCATATGCATGTTGTGGACTAAGTATGGATCGGGCTGTGCACCACAGCGGATGATATGAATATTGCGCTTGGGCAGAAGGAGCCCATCTGGAGTCTGTAAACACCCCCAGTGAGCGCCGTCGATGTTAAATGGATCGGGCTACGCACTGTAGCGGTCATGTGCATTGCATTGCATTCTTGTTTTGTTAATTAGTTGTGTTATCTATGGTTTGCTGTTGTTGTTAGTTCGTGGTAGGTATTGGACTGTTAGTTTTAGCTTTGCTTTGTGGTATTATGTGGATTTCATGTTTTTTAGCTATTATATGTTTTTTACTCACTAAGTACTTAGTACTCACCCATACTCCCTGCATCTTTGTGTGCAGAATCAGGTACACCGGAGGTTTAGCCGACTAGTTCAGTTTCATTTAGAGTTATCCGAGTTGCTGAGGTAGCTGCTGGCATTCGGAAGACCTAGCTTTTCTCCTTATTTTAGTTTATTTATATATATATATACTTCCAGACTTGAGTATTTCGTTCAGATATTGTTATCCAGTTTTGTTTAGAGGCTCTAGACTCGTAACCCCAGGTCTTTGGGAAATTATTCAGTTTAACTTCTATCTATTAGTTAAGATCCTAACTTTATTGTTGATAATAATATTCAAGTAATTGAGTTGAGCTTCATGCTCGGGATGAGAGTGGAAATGGTCGAGCTTGCCTAGCAGTTATGTTGGGCGCCATCACGACCAAGATTGGGGCTGTGACAAGTTGGTATCAGAGCCTAGGTTACTAGGCCTCACGAGTCATTAGCTGATTTAGTAGGCTCTCGCAGATAGGTACGTAGACGTCCGTATCCATCCTCGGGAGGCTACAGAACTTTTAGGAAACACCTCACTTTCTTGGAATTCTTATCGTGCGTATTTGATTCAGCTTGAGAAATAACTCTTGAAATTCCTTCCACACATCTGTACGCGCACGCGAGCGTTCATAATATAATTGCCTTAATGGCTTGTGGTTCCCCGATAGAGGGCATGATGTAATCTCCGTAAGTTCATGTTGTGCCAGTTAGGAGGACTTGAGGCCGAATCTTCGCTTATGGCTTGAGCACCGATGTGCTGATTATGCGATCAAGTGCTTTGAACTTATGTGTTCGGTAATGACCTTATTAGCCGGGATGGCGGTCAGATATCCATGTGATGAGTAAGTTAGTGCTGTGAGGTGCATCTATGTGATCTTGGTAGTGATGATGAAGTTTGTGGGATAATAGATGAACTGTGAAGCGACGTTTCCTATTGTGATATGTCGTGTTGCCCCAAGTTATGGGCACGTGAAGAATATTATTGAATCTCCTAGTCAGAAATAAGTGCAATACGCGAGGTGGTATGAGTTCAGACTTAGAAAGACTAAATTGGCGGTATTTTATATGTGTTATGATTCAAACAAGTGCAACGCATGTCCCTGTATCGATTTTGATAATATAATACATGTAGTATTGAGATTAAAATTGTTGATATACATTGTGATATTTTGTTAAGTTGTAGCCGTGGTGTTAGGATGGTTTTGGTAATTCTTTGGCCGATGGATAGGCCCAATTACAAAGGAAACTCTGCCGAAAATTTTTGAAAAATTTGGGACTTAGCAAAAAAATTGGACACCTAGAGAATAGACTTAACTGTTATGTGGGTGAATACAAGAAAAGGGCACAAGAGTTAAAAATTTCTTATGATCCGTGTCTCCGCAAGCGTGTGAAAGAGTGAGTTTAATCTCACCATGGTATTACAACAACAATAGGGTATATGTGTTGTGATATATATATATGGCTTTGAGCTAAGTTAGGGAGGTTGCCGTTGATTAGCTGGTTGCATGATTATGTGCTATGTTGGATCTGTCTTAAAGTATACCGGCGAACTAGTTCTGATTGCAGAAATTGAGCCGAGAATGGCATGAGTGAAGGAAAATTGTTTACAAGATGTCAAGAGATCGGATGAGCAAGAAGGAAGTTTCGATGGTTAAGATAAACTAGAATCGTCTTAAGTGTCACCTGAGAGCGGTATTATGTCCTGGTTAATGATTCTTGATCGCTCTTCAGCGTTAGCGCGACCTGTGGTTTGGAGGTGCACTCCAGATATTGTTGTGGTAGGTTGTGGGAGTGTGTTCCACTGGAAGATTTTTATGAGTGTGACATTTAATCACTTGATTGATTAAAGATGTAAACCAAGTATGAAGTTTGAGATGGTGTCATTAAAATAAAGATTCATGCCTAGAGGGCACTTGGCATATTAGGTTGTGAACTGGGGAGGATTACTTCAATTATGATGGTTGTTCTTGTGTTTTATGAAGAAAAAAGAAGTTATTATGGACCTTTGAAAGGTTATGAGACTAGTTCAAGTTGATCAGAATCGGCTTGTAGTCGGTGGATAGATTTAATGTGAATAATGGCTCTATATCAGGCTAGGTATGTGCATTTTTGTAACGCGGTCCTCGTGGAGGAGTAGTTAGATCGATGTTTTTTTTGTCAGATATTTTTTGTAGTGATGCATTGCGCCAGGTGAGTCATGAGAAGGCTCGAGAAAGTGTTTACATGTTAAGAATCCGCGTAGGAATGATGTTATATGAGCAACTTCGCTGTTGAAATTCCAATTGTACATCGCACCTCAGTTGTGCTTGAGTTTGTAGTTTATAACGCTAAATATCCCTCAGGGATAATATTATGCACTTATAATGCGTACGACCGATACTCGGTATTATGTTGTAATGAGCAAATTTGGCTCGATGTGCATCTCCTTATGTGAGATCTATGTATGGATCGGGTGGCATGCCGCCACGGGTATGCTATCTGGAGTGGGTTGCATGCCGCAATAGTGTGATATCGAGTATAGTTTCTATATGCCATCTTTGTATGACTTTCCTCTTATTTTTCCAAGAAAAGTCTGTATTAGTGCGTATGATCTGATAATTCCTTCCCGAGATCATTTTCCTTAGTACCGCATTTGAATTGGTACCCTATTGGCACATTGGGGCATCATATGCAACATTTAAATATGTTTGGAGTGGCTTATTGCCGAGCAGTTCGTACTGGGTGAGGCGAGATCATTGTATTTGAGATTAGTGTAATTTGAGTATATGAAGTAAAGTAAATATCTAAGACCATTGTTTGGTTCAGGATAGGGTGATAGTTATTACAAAAAAAGAATAAAACTAATGAACTATTGACCCAATGGTGGCTAAGAAATACAGATCTCATCTGTCGTGTCATTAGTGTAATAATTTCCACAAGGCATGCGTATGTCCTGCAGAGCATAGGATGTGTAGTGATTCCTTCTATACAATTAGATAAGAGAGCTTCAGATGATAAAGGAAGGTGGTATTGCTAAGGGGAAGTGGTTTGACGCAAGTATGTGTTTCAGAAAAAGGTAATGTGATTAAACTGATGATATTTCAGTAGTATTACGGCATGTTCTCATTGGGTCCACTAGTGGTATTCGGGTTTTCTTGGTAGCACAGGTAAATATTGAGTATCTGCCGTAGAATGATTAGGTATCAAATGGGTGCATGTATTCACACGGTGGATACTGGCATCAAGTATGATGAATTGTGTGTTATATAGAGATTTGATGTACATGTTAGGTTGAGGTGGTGGATCTTTATTCGCTGGTGTGTTATATATTGGATGTGATGTTGGAATTCAGATTGGTTGTCGTAGTATTGGGTGATTTTGAACTATTGCATTAGGGGCTACGCCAGAAATGCCACGGGTTAAGTGGTGAAGTGTGTTAGAATATGTTTTAGCAAAATGATTTATATTTCAAAGAACCAGCGGACAACTAGGAAGGAGTACTTTCTTAATTGGGCATTTGCGATAGATGTCAATGTAGAGGTTGCTATCATTGATCCCGTTCCATTGTTGAGGGACTTTTTGGATGTGTTTTGTGTGGCCAGGCATGTAACCGGGTGAGATTATGGAATTTGGTATGTATTTGGCACTGTTGGCAGGAGTTATAGAAGTGGAATAAACATTTTCAGGTTTCTTGATACTGAGTTCGTTGGTAGGCCGATATGGCTACGCATTTAGCTTGAGTTAGCTTGGTTGCCCTGAGTTGTCCTATTATGGAATAGGTTGACTATATCGTTATTGAGCTTGTTAGCGATCTGAGAAAAGCTATGATTTGTTTTTCGATGTTGTGAGACATTATGATTTCTTAGTTATGGGCATATGTGGTGCGGTTTCATTGATAATTCATAGAGAAAGTCGAGCGGGAAGAGTAATTGAGTGTTGCTCGGTGTATGGAGCATTGGTTATGGTCTATCGGGTTATGTGTTGTGTGTTCTCTATTTCACCGTGGGTGTAATGAATTGCGTTGGTTTCAGACATTAAATGTGTATGGTTGTTAATTTTAAGCATAGCATCCTGAGGTGCTTCAGGTGTAACCGTGTTAGGATAGGATCGCGCATTATAGCGAGGCTACGGGAGCTATGACCTTTCAGAGTAGATTCAGGCATTCTATTTCTATGATGTGATACGGGGTCATATCCTTGTATTGTAATGGCATTGATAAGCTTGAGGTACAACTCTCTCTCGTTCGAGTCATTTGTTATGATTTGAGTGTGTTCATATCGTTTCTTACTAGTGCGTGTATTATGCAAGATGTGGTTTAGACTTGTATTGAGGTATCATATCATCAGAGTGGTTTTGGATTCGAGGTGATCGTTGGGTTCATTAATGAATACAGACAGATTCAATCTCAACTTGTTAGGAAGATAATATCGAGGTTTGACCCGAAAATCGGTTGTGATATCAGTCAAGGGAACCTGTTTTATGAATGGTGGATCTGAGAGGTGATTACTGTTCATAACGTGTTTCATTCTTCATTGGCAGTATATAAAAGTGTGGGAATAAGGTTTTAGCTAATAAGAGGTTCTCTGTCGGTAATTGGTTGCTGGGGACAACTGATGTGAATAGAAGTTATGATTCCAAGTGTTTGGTTTAGGTGGTATATCATATGTTTTCACCCGAGGGTGCAAGTAAGGGTAATTACAGCTGGTTCGGGCTTACTCTGAGTACGGATGTGAATTTCTGATCTTGTGTATGATTTTGGAAAGGGCGACATGGTTCTATAGTTTGGTTTATGGATTAAATGGACTATGAAAGTTTAGCTGTATTGTGTTATCGGGTCTATGCGAGATAGGGTGACGAGGAATCCACCCCGAGTATATGGTTCGTAAGATCATTCAGCTACTGGTTGACTTCTAGAACAACTCTCGATACGCTCGAGGACGAGCATTTGTTTAAGTTGGGGAGGATGTAATGACCCGACCCGTCATTACGTGAGTCACCGCTCCGTTTTACCCGTTTTATGCTTCTATATATTTTATTATATGTGTTTGGAGAGTTTGAAGTAATTCGGATAGAGTTTGGTTAGAAATGAGACAATAAGTCTCTTTATGAGAAGGCTAGTTTGGAAAAGTTGACCGAATGTTGACTTATGAGTTAGAAGGCTTAGAATGGATTTTTCTATGATTCAACTAGTTTCGGGGGATGATTTGTGACTTAGGATCGCAATCGAAGTTGAATTTGGAGGCCCGGTGTAGAATTACGTTTGAATTGGCTAAGGTTGGATTTTGCGAATTCCGGTTGATAGGTGAGATTTTGATCTGAGGGTCGGAATGGAATTCCGAGAGTTGAGGTTGCTTTGATATGTGATTTGTGATGTGTGTGAAAAATTTCATGTCATTCAGACGTCGTTTGGTTGGATTTTTGATTGAATGCGTGTTTCAGAAGTTTTTGAAAACTTAGGCTTGAATCCGATGCGAATTGATGATTTCAGTGTTGTTAGGTATGTTTTGATTATTGGAACAAGTTTGACTGATGTTTTGGTATATGTTTGTGCCTTTGGTTGAGGTTCCGGGGGCCTCGGGTGTGTTTCCGGTTGTGATCACGATCTTATTTGATGTTTCAATATCGTATCTTTGGACATAAAGGGGTAACATATTGAACAAATGAGCTCTGATTAATGTTTGAATAAAGCATTAGATCCGTATCATAATTACGGACCCGTAGAAAAAAAACCATCAAATTTGGACATCGTATGAGGATTTTATGGCCATTTTACCAAAGTTGCCCAAATTTTTAGGTTAATGACGAAATTGCCCCTGACGACGTATTAAAAACCTGCACTATTTGCTAATCTTAAAACTTACATATCTCCTTCATTATAAGGTCAAATTGAGTGTTTCAAAAGCCTAAATTCATTAGAATTTCACAAGGAATCCATTGGGAGCAGTAAAACGCGTGAAAAGTAAACCTATAATGAGCAGGTCGAGTTTTCTTTTAATTTTGGAATGACAAGAAGCTTCTGAGGCAATATTTTAGAGAGAATTCGTGGGATTTCATCAGGTAAGAGTTATTAGACTCAGATTATATTGTTACGATGTAAAAACATAGGTTAAACACTGAAAAAACAAGGATTTAAAGGATAAAAATGGAGGTTAGGACTTGAAACCTAAGAAAGTGTAAAGTTGGAATTTGAGAGGTCAAACGGACTCCGATTTTGATAAAATTTATATATACAAACTCGTAGAGAGACGAGGAACCCATTGGCATAATTTTCAGAATTTTTCATGAAGTGGGTCCGGGGCTCGGGTTTTACCAACTTCGTCAATTTTAGTACTTTTCGAGTAATTTTGATTGGGTTATGTTTCTTTGACCCATATTTATGTATTCGCTGTGGTTTTGACTAGATTCGACATGCGATGAGGTCGACACGAAAGGAAAAGGCATTGCGGATGAGTCTACGATCAGTTAGAGGTGAATAGTTGGTATATACGATGGCCTGAGGGTTTGAAACCTCGGCTTATCACATTGTGACGCTATTGAGGGTGTGAGTCGCATCCCATGGCAGGTAGATTGGTTATAACTGAGGATTGTGATTCGGTCCATCCCGAACAAGAATAATACAATATTGGCATTTGAAACGCACCCCGTGTTGAATATATTTGGGCTTTATGCCATGTTTGGGGACTTGTGCCGACCTGCAGTATCCTTAAGGGATAGATATCATTGTGATAGCATGATTTGTAAAATCATTTATCTCAGTCCTGGGTTAAAATCACTATTATGAAATGCTAAGTCACTTGTTCTTGAAAAATTAAATAAACTAAAGTATTTTCCTTGTTAATGAATTGGAAGCTGGAAATAAATAAATTGAACTGTTGTGTGACTCATATGCATGTTGTTGACAGAGTATGGCTCGGGCTGTACACTGCGGCGGATGATATGAATATTGTGCTTGGGCTGAAGAAGCCCCTCCGGAGTCTGTACACACCCAGTGAGCGCCGTCGACGTTAAACGGATCGGGGTACGCGCCGTAGCGGTCATGTGCATTGCATTGCATTCTTGTTTTGTTAATTACTTGTGTTATCTATGGTTTGTTGTTGTTGTTAGTTCGTGGTAGGTATCAGACTGTTAGTTTTAGCTTTGCTCTGTGGTATTCTGTGGATTTCCCGCTTTCAGCTATTTTATATGCTTTTTACTCACTGAGTACTTTTGTCACGCTCCAAATCGGGGAACATGACCGGCGCCTGACCGGGTTGCCCCAGTCAAGCGGACCCGGGTGCCTTTCATTCCCACGCGTTACCCCTGTGTTGATTGTTTTTCATTTACCAAATATCTTACTAATCATGAATGATTTCACATTAAACAAATAAAACCATACGAGTGATTCATTAACAAGTTTGCAATTTTTACAACGCCCGACATAACACAATACATATACATAAGACTGGAGTCCCACAGTTTACATGTCTACAGAGCCTCTAGGATACAAAAAGGGAAATACAATATTTGCCGGTAACAAGGCTCCGGCTATACCTTACAAAACCAAAATGAAATCTAAACAAAAGTGGCATGAACCACACGGGGCCCCAAGGAAGAAAGGGGCTCACCAAAACGGGCAGTGGAAGGAGAAGGATACTACTGCCGATGAGCTGAAGTGCCTGCTATCGATCCACCTACAATCATAACACGAATGTAGCGTCCCCGGCAAAAGGGACGTCAGTACACTTGAATTGTACTGGCATGTATGGACAAACTTTGTCCCAAGTAAACTCAAGCCATTGAATTACATCAACAATTAATTAAGCCGGCCAACCATGTTTCCACATTTTCCTCATTTCAAATAATTCTCAACACAAAGCACTTTCTACGATCAACCAATTTAACAATAACCAATCAATCACGTAAAACACAAGTAGTCAAACAAAGGGGCTATCCGTGCCCCACAGGTTGCAAACTCTCCTGCTGTCTCCTTTCACAATTTCACATTATTGATTTTTATATCAATTTTCAATAGCGATTTCGATCGCTTTCCATCCTTATTACCCCTGACCACCCTTATTACCTCGGCCACCCTTATCACCCCAACCCACACCTTATTTCTTCATGTTGCGGCGCGCAACCCGATCACACCGTACAGTTTTAAAACACAACAAGTACAAACAGCAGATAAGGCATTTCACACAATTTCAACAAGTTCTAATAAGCAACTTACAGGTTGGTTCATGTTCACAATTACTTCTCAAGCCAATATTACAACCAAGTTACAAATGTTCCAAAAATCAAGAGTATTCATACCGTATTGTTCAATGACTTACCAATCCTCAAGTGTTTCGTTTCTTTTCCACAAAGTACCATATACGCCATTATAGCCATTATTCACAATTCTTTTACCAAATTAAACTCTCATTTTACATCACTCATAGCTCAACAACAAACTTTGAATATCCAACAACAACATCAAGAATTTCACACAATTTGTCAATTTAACACGAACCAAACAAACTTCACACATATAGGCGATTTCACAAGAATCAAAATTAGCCATACATACCTGGTGATGAGTTTTCTTCCGTTAACTTCCTACTTTATGCTTACCCAAGATATCCTACTCTTGTCAACCTTGTTCTTGAAGACTCTTACTTCTACTCACTTCTTTTTTTACTAGAAATCAAGTTCAATAATCATGCATGAGTGTAAAAATTCTATTTTCAAAAGCTATTATATGCAAACCTCTCTTTACCCAATTTAAAACTGAAAATCAAAGAAAATAGTTAGGGTTTTTACCTTGAAAAGATTGGGGAAGTTGAATCCTTGCCCTAGGATCCCTTGGAATTAAGTGGTTGGAACAATCCTTGAAGATAAAGAACTTCTCTCTCTAAAACCCCTCTCTTCTCTCTCTGATTTTGGTAAGATGATATGAGAAAATGAGGGTGAAAGGTGTTATATTAAAGAAGAGATCGGGTCAAAATGTTACAAAAATCTGGGCCGGGGTCAATTCTGCGGTGCACTTTGCGACCGCAGAATCAACATGCGGTCCGCATAGTGACCGCAGAATGGCCTCAAAATTCACTCATGTTCTGTTACAGAATGCGACCAATATGCGGTCCACATTCTTGATCTGCGATCGCAAAGTGCACCGCAGATTCACTATGCAATCGCATATCGACCGCATTTTCAACACGATTTTTGGGAGACTTTTGTTAAGCTCTGCGGCAAGAATGCGGTCCGCATAGCAGATTTGCGGTCGCATTCTTGACCGCAAAATTGACACTTTTCGGAAAAATTAATTCTCTACATTTTTGAAACTTAAATCACTACCAAGGGTCCGAACCGCGGCGAGCTTGCTCGCCGCGAAGAATTCTACGCATTCCTAACACATTATTCGGACCATGACACTATAGCTACTAGGTTTTATGCACAAATATTTTACGGGGCCTTACAACTTTATACTTGTCACGACCCGGATTTCCCACTATCGGGAGTCATGATGGCACCTACTAATGGAAGCTAGGCAAGCCATCTATTATTTACATTTTTCATTAGTTACCAAACTCCTCTTAAGACTTTAAATTAAAAACATATAATTACAGCGGAATAATTAAACTTAGCGGAAGACTTAGTCAATTTTATCAAATATGATACAGAAACCCAAACATGATACACTACCCAAGACTGGTGTCACAATACTCACGAACTTCTAAGAATAATACACACAGTTGTTTGAAAGAAATATAAGCTGTTTATCTCGAATACATGAGATAACAAAATGAAATACATAGATAGAAGAGATAACGGGTTCTGCGGACGCCTGCAAGGCTACCTCGTAGTCTCAGTAGTCGGAGTATCCACAATCGTGCTACTGCCGCTGCTGTTATCCGTAACCTGTATCTGCGCAAAAAGAGCGCAGAGTGTAGTATCAGCACAACCGACCCCATGTGCTGGTAAGTGCCTGGCCTATCCCAGCAAAATAGTGACGAGACTAAGGCCAGTCACCCACATAAACCTGTACAGTTGAAATATATATACATGTACAAACGTTTATAAGGAAAGACTCTGCTCTGAAATAACAGTCAATAACTCATAATATCCAGAGTAATCTAGTCAACAGAATAAATCTTACTTTCATGTCTCAATTCATTTTTCATTTCATATCTTGTGGTAGGCGTACCACCCGCTCCCAAATGTAACAATAAGTTATACCTTGTGGTAGGCGTACCACCCGCTCCCAAATGTATCAATAAATTATACCTTGTGGTAGGCGTACCACCCGCTCCCAAATGTATCAATAAATTATACCTTGTGGTAGGCGTACCACCCGCTCCCAAATGTATCAATGGGCTACCGGCAACTATGGCCAATGCCAAGATTCAAATCACTTTGTAGTTAGCGCGCCACACGATCCCAATTCATTAATATATAAGTGGTCGGCGCGCCACACGATCCCAATTCATAAATATATAAATTACCGGCATTTAACCAATAATCTCTGCATCAACAATATTTATAATTACCGGTTTTGAACCAATAATTGATAATAAATCAACAATTTATCTCCGTTACCGGTGTGACACCAATAACTCTTAATCAACAATTCATACACAACTAAATTCCTATTCCTTCAAGCTAGGATAGAACAAACACTTACCTCGAAAGTTTACGAACAATTCAATCCGTAGCAATGCCTTTTTCTTTCGAATTTGGCTCTAATCCAATCGTATCTATACAAAATTGATTTAATATCATCAATACTACTCAACAAACTAATTCATATGGCCAATTATAGTTTTTAGAACATTCTGCCCGGAATAGTAAAAATTGACCCCGGGCCCGCAAATTCGAAACTCAAGTTTCGAGCCAAAATAAATTCACCCAATCATCCACGAGTTCAAATACACAATTTGTTCTTAAGATCGACCCCAAAACGAGGTCTAGATCGCAATTTCTTTGAAACCCTTATTAAACTCAATTCTCAATTTTTCTACCCATTTACACCTATTTAGGCTTAGAAATTCAAATAATATTGATGGAAAATGAAGAAAAAGAGTTAAGAATCACTTACCCAAGAAGTTTGATGAAGAATCGCTCAAACATTGCCCAAGGAGCTGTTGGAGAAGAGAGTGTTTGTGGAATGGGATAAAATCCCGATTCTGTTATGTTTTGGGTATTAAATCACTGGGCGAAAATTTTTCCTTCGCGTTCGCATGCACAGTGTCTTGTTCGCGAAGGGTTGGACAGAATAGGCAACATGTTCGCATGGACACAGTAGCAAATGCGTAGAAGAAAATTAGGGAGCTTCATAGTTGGCCTACGCGAACGCGTGGTGCCTTATGTGAACGCGTAGAAGAGGCAGGCTAGGCTCCGCGAACGCGGGAGCCTTCACGCGAACGCGTAGAGGAAAAAGGCTGGGGTCCAGGTTTGTTGTACGCGAATGCGAGGAATGACTCGAATGCGAAGAAGGGGGTGGAGAAGCCTTCGCGAACGCGACCAGATGGACGCGAACGCGAAGAAGGAATACCTGCTGCAGATTTTCTGCAATTTTTCTAAGTCCAAAACCCACCCCGATACCTATCCGAAACTCACCCGAGCCCTCGAGGCTCCAAACCAAATATGCACACTAACTAAATAACATCATATGAACTTGCTCGAGCGATCAAATCGCTAAAATAACATCAAAATCAATGAATTGAGCCTTAAAACTCAAGAATTCTTTCAAATTTCATAATTTCCAAAATTTCTAATTTAAGGCCGAAACACGTCAAACGACGTCCGTTTTCAACCAAACTTTACAGGGAGCGCTTAACCAATATATATGACTTGTACCGGGCGTCGGAACCAAAATACGAGCTCGATACCATTGCTTTTTAATCAAATTTCAGTTTTATTTCCCTTAAACATTTTCAGAAAATAATTTAACAGAAAAATTCTTTTACCGGGGTTCTAGACCTTGGATTTCAATTCCGGGCATACACCCAAGTTCCATATTTTTCTACGGATTTTCTGAGACCGTCAAATCACGGGTCCGGGTCCGTTTACCAAAAATGTTGACCAAAGTCAACCATATCAATATTAATATCAAAATTCTTCAAACGTTTCACATATTTCACATATTTTAACATAAATATTTTCCAAATCTTGCGAGAACTGTGCACGCAAATCGAGGAAACTATAAAAGAGGCTTTCAAGACCTCAGAAGCTCGAAATGATTAATAAAACAAGTGATGACCCTTTGGGTCGTCACATTCTCTACCTCTAAAACAAACGTTCGTCCTCGAACGGACAAAAGAAAGAAGTACCTGAGTCAAGGAATAGATGAGGATATCGGTGCCGCATGTCAGACTCGGACTCCCAGGTCGATGCCTCAGGAGGTTGACCTCTCCACTAGACACGCACGGAAGGAAAACTCTTTGACCTCAACTATCGAACCTGTCGGTCTAAAATGGCCACCGGCTCCTCCTCGTATTACAGATCTTTGTCCAATTGGATAATGCTGAAATCTAACACGTGCGACGGATCGCCGTGATATTTTCGAAGAATGGACACATGAAACACTGGATGTACTGTTGATAAGCTAGGTGGCAAGGCAAGTTTATATGCCACCTCCCCCACACGATCAAGAATCTCGAATGGGCCAATAAACCTAGGGCTAAGTTTACCCTTCTTTCCAAATCTCATCACGCCCTTCATAGGCGATACTCGGAGCAATACTTGCTCCCTTACCATGAAATTTATATCTCTAACCTTGCGATCTCCAGAGCTCTTTTGCCTGGACTGAGCTGTGCGAAACCTTTCTTGAATAATCTTGACTTTATCTAAGGCCTCCTGAACTAAATCCGTGCCCAATAACCGAGCTTCTCCCGGTTCAAACCATCCAATCGGAGAACGACACCGCCTACCATACAATGCTTCATAAGGAGCCATCTGGATGCTTGATTGATAACTATTATTATAAGCAAATTCTGCCAAAGGCAGGAATTGATCCCACGAACCTCCAAAATCAATAACACGCGCCCGAAGCATATCTTCCAGTATCTGAATAGTCCTCTCGGACTGACCATCCGTCTGGGGATGAAAGGCTGTACTTAGCTGAACTTACGTGCGCAACTCTCGTTGAACCGCCTTCCAGAAATGTGAGGTAAACTGTGCACCTCGATCCGAAATAATAGAGATTGGCACGCCATGAAGGCGAATGATCTCTTTGATATAAATCCCAGCTAACCTCTCGGATGAATAGGTAGTGGCAATAGGAACAAAATGAGCTGACTTGGTCAGCCTATCAACAATCACCCAAACAACATCAAACTTCTTCCGAGTCATCGGAAGTCCAGAAACGAAATCCATCATGATTCGCTCCTACTTCCATTGAGGAAGTTCAATTCTCTGAAATAAACTGCCAGGTCTCTGATGTTCATACTTAACCTGCTGACAATTAAGGCACCGTGTCACATATGCCACAATATCCTTTTTCATTCTGCGCCACCAATAATGTTGACGTAAATCTTGATACATTTTCGCTGCACCTGGATGAATAGAATACCGCAAACTGTGAGCTTCTTCTAGAATCAATTCTCTAAGCCCATCAACATTTGGCACACAAATGCGCCCTTGCATCCTTAGGATTCCATCATCATCTAAGGTGACCTGTTTAGCACCTCATCGCTGAACCGTATCTCTAAGGTCACATATATAAGAATCATTATATTGTTGATCGCGGATATGCTCCAATAATGAAGAGCGAACGATCGTGCAAGCTAGTACTCGACTAGGCTCAGAAATATCCAACCTCACAAATCGGTTGGCCAAGGACTGAACATCCAAAGCAAGGGGTCTGTGATTGACTGGAATATAAGCAAGACTTCCCATACTGGCTGACTTCCCACTCAAAGCGTCGGCCACCACATTTGCTTTTCCCGGATGATATAAAATGGTGACATCATAATCTTTTAGCAATTCTAGCCACCTTCTCTGCCTCAAATTCAACTCTTTATGCTTAAACAAATACTGAAGACTCTTATGATCGGTGTATACTTCACATGCTACACCATACAAAT